>BMAU01004466.1:0-600000 GCA_019973935.1 Trichonephila clavipes
TAATAAATAAAATATAGAACACTTTTACAATAATATTCTAATGCGTTACATATCCACCAGCACTGTTCATTTCTCTCTTTGCTTAAAATATCACATCAGTATTAAAAACAAAAAAATCAACTTCTACAAATAATATAAATTTTTTAAATAATTATCGAAGAAAACTTACTTTCGTTCTCAGAAAACTGTTACGAGAAGTGGGTGGATGATGGGGATTCGAAAAGACAAAAAGACCGGCTTTTGCTCGAGTCGCTCCATACTTGCCCACGCCGAGGTTTCGAACCTGGGGGGACCTTCTGCGTGTTAGGCGGATGTGATAACCACTACACCAGCGGGTACTTGTTTGGGCGATATCAGCGTCGCGTAGATTGGAATCCGCGCATCTTCGAATGACGGTTGCTGGAGTCCTTCACTAATGCATATATTTCGAGGTTTGAAGCGATTCGATCGTGTTTGAACAAAGAAGTATAACTTTTTTTATCATTTTTTGGCTGATTCAACATTAAAGAGTTTCAATGCTGAAACCGAACAGGAATTCTTCACCCATAATTTTTAATCCTAAAAAAATTTGTAATTTATAGTAAGTCATTAGTGATAATGATAATTTTCAAAAACTATCTTGGAACTATTGATAAATCACTATTTTTTTCCGCCCAACAGAATGTTTTCATGGAATTATTTTGAGGTTTGAAAATAAAAAATATATTATTATAAATTCACAAGATTCAACGAGAATTATCGAATTTTTTTTTATAAGCTGTAAAAACGTGTAACTTTGTTCAAACAATCAAATTATATTCCTTTCGATTTCTTTTGTGTAAAGTTAATTTTCGAAGAGTAAATTATAAAAGTAAGTGAATATTTATTTTTTTTTTTAATCTTTTGCTAAAAGCGAATTTTAATAATTCATCATTTTTTTCTTGTTGCAAATTTACTTTTTACCGTTTGTGTTAAAATGACTGATATCTTACGTGCTAGCTCGTGGCGACATCTATTTGTTGGACGTAATAACAACGTCAAAATGTAGTAATGTAACATTTTTACAATAAATATGGGGAGTGAATAAAAATACAGAGAGAAAAATAACTTTAAAGGGTTTTTTTTTTAACTGAGGGGGACTGAAATACTTTTGTCGTGTTAAAGGATATTGCACAAAAAAACATACATTTAATAAAATTAAATATATTGGATTAAATATATGCATGTGTTTAATAAAATTCAATGCTAACAAAAAACTTTCACAAGAACTTAAATGAAATTCAATACAACATTTTCAAGTTTTTTTGAAGAAAAAAAAACATTTATTGAATTTTTAAACAATCAATCGATATTTTTCTTTGCATTGTCTTTTTTTGCATCAAAGTGTCTACAAATTCTCCGATGTACATTTCATTTCGTTTTGTTATACATTTCACCATTGCAAGACGTTTTTCCGCTTAGGCGCACTAGGCGCAAAGGGTTACAAAAGAGAAAATTTTTTTTAAAAATCTCTCTTTTAAACGAAAATAACAAAGGTTAGAACTGAAGTAGTGGGATTTCTCTGGAAATAGTGGAAGGAGAGAATAGGGGCGCCATGAACGTCAAAAACGGCCCTGACCATTGGAATGTACGTATAAGTAACTGCTCATACTTTTTCATAATGATGCTCATTTCGGATTAGAAACGTTCCAACCATCCTGGATTTGCAGAAAATGTAATACCCGTTTGTTTAGCAAGTTCATTGCTTTATTCGAGCATTAAAGGTAATGATATAGGAGCATTCGGAGATCCTAGATTGAACTAAATAAGTAAATCCGTCTTTGAATCCTCGTACTTGGCCGTTTTATCCGTTTTCGCTCTGTCTCAAATTTTTCTGTTCAAACACTTTTTTGTAATTTGGTCTCTTTTAAAAAAAATATTGTTCATAAATTGGAATTAGCAATTCTAAAACCTTTGCAAGTTTCCGTTTCGTCTGCAGTTTTTGATCAACAGCCTTAAGAAGCTCCATCTTCCTTGTAAGCGAAATGGAAGTTTGCTTTCCCTAAGATCTTCGCCATTATGCTAGCAAGAAAATACTTACTAAAATAGAAACAGCGGTAGTGTTTTCCACATTTTGTTCATTCCCAAAAGCGGAAATCTTTTCCCTATTGATTGATTGATTGATTGATTGATCGAATATTAACGTCGCACTGTTCAGCTGCACGAGGGCTTTTGGCGACGGACCGCGTAATTTTGAACCATGGTCAAATGACGTGGACGACACCTAAGCTGGCACCCCCTCTCTAACTACCTACACCACACCAACGGGAGGACGTTTCAGCTCTCGACAGATTTAATTGCATCGCTGCCCTACACGGCAGGTCTTTTTGTACGTACTGGGCTCAAACTCGTGACAAGGCAAGTCACGATCCGATACCTGTACCACTCGATTTCGCGGCCAACTTTTCATGTTAAAGAGGAAAAATGCAGTACAAATGTAGTGGCTTCTCGAGGGGGGCGTTGTATCACTTCGTGTTAACCGATATTTCGTCTTAAACATTTTCGCCTCTTAAACGCATTTCACTAAATACACATGCACGCACAACACATATCGATAATTTTAATGGATTACATGGTTTTAGTCATAATGTAACATTTTGATAATTATTCTATTACATAAAATTCTCAAATGATTGAAAAATTTCGAAAGGGATTATCAAATATTTATCAAAATTATTTTTTATTTTAATCATTCTAACACAGTGGTGCATACAAGGAGGGGGTCCTCAGGTCCGGACCCCTCCAAAGCCCTTGATTTTTCTGTTTGATTATAATTCTAAGTATATAGTACGTAAAATTTAATTATTTGTTATCAATGATTAATTTTATTAATTAATGCTAGTTATCTATTCAATAATTTTTTTTCTCTGTGTTTGTTCGAAAATCGACAAAATCAAAGAAGCATAATACAAGAATGAGAACTTTTGATCCCGGACCCCTCCCCCCTGAAAATTCCTGTGCGCTACTGTTCTAACATCATTCTAAAATTCTCCACTTTTAAAATAACACGATACACTTAATACTTCAAACCATCAATCACGCAGTATAAACATTTTAAAAATTCCATGCACTTAAATCGCCTTTTCAATATTACATAAACCCAGAGTATTAAACTCGAATTATTCGTGTAACTGTTCATTTATTAGTTAAGAGCATCCTTGCGTTCAAAACTAAAGAGCGTAATATACAAACACGAAACACATTTTCAAATATAAATGTCTCAACTTTCCTAGAAACTTTTAATATTTCAATTCTCGCGTTCAAAAACGCACTATTAACTTTGATATCACCTGGCTTAACACTTTTGGAATTGACGCGATTTGATATTTTTTATTGATGTGGCAATTTGAAGCTTGCACATGGGTTATTAGCGACAGTGGCGTAGTGCGACTCGATTGCAGACCGGGCAATGGCCTCAGGCGGCATACGAAAGGGCGGCGGCAAGCACCGCGATATTTAAAAATTCAAAAAATATTTCGAATTCAAATCGAACCCGCTTGAGCCAATGAGCGCCCGGAAGTTATTGAAAAGTTTAATACACGCACAGATGCAGGAAGTTTATTAGTCGCTATGCAATCGCATTCGTTTTATGTTACTTAGGTTTCGCGGCAACCGGTACTGTCAAAGAAGTCAATGATGCTCAAAATCATTTTGCAAATAAAGGGACTAAATATCCATCAATGTGCTCCAAAAATGCGTGCTTTACAGATCGTATTAGAAGCAAAACGAGAGAGAATTCGTGGATGACGTTTTAATATATGCTAAAAGTTTATGTGAAGAGCTTGAAAATTCTTTTGAACCCCCAAGACGAATCAAGAGGATTCGTCTATATTTGGTGACGGAAGTAAAGGGGTATCGGACCGTGGCTTGCCTTGCCACGAGTTCGAGCCTAGTACCACTAAAGACCCGCCGTGTAGGGCAGCAATGCACGTTAAATCTGTCGAGAGCTGAAACGTCCTCCCGTTGGTGTGGTGTGGTAGTTAGGAGAGGTGGTGGCAGCTCAGGTGTCGTCCACGTCACTTGACCATGGTTCAAAATTACGTGGTCCGTCGCCAAAAGCCCTCGTGTAGCTGAACAGTGCGACGTTAATATTCAATCAATCAATCAATCAATCAGACGGAAGTAAATGTAATCAGTTATCGTACGAAGATTTCTTCAATAGACAGAGTAATTGCTGAAATTCGAGGACAAAAATATGCTTTTTTTAAGGCTTAAAATAATATTGAGCATGGACGAACTTAACTTAGATCAAGCTCCTCAAGAGATTAATAAAGAATTCCCAACTTGAGCGCGTACGTCTACAAGCTTTCGCAGCTGCAACAGACCCAGGCTGTAAAAAAGAACTCATTAGGTCTGGCTCTCTCTGGGTTTATTAAAAATTATTGAGTTCAAACTTGAAGATGGCTTACCAAACATTGTCATAATGTTGAGAATTTTTTTTAACATCTGCCATCAGTAATGCCCATCACGAGAGAAGCTTCTCTAAGCTAAAATTAATTAAAAAAATTATCTCAGATTGACTATGTCCACGTAAATTTAGCTATTCTGGCAATTGAACATGACAAACATATTGATATTAACAATTATATAAAAGAGTTTGCTAAGAAAAAAAGGCGAAAAGTGCATTTTTAATCAATAATTTTTTTTAAAAAAAAGCTGCTTTTTTTTTACTTTTAATAATTTTCTTAACTAATAATTAAAGTAGAGGGGCGACAAAAATTTCCAGTCAGTCCCAGACGGTGAAAGTCCACGCTATGCCACTAATTGGTGACACAGATTTCGTAATTTCGAACCTCGGTCAAGTGACGAGGACGACCTGAGGTGCCACAACCATTCTCCAATCTACCACGCCATACCAATATGAGGAATTTTTGCCTTGACAGAATTGGCATGCATCAGCCCTTAAGTATGGAGGGTTTTCAGTGGCATCAGGACTCGAACACACGAC
Source organism: Trichonephila clavipes (assembly GCA_019973935.1). Classification (NCBI taxonomy): domain Eukaryota; kingdom Metazoa; phylum Arthropoda; class Arachnida; order Araneae; family Nephilidae; genus Trichonephila; species Trichonephila clavipes. Next base: position 4,967 of record BMAU01004466.1, read on the forward strand.
TCAGCAAATACGGCCCCGAGTTCATATTCATGGCCACAGTCTATCATGATTATCTTGGGTGTTTATTTGATTAAATCAAGCTTTTGTTTGTCCTTTTATAAATGCCAAAAAATAAAGCTCTTTTTTCCCACCTTTTTGAAACCCAGGAATACCAATTTTCATATGCAATTACAATGAAAAAGAGAGGTAATTTAATAGCAAATTAAAATAACAAAACTGAGCATAGTCAAAAATTTAAATGAACTTTTTTAGCTAATTATCTCATAATCGATATGGAAGTCGCCCATAAGGTATAGTGGTTAACGACGCTGACTGTTGTGCCGCAGGCTTGGGTTCGAATCCCGGAGAAATCATAAATGTTTGCAAATGTATACTGCCTTTGCAGCATGGGGGTACTCTAAATAGCCGTCGTGTCGCCTCTCATGAGGTTGGTGGAAAGGGAAGAGAGGTTGGAAGCCCCTGAATCCCATCAGGGTGTTCTCCCTCAAAATTGGGGTGGAACCGAGCTAAATCGTACTATCATCTGCATGGTGCTCTAAGCTACGGCCAACGACAGGCGTACATCTAGCCCCTTGCCATGAAGAATCGTGGGTCTGGATCTGGCACAGTCGAGATCAGGTGGCATAAGAAACAACAAGACAGAAACAAAAAATTTTAGATTAAGAATAAATACAGAAAAAATATATCTATTCTTGAAACTCAAATTAAACATCCTAAGAGTTACATAATGCGTATATAATAGATAATAAAAAATGTATCTGTTATATAAAAAAATTGTAAAAATAATGGGAGGGTTTTTTTACATTTTTTTTCTTCATCACACAGTGTGAAAAAAAATAAGACCTGAAATTGGAATACTTTTAAACAAAAAATGTTGCTGCTCAATATTATATTCTGCCATCATTATCTGAATGAGAGAGAGAGAAGAGAACGACATATATATTTTATTATATTTAGTACTCACATTTCTAATTCTGAATTTCCGAATCATTTCCTCTTTTTCTGCCCATTGATGTGGTGTGGTAGTTAGGAGAGGCGGTGCCAGTTCTGGTGTCATCCACGTCACTTGACCATGGCTCAAAATTACGTGCTCCATTGCCAAAAGCTCTCGTGTAGCTGAACAACCGTACGACGTTAATATTCACTCACTCCTCTTTTTTCTGGTATATAATGTGTTCTATATTTTTGTCTCTCATGTGCTGTAATGTTAAGAAGCTTCTCAGTCTTGCGTACATCAGAAAAAGTTGTTTTTAAATTTACATAAAAATTGATAGATTTGTCTGTCTGTGAAGATATTTTCCAAATTTAATTCAGGCTTTAATACATATATTTGATAAAAACAGTTTTAATAGAATTCGGAGAAATCTGGTTATAATTTAAAGCTTTCCGTAAGATGTTTGCATCTTTTTTGTAAAATTTTGTTTTGGTTTTTCAGCCGTAATGTATAAATATGGACGTCGTTAATGGAAAAAATAAATTTTATTAACGAAGTTAAAGACAGGCAATTATACTGGTGCTCAAAATCAAGAGAATTTGCATATTTAGTCACATTTTTTTATAAGTACTGAACGAAATTAGAACTGGTGGTGGTAATGGGACTAAAGGCCGTATTACACGTACACGTTTCAAGCAATTTTTCGTCCAATTCGTGCAATTTTTACTCAGTTGCCTTAGCAACCGCTTTAGAACAATTTTTTACTAGAGAGCTCAAAAAAATGTTCCAAATAAAAATTGCTTGAAATTCCAGACATTAGGGTTCTTCGGCGCCCTACGTCATGAACAAGATGCGGCAGCGGTTTCGTCTAAGACTTCAGATATGCCGTATGATATTTTAATGGTGTATAACATTTTAACAGCGTATAATATTTTAAATATAATGGTGTTCTATTTCTGTTTACACCCATCAACAAAAGTACAAGCGAAATGAAAGAAATAATTTTGGATGTTCGTTTTCCGAAGCAGAAAAATCGGCGAATAATTTTTCAATGTGGAGATAGAGCGCGGCTGACGTCAGAGCATGTCTCGTTTTGTTTACGGCAATACTTCCCCCTCAGATTCGGCCAAAAATTGGACGAAAATATTGCATGAAAAATATACTTGTGATACGGCCTTAATCCCGATCTGGTCTAGTGATACTAGACCAGATCCATTAGCCCATAAATCTGTATGAAGTCTAAGAACAGCAGGGGGGAGCAACAACCTCCTCACTCGAAACCCCAGATATTACAGAATGTGCTGAGGAGAAAAAGGAGTGATGTTACATTTGGTGCAAATTGGGAAGCTTCTTTTGCCTTTAAAATTCATGCACCTCAGGTGACCAATCGAAAATCGCGGGAATGCCGTCTGATATGATCTGGAACCCTTGAATGATAAAGCAGATCCAGGGTGTCTTTGAAGGTACCATGGGTGTACATGAGAGACTACTCAGGTTCTACATATTAATTCTTTAGCCCTGGAGCAGATCTCGTAAGGACCGGATTCGCAGGATCGCTGGTAATCATCTTCGCAAGGTCATCCCATTGTGACGTCCCCTTTCGAAACGAGTTTCACTTTTTCAGGACAATACTATTTCAGGACAATACTAGACTGAGTTTTGGTGCACGTGCAGCTGGGGCTCATTATCGTTTATTTAGAGTTTGGACTTTGGTGCCAGTGTGACTGGACAAACAATAGTCTGGCCATACTACTGTGAACGAGATTGCTTCACGAGGCAGTTGGCTGTCGCCTTACATATATAATGGCGAATTGTCTTCAAAGACGATAAAATGGTGACAGTGGGCCGAAAGAGCTTAGTATTCGGAGCGTGTGTCGGACACCTGCAGGTTTGTGAAGAAACCAGGAGAGAGGACGATTGGCGGATTAGGCTCTAGTGGGCTCTAATGAGTTGAGGATCAGGGATCGACTCATTTGGGCCCACCAATGAGAAAGCGTGAGGGGGGAGAAATGGACTGCCCTGATGTTTTAAAAGGTCTGGAAAAACCGAAAGATTGGAGAACGGAAAAAAAAAGAATTGAAAAAGACGAGGGCTGGTCGTTTTCGGAAAGCGAAGAAGGAGGATCGCGGAGTTTTGGACCGTAATGCTGACGATGAGTCCTGGACGCGGATAAGAAAAAATGCCTTGTGGACTGTACCGAGACAAGCTGTGGAGAGAACGACTTGAAAAAGGGGCTACCATACTGGCTAGGCTCAGAGACAATTTAATTCTTAATCTAATTTAATCTAATTACCCTGTTGGAAAAAAATTAAAAGTATTTTTTACTCCCATAACCTTGCTGTGATGTTTTATTTTTACGCTACCTTCTCACGACGTTACACCATACTTCGTTCCTGGACAGGCCTACATGAGAAGGGACCCACTGTAGATGGATAGGGTGCCGATCTGAAATCTGTTGAAAAAGGTGTAGAATACTCCTGCTGGTGCTGTCTCCGATAGATGGCCAATTCGATAAATGGAAATTAGAACTAATGACACCAACGAAATTCATGAAATGCTAGTGTTAGCGACGTAGGCAAGAACATGTGTGTGAGCTGTACATTTATTAGAAATTGCTTTGTAAACACTCACCTTGGCGACTTTTCTTTAACTTAACTATTTAAAATGAGTTACACTCTAGCGACGTTTGAATAACGAAATGAAGGGGAGAGTTTTCGGGGGACTTGAAGCTATAGGTAGTCTCAAGTTTGTATTCTTAGAGTCCTTAATGCAACATTCAGTGCTGTGTGAAACTAGTGAAGACGGCTTAATATAAAATCGAATCCATTAAAAGAAGTCTCGCGCAAAGTCACTTAAAAGCCGTAATTATTAATGAAGAACGATATTTCTTCAATCGTTGATTTAATTTGATTTGATTTTTATAAACACTGCTTTCTAAATTATTGTTAAGGCTACTGACGATGAACTTCACAAAGTTTGAGCCTTGGTCAAGTGATAATTATGACACCTGAGCTGGTACCCTCCCTCTCGGAACTTCTACAACACGCCAACGTGAGAGCTAACAGAAATACAACAGCTTCTCAGCTATTTCGTGGATTTCATGGGGACATAAAAATCTAAGTTTCTGCGTAATCATTATTTCCAGAAGGCTACATGAAAGTGCTCTGTTTACATGAAGATCTGCTTATGTTTCGTACCTTCATATGGAGAGCCCTCTTTTGTAAATACTACCGTAAACTCTGCCTGAATATATGTATCGTCCAGAAAACAAAAGAGAAGGGTGCCAAAACTCAATTAAATAGAAGGAAATCCATTTTTAACCCAGAAATACTTATTTTCACCAGACAATCAAAAGCAAAAAGACACATTATTTAAAGAAGAAAAGATTTATATCTAAAAACCATCCAATTGAGCATTGAGCATAATAAAAAAAAGAAAAACGTTTATAAAGATACTGTGGCAATTATAGCTCTCTGAGCAAAAATGAAATACAAACTACATATTCATTCCGACAGGGACATCTGGGCCCTGGGCCCTGTCTCAGCTGGGACAACTAGACCCTAGGACAACTGGGTTCTGACTCAGAGCCTTGGCTTAGAAGAAAAGGCTAGTCTCATTCTCTACTCATCCTAAATAAAACCATGATCCGTGTAGCTCTAATCTTCAAATGTCATTTAAGAACAGGTTCTTCGAAAAACATGGAAATTCGTACTACAATCACGGACAAAAAAAATTAGCGCACCAAGAAGGAGTCATCAAAATTAAACGAAATTTTACATACGTAATGACTATTTTGATATAAGTAAATGATTAGAAAATCAAAGAAAAGGGATCACTTATATTTCAGAGAAAAGGGCAAAAGAACAGAGGATTTAATACCCTGTTGAACCCCTCTAGCGCGAATGCACAATGCGATACGATCGGGTACTGAGGCATACAAGCTGTACGATGTCTTGAGACGCTTCGTTCCATATTTGCTGTAACCTTGCCTCTAGTTCATTCAAACTCGTGGGATGCCCAACTCGCCGTCCCAAATGATCCCAGATATGCTCGATTGGAGACAAATCTGGGAATCGAGCAGGCCAAGGAAGGGTAGTAACAGTGCGGAGACAGTATTTCCGTGTGAGGCCGAGCATTGTCTTGTTGAAAAATGGCTCCTGGGAGCCGTTGCATGAGTGGCAACACATGTGGTTGCAGGATGTCATGAACAGCAGTCGATCGGTTTGTAAATAGATTTATGAAAATGTCATGCACATTAATTTGTTTATAATTACCAATTTATATGTGTATTTGACAAGGTATCCTTTGTTCTGTCTACTTAAAAAGGTCCCTACTTTTGCTTAGCGACCCAGGACCTCAAGAAGTCATGACGTCAATGCTTCCAGAGAGAGGGTTTTCCCCTAACATTCTCCACAAAGCATTCAACATCCAAGAAAGAGACCAGAATGATAGCGGAAGCGTGATATTTTCTGCTCACATCATGTTGAACGAGAGCTCAGACTATCATTGACTAAGACTATCAGACTGCAAGTCCTTTATATGTGCCCAATAATTGAGAAAAAACATAGGAATGAAGTCTTCTATCCCTACGTTCCCCTTTTCGAGAGGTGCAGTTGGCCCTGATTTCATTTTATGGATGATATTGCTCGCTCCCGTAAGATTCATTTAGCGGAGGAATTCGTGGATAACAAGCATATTTGCCGAATAGATTAGCCAGCCAGATTTCTAGACTTAACCTAAGAGATCATATTTGGGAGGCTCTTGGGACAGCAATTGCAACTAGCCTTGCCTTTTTCAGGACACCCATTCTATGAGATTCCTCCAGCATTTGCTGCAGAAGAAAGACCGATTGCCTTGGAGGCTGCTCGAAGGCTCAGAATTTATTTCCAGAAAGAATTCTTAACGTGAAAGCTGAGTAACTGCAAGACAAGACTGTGTTCTCTATTATAATTCCCCCCCCCTATCTTTTAACATCGTTCAGATTTCTTTTTGTGCTAATGAGCCGTTTATACGATATGTGTGTGTACCATAATTGCTGAAGGGATTTTTTTTAATTTTTATATTTATTTATATATTTATTATATTAACCTATGTAAGTACATATCTAATTTCATTAGAATATGTCTGATACATCAGGAGATAATCCACAAAAAACAAAGTCCTCTTGATTTTAAACGCCTATATATAAAGTAGGAAAGAAGAGCTTTATGACATGTTGTAAATAAAACATGTTTCTTTATCTTAATTTTTCTGTTTGTGTCTTTACTCATGTTACTTCTGCCCCTACATTACTATTTGAAACATGCTTATTTTAGTGAGCTGCATCATCTGTCAAAACCGGTCCCGTTATTGTTTAATTCCCTTTTATAAACGGGTTTTAGTTACATCAATGTAAGTTATAAATAAGATATAAATATATATGGATAAGATGATATATAATAGCAATCTTTTATATAGTTTGTCAATTTCAAATTATTTTCTGAACACACATTGATCGGGATCAGAGTTTTGATCATGCTTTAATAACGAATTTGCTTTGAATTATATGACCTTAGTAACGAAATTTCTTTTAAAGTGTGCACACACACACACATACACATTTGTGTTGTTTTCATATAATACATTATAACATCTCAAACAAGGGCACCCCTAAAATTGGAAAATCAGATGTCTGCTTAAGATACCACCCTTCTGAGATTTTCGGGCTGTCTTTGTGAACTTTTTGTGTTTGCTTTCAACTGGAAATTGTTCAATGACTCGATCAAAAAATACATTCAGATTTGCAATAAAAACTGTGTCTTAGGTTCTAAAAAATACCCTTCTCCGCTATTTTTCTTTTACATGCACAAAACTGCTATTTTCAATTTTAATTTCACAGCAAAGAGAATTCGAGATTGATTCTCAAGCCTCCTCATGAAATAAATTCATATTTTATGAAGAGGAAGTATATTACATATTAAGGTAAACATTTTTCAATTTTAGCGATATGTTGAGTCATTGAGAATAACAATTTTTATCAAAAAGTTGAGTTCCAGACACTTCATAGCCTTACTTTTGCGATAAATACTGCTGAGTCTAAATGCAGTCTTTTTTAAAGCTAAAACAATGTACTAATACGGAACATTGCTTAATAGTGTTTAATAAATTAAATAGCCTCAATCGTCCCACTTGCGTGCTTTTGTGTGTAAAATATATGCATAAAATGTAATTAAAACAATAAATAAAGAGTGTTTTTTTCCAGGTATAGAAGTTTAAGTTGGCATTACTTTCCAAGATGGTGGCCGATTTAACAGCCGTCAAGTGATTTATTCTCAGTTTGGTTTGGCAATTCATCATGAATAGACTCACGCCTGAACAACGCTTTCAAATTGTGCAATTTTGTTTCGAAAATAATGATCGATTTTCATAAGCGAATTTTGTTTAGCGATGAAGCGCACTTCTGGTTGAATGGCTACGTCAACAAACAAAACTGCCGCATTTGGAGTGAAGCTAATCCACAAGTGTATGTCGAAACACCGTTACATCCAGAAAAACTGACTGTTTGGTGCGCTTTATGGGCTGGTGGAATCCTTCTTCAAAAATGATGAAGACCACAAAGTTACAGTCAATGGTGATCGGTATAGAGCCATGATTACTAACTTTTTCATTCCTGAATTGAACAATCATGATGTCCAGGAGCTGTGGTTCCAACAAGACGGCGCAACATGTCACACAGCTCGTGCCACAATCGATTTATTGAAAGACACGTTTGGTGACCGCCTAATTTCACGTTTTGGACCTGTGAATTGGCCTCCAAGATCTTGTGATTTAACACCGCTAGACTATTTTCTGTGGGGCTATGTAAAGTCATTGGTCTATACGGATAAGCCACAAACGCTTGACCATTTGGAAGACAACATTCGCCGTGTTATTGCCGATATACGGCCACAAATGTTGGAAAAGTCATCGAAAATTGGACGTCCAGATTGGACTACATCCGAGCCAGCCTTGGCAGTCCTATGCCAGAAATCATATTTAAAATGTAATGCCACAATATTATCTTTCGAATAAAAAAAAATTCATGTCAATCGAATAATACATCGTTGTTTTATTGCAATTTAAAGTTCTATACCTCTAAAAAAACACCCTTTATAAATTTTCAATACACTCAGTGTATTTAAATAATAAGTATACATTTTTTATGAATTATAGATGTTCTATACATTTCAATATACTTATGCAATATTATTTAATAATATTTTAACAAAGTCGAGGAAAAACAATAAGTGCTACATTTTTCTTGTGCTTATTGTTATCGTCAACTAATTTTGGAGAATCTGAATTAAGCTGGGAACGCCCATTTCAAAAAAAAGATCTCACTTTTTTATTGTATAATTTTATGACGAATGTACTAATCTTTCGACTAGTGTGTCCCAAAGATTTTTAAATTTAAGGGAGTTTGCCCATGTGATGGGTTAAAAAAATCACAAATAAATTAATTAATAAAATAATAATAATAATAATAATTTTTTTTTCTTAAATTGTTTTTTTAACATGTTAACATGTCTGGAATACGGTGGTAGAATGAATTTTTTTAAATTCGAAGTCGTTATAAAGAAGCAGGTGTCTCAAGACTGACTTGACTGAATATTAACGTCGCACTGTTCAGCTACACGAGGGCTTTTGGAGACGGACCACGTAATTTTGAACCATGGTCAAGTGACGTGGACGACACCTGAGCTGGCACCCCCCTCTCCTAACTACCACACCACACCAACGGGAGGATGTTTCAGCTCTCGACAGATTTAACGTGCATCGCTGCCCTACACGGCGGGTCTTTAGTGGTACTGGGCTCGAATCCGTGACAAGGCAAGCCACGGTCCGATACCTATACCACTCGGCTACCGCGGCCACCAGGTGTCTCAAGAGCAGCTGCCCAGAGCGCTGAATTTGCAATCGAAGGCTGGGCCTATTGTGTGCAGTCGGCTTGATACCATTTACCCTTCTATACAAATATACGTTCATACAAGTATAGACAAGTTTGTAGAGGTTTAAAAGGAAATATCTATAGTTATTGAATATTTCGTCGAACTTGTTTTAGTCTTGATTTAGCTTCGAAGAGCATCACCGATTGAGGGTAAGTTAAGATTTTCATTGTTTTAATCGAGCTTGAAACTTTTTTTTAAACGCGTTTTTTTCAAAACTGTGTTTTTCAAACTTTCCTCCATCATATCTCAAGAACGGTTCGACCGAATGACTTCAAATTTAGACGGTAGACTCAAACGGTATGTACGCACAAAATGGACTACGATCATTCTAAAATTCAAAATATTTCTATTTTTATAACAAAAACATAACAACCCCCATGAAATTTGAAACTTTCTGTCTTCAGAAGTCCACCAAAAATTCAACTTTTGATATTTTCAATCGAGTATAGTCCATTATGTGCATTTAAGCCTATAGATTAAAATGCCGGTAAGGGCTACGGTAGCCGAGTGGTCAAGGTATTGGATCGGATCGGAGCGGATCGAGCTCGTTACTGAGTTCGAACCCAGTATCACTAAAGACCCACCGTGTAGGGCAGCGATGCACGTTAAATCTGTCGAGAGCTGAAACGTCCTCCCGTGGTGTGGTAGTTAGGAGAAGGGACCCAGCTCAGATGTCGTCCACGTCACTTGACCATGGTTCAAAATTACGTGGTCCGTCGCCAAGAGCCCTCGTGTTAACTGAACAGTGCGCCGTTAATATTCACTTACTCACTCACTTAAAACGCCGTTACTTTTTTATTATTATTATTATTTCAGAAGATCAGCCCGACTCGAGGAGGAAGTTAGCGTCCATTTTTTCGAGGCGGGTGTGTTCAGAACGCTATAATTCACGTTCTATTGGATATTTTTGGCTAAACATTTACATACATATATATAAATAACTGATAAAAAACTTAAAGTTGTACCTTTTTAGTGGTCGTCAAAAAAATTCCCTAAAGATGTTTAAAAAACAGGCTGCCACATGGGTGAACCCCTTTAGAATAAATGTGTAATTTTTCTATAATAGACAATTGATTAAACATTTTCCAAAACACATTTTTAAAACTAATTTTCTACTAAATTTAAGTGTACTTAATTAATACACCAAGATAAAGTAACAAGCTAATTTAGTTTATACTAAATTTAAGTGTATTTAATTAATACACCAAGATAAAGTAATAAGCTAATTTAGAATTAAGATAATAGAATAAGAACTCATTATACAAGAGAAAAAAATTAAAAATATTATACAATAAAAAATTTTCAATTTTAATATTACAAATTAGTTTTAAAAATAAGTTATGGAAAACGTTTAATCAATTGTCTATTGAATAGAAAACGCGTGCGCAATTATTTTAAATTTATAAATCTTAGAGACGAACTATATATATACACACAATGGAAAGATTCATTCATTATGAATTTATACAAGAAAAAAAAGTGTAGCATTTATATTTCTAAACAGAAAAAGAAAATCATAATAAATTAGGCTGCTCTCCATGGCATAGTACGGTTAGAATATTATTTTAATAATAAATTTTCTTATTGGAAAAAAATATGCTGAATTTAACAATTCTTTAACAAAGGAACCTATATTGTAGGAAAAGGATCCACGGAAGGAGTTCTATACATATCAATTTGCTGTCAGTGATAAACATGTGAAAGTATTACAGCAAAGTATATCTAAAAGTATTTTCTGGAAAATTAAAAAATTATCGCACGATTATTTAACCACTATTATGAAAAGCTATAAGTAATCTCAAATTTTGCCCTCAGACGTGAAAATATTTATTTAAAAACACATTTCGAAATTTCGATTTGAAACCAAATCATAATAATATACTCTGAATGCTTATCTATGATTGGACTTGTCATGATACCACATGAATTTGTGCAATACTGTTACTTCTTTTAAGGAATCCGACTACGTTCGGAACCGTGATTTTGCAAAAGCGTATAAATGGATAATATTTATGATATTTAGTGTCACTCAGATTAGAACATATGCATAAATTTGTTTTAAGGACATTTTGACAAAAAAATTTATTTATATACAATATTTTGGCAAAAAATTAACTTAGAATTACCCATTTTCAAAATATTCTTTTTGGGAAAATTGCTTCTATTATAATAATATTTTACCTGTATATAGCTCAGACCTCTGTACAGAGGCTCATCTAGAATTTTTGAAATACATAACTCAGAAGGGGTTTATCCATATTTTACGACAACAGAGGGGAGCAATTTTAAGAAAAAAACGCCGATAAATATTTCAATTGGTGGTAATTCTAAAAATAATGTGAATTTTTCAAAAATTTCTAGTTCAGACTCCCTGGAGAAGTCTTTACTTTGTATAAGCGAAATATTATTATTATAGAAGCATTTTTCACAAAAGGAGAACATTTTGAAAAAAGGTTATTCTAAGTTAATTTTTTGCCAAAATATTGTATTTAAATAATTTTTTTTGTCAAAATGTCCTTAAAACAATTTTATGCATGTATTCTAACCTAAATGACACTAAATATCATGAAAATTATCCATTTATGCTCTTTTTTAAAATCACGGTTCCGAACGTAGTCGGATACCTCAATTTTTAAACATTTCTCTGAAAGTTTTTATTTTTATTACATTTCACTATGTTTAAAATGTATAATACTTATAATATCTTAACAATTGAATATAAATAATTAAGTTTGATTGGCAAAAATGTATTTATCCTTGTAATTCGATAATCGAATCTGTTCTAAGATGGGGGGGGAATCTATCCACTCTAACCACGATGAGTTTCAAAGTGTCCGCTCAGACCACGAAATGTTTTTTGTCCGCTCTTACCATGTCTTCTGTAGCCACGCCTCCTGCAGAATTTATCTTCGTGTTTACACCAGAGGGCTGCTTTCAGGTTTATTGAATTTTTCGAAATGAACTGATCAGATCCCTAGCACCAGACCTGTCAAGTTCAGTTATTTCTAAAGAAAGCGTCTGAAACTGTCCAATTATGAGACTGTATTGAAGAATTGATCATTCAGCTATCCATCCAGACTACCAGTGGTTCAAAAAATGCCAGGCATTTTAAAATCATACGCCAGTCGCTCCATCGATGGTACAAAGCTTGTATTACAATTATGGTCTGAACTTTAAGAATTTATTGTAAACATTTCTGTACTGAAGCTTTTTGTGACGATGATTTGAGTAAACAATTTTTTATTTACTTTTCCTGCATCATTTTTTTTTTTTGGTCTTAGTGCTTATTAGTGGCGCACACAGGAATTTTTCAAGGGGGGGTCGAAAGTTCACCATTCTTGTATTATACTCCTTTTGATTTTTGTCGATTTTCGGGAACAAAACACAGTAAAAAACTAATTTTTGAATAAATAATTAGCATTAATTAATAAAATTAATCATTAATAACAAGTAATTAATTAGATTGTACGTGCTATATACTTAGAATTATAATCAATCGGGAAAAAAAATCAAGGGCTTTGGAGGGTCCGGACCCCCAGGAACCCCCTAGTGTGCGCCACTGGTGCTTATACATCTCACTTTCACTCATAAAAACATGCTATAACAAATGCTCATTTTAGTGAACTGAGCCTCCGATCAAAGTCTATCCTATGATTTTAGAATTAGCCTGTATGCAATATATAATTTATATTAAAATAATTAACGTAACTATATTATCTATTCATTTAAAATGTTTGTCATTTACATCAGTGCAACTGATTAGTCATCAAATATGGAGTAAAAATGAAATAGTCAAAAAGATTTTTTTTTCTTCTTCAAATCATTAAAATGTTTTCTGAATTCTCTATTTGCCGATTTTTCAGTTCTAATATAAAAATTAAATAATCAGTGCATTTTCTCGCAAATTCTTCTAAATGTTAATAATATTAATTAAATTAATAGCTATGTGTTCACAGCATTCATTAAATACAGATATTCAATTGACTTCACAAGGGTGATTTAGCTCTAGCTTTTCAATTTCTCAATGCTAAAATATGCAACATTTCCTCCATGAAGTTTTCAGATGTTTAAATGGGATCCAGCAAGTTCCAGAACCTTTGATAAAAGAAAGACCTAGGAACAGGACATGCTTGAGGCAGATAATAATCCCATAAAGTGGATATGCCTTGCGAAACCATAAAGCACCGAGAACCCAGATTGTAGCAAAACTCGTTTCTCAAAATCGTTTATTCCGTAGGAGGGAACAAGGCAAGAGGGGATATCACGTTCCAAGTTCTGGAAATCAGGCACGTGCCGCGGTGCCGTCTAGGACCAATGAAATTTGGCGCCATTCGCGACTCCCCGCCTGAGCTCGTGCTGAGAAAAGAGAAGGGTTTCTATATTTGGCTTATTATCGATGTCTCACGTCGGTGGAGAATGTAGATTGTAAAAAAAAAGTTCTGAAGCTGTTGTATATTAGCAATAATATTTAGATCCGGGGTAAACATTACGTCGATCGCGATCGACCGGTGGAACGCCAAGATAATTTGGGTGACCACCTGAAGATTAGCAGTCAGTAATTACAGTCCCCGGCTAAATTATTAGACGCACTATAAGATTTTATGAAAAATGTTAATTATCGGGTGATACTATACAGGTTTTTTGTATTTATCAGATACAGTGTGTGTTTTTTGGTTGTCCATTTAATAATCTATTATTATCACAAATAATCCTGCATTTGAGGATGATGATTGCACACGTGAATTATTCTTTCTAAGAGCTGTGTTTTATTTGTAATCACATCTTTAGCCACTTCTCTTTTCATTAACTCCCAAACGTTTTCGATTGGGTTCATATCAGGGCTATTACCCGGCCAATCCAACAAAGGGATATTTTGTTCTGCCAAAAAAGCTGTGATGGACCGAGCTGTATGTCAGGGAGCTCCATCTTGTATAAAAATGTATGGTTTTCCATTTAGAAATCATTCTTCCAGCTGCAGAATCAAGTGATTTTGCAAGACATCTTGTACTGGTCTTGCCGCATCATACCTTTAACCACGTCCAGACGTCCAGTACCCTTGCCACTGATGACTGACCAAATCATTATTTTTGTAGGGTGTTTCACAGTCCGAACAATACAGTCAGAAGGAAACTTTTCTCCATCACGACGACGCACAAAACTGAGTTTTGTTCTGCAAAATTTCAAATGTTCTTTCATCACTGAAGCAGACGTGTCAAAAATAAAAAATAATAATAAACATTTTTGCTGTTCCTTCTGTAATAGAAAATGGTTAAACACTTTGTTTGTGAATAAATTATAACAACATACCGATCTCCAGAAGTACACATCTTTATCACGCCTGTGTTTGGCCCAATTCAGACGCTTTGCTTTTGTTGCAGGGGTTAACTTGGACTTCCTGGTGCGGCGGCAGGTCTTAGAATTTAAATCTTTTAATTTTCTTCGAACAGTGCGTTCAGAAGCATTAACATTAATATCTTGGAGTTGCGATTTTATCACTTTTGTGGAAGCAAATCTGTTTTCAAGGAAAATTTTCTTAAAAGATCTTTCTGACCTTGGGGGGAAAATAGGCTTTCTGCCGCATTTTTTCTTTCTTTTTGGGCTCAATTCTTCCCCTGACTCAATTTTCTTCTTTATGCGTCGTACACTAGCTTCAGAAACTTTCAGCTTTCGTGATATTTCGTGGTTTGAAAACAATTTTGCATTCACAAGGGAATTTACTTCTGCTTTCTTACATAGTGAAAAATCGCCTTTTCTACCCATGCTGAATGTGTACAAACTGATCATTTAAAGGCCGCACACGAAATAAACAAATAACTGCATAAAATAAAACTGCTAAATTAACAAACATAGCACATTAACCCACAGAAACACGTCCGCAGCTGAAGCACGCGCGAACGCGACTCGAGCAGGTTTTTGACTTGTTTACGTTCGTGTGACAATTTATTGAATTTGTGTTGCCATGTATGAAAAATAAAAACAAATACAAAATACATCATAAATTTACTCATTTAAAATCCATTGGATATATGTTTAAATACGAAAGTATTGCATATAAACTTATATAAATCAATGAATTATTAAAAAACATGAGTGCGTCTAATAATTTGGCCTTTGACTGTATATACGGAAATATTCAAGATTGGGGGGTTGACAGTACGCAGATTAAGTCTTCTACTGACTATAATTACGAGAACGAACTGAAGATGAAAATGTTTTACTTTTTAATGTACTTTGAATTGTTTGATAAAAAATGCATTATTAAATACTATTATATTTATGACTATTATTATTATGTTTGTGTATTTTGCGTTTTGCTTTAAACACGATTTCAAAAAAGTGAGTTTTTTATTTTATTTACATAGGTAAGTACATATTCCGTATTTATTATTAAGTTATAATAAATATTGTTGACATTTTCCTTATCTCCCTACACCTACGACACTGGACGCACTCTTGATTTTTTCAAAGGAAAGTGCAATGTGGTGGTCCAGAGTCGAATGTCGATCATTCTCATGCTCTACCCCAATACGCAACCTAACGTTTTTGTTTTTTTTTTCCATTTTATAGATTGTTGGGAACAAGAACAGTAAGAAATAAATTATTGAATAAATAATTAGCTTTAAATAATAAAATTATTAATAACGAATACTTAATTAAATTACGTACCATATACATGGGATTATGATCGATTGGGAAAAAATCATGGGCTACGGGATAGGGTTCGGACCTGTGGACTCTCCCCCTTTGTGTGTGTCACTGATATTGGGTAGACTGCAACCCCCTGAAAAAATTAGAAATAGCCCTTACCCTGGAAAAGTCTGCCCTCCCCTGATTCAGATGATGAAATGCAAAAACTCAAAATAAATAAATGAAAATAAACTTTTAAAAAAGGGAAAGCACTTAAATTCAGGAGGTATATTATTATCGAGATTAAAGGTAAAACTATTTTACTAAGAAAAGAAAATATATAGTATACTTCCCATTTTATTTTTTTAGTAGTTTAAAAAAAATGAGATTAAAAAGAAAGCTCGGAATTATAAAATGTTTTTCAAATTTACTTTTAAGAAACACATTAATTATGGCAGAGGTTCCCAAACTTTTCGTCTCATAGACCCTTCCCATGTTTTTCGGTTTGGGGTAGACCCTTGTTTACCTAATATTGGATGCTCGCAATTTTATGAATTTATATGTCTTTTTGACAGCTGGTATAGATCTACTTACTTTAAACGATTTAAATTTCTAACTGAGTGAAGTATGATATTTAAAACTCAAGAAAATTATGTTAATTAACTTAAATTTTAATTAATACATAAAATAACTAAGCAACAAACAAATGCTTTTAAAAGGTGGAATAAGTCTGGTGCTTCAATAACAATTTTTCAACATTTGGAATCAATCGTGTCAGGTTTAACGCTAAATCCCCTCGATTAGTAATGTCCAGACCTTATTTTCCCCCTTTCTTTTTTTGTTTTGGAGATTGACAACCCGCTGAAACTCATTCTCACTAGGAAAAGTAATTAAAAATTTTTTCACGATATTCCATAATTGGTGATAAATAACAGGTATGTCTTTTTAAAGCCAAAATTGCGGACACGGCCCTTGTTTTAATAAAATTTATGCTGTCAACTTGTAAGTGCAAATTAACCTTATTAAAATTAGTAAATAAATCTATTAAATAGATAAAATCTGGTTTCCACTTGACTAAATTTTCTTTTAAAATAAAAATCATGATTTGGTTTAATGAGAGCCACCATAGTTTCCCATTTACACCTCGGGGATCCCCAAATTATTTTTTCTCTGATGTGGACCCCTTGCAGGTCGTCATAGACCCCTGGGGGTCCATATAGACCACTTTGGGAATGACTGATAATGGAAATCAAACTTATCAGTAAAAATCACTACATTTTTGAAAAAAAAAAATCAAACCTGTTGGAACAAGAATTTTTTTTAAAAGCTATGAGTCTTAAAAACTCATTTGTATATATCTTTTGATCATTAATTTTGTTAAAAAACATAGTAAGTCTTTTCAATGGAATTCATTTTAAACTAAGCCAATTTAGTGTTTGCTTATGAAATTACAATTTTTGCAGTTATGCGATTTTTTATCTGAAAAATATTTCTTAGCTCTTTTCTCAGATATTTTGGACGATAAAAAGAATTAGGCAGCAAAAAATTTGAAACGAATTTCGATAATTTTACAAATTTATAATAATTCCGTGTAATTTTTGGTCTATATACGAAGCCAGCATCTAGTGATCCCTCCCACCCTTAAGAGTATTAAAAATATTTGCACAGTTAAAATTGACCAAGAACTTTTTAAGTAATCCATTTGACCGTACCATGAGTTTTATTCGATTTGTTTTAAATGAATAATTGCTACTTTTTCTTAGAGTTAAGATAATTATTAAGGTTGAAATAAACCAAAATTTTCCGAATACGTATATTTATGCTAAAGACTAAAATAA
This sequence comes from Trichonephila clavipes, assembly GCA_019973935.1. Taxonomy (NCBI): domain Eukaryota; kingdom Metazoa; phylum Arthropoda; class Arachnida; order Araneae; family Nephilidae; genus Trichonephila; species Trichonephila clavipes. The sequence goes on from BMAU01004466.1 coordinate 22,333, forward strand.
AATGTAATAAATCTTTTTAAAAATTCTGTACTACGTATTTAATATAATCAAACGCATCTTTTTTTAAAAAAATTGTAATATATAATACATTGAAACTTAAGAGACAAAATATATTATTATGAAGAGAGAGAATAATTTTTATTCCTCGTTTATCAATAAGTACTTTTTATAAATACCAATATTTTTGTATTTGTTAGATATTACAGTAAATTAAATTTGTACTGTTTACAAATTTAAATAAACTAGTTTTTAAAAATAAATTAAAATATTAACTAATTAAAGCAAGACAATACGCAGATTTTTTAACCATCATTATTCTGTTATAATAGACGGAAGTATGAATATAGAATTATCTCTCCCTCTACAATATTTAGAGTTATTATTATTTTTTTTAACATATTGTTATATTTTATAGAAATTTATAATACTAAAATCTCACAAAATTCTAGAAAACTTTTCTATTAATTTTATTGCTAAATATTTTTTTAAATAAAATATTCTTAAAGTTTATAAATATTTTAATTGTGATATATGCATACATGTTATTAAAAATGAATTATTCATGATATTGGTATAATTTTAAATAGCTCAAACAACATAAATTAAATAGTTCATTTTTCCCCATAATCACAACACACATTACAGAAAAAGATACAATTATTTTCTTTTTCTTTAAATTCTTTGTGTTCAGTTTTATATTAAGCATTGATTAGAATTAAAAGCATTTAGAATACTTTTATTGAATTAGTTTTTATCATAACATTTTAAAAATCTTAAAACTTGCAAATAGTTTTACTAAAGCAATTGCTTCGTATTTGTTTATATTCCCCGTGGCTAAACAGCAAATTGCTGTACGCAACAATTCCTGTGAAATTGGCGACAAAAACCAATACGTTTGGCGATAAAATTCAACTTTAAGGTAACCTAAGTTTTCTTTTGATCCCCTCTGCCGAAGTCTTCTTCCCTTCGTCCCTCTCCCACAATATTGCTTTTAAAACTCAACGAGCAATGTCAGTTCCGGTTCGCGGGAAACACCTGATCATATAGCACCTGATGATTTGAAATCGTTAATATTAATAGTTTGTTTTTTGTCACAAATTTGTTTGCTAAATCACAAAAAATGTGAAGACATTACTTCATGTGGAATAATTTATGTCTACATCGTGTTAGATTGAAGTTATCGTAGTGTTTATAAATTTAATTACAGATTCAAAAATGTAAATTTTTAACAACAAATTAAAATGACTTCGAGAAAAAGATCTTGACTTATCCTAGACAGATTGTAATGCATTTTAAAAATGTTTCCTCAGTGTTATTTCATTAGACATTATTAATCACATTTCAATAGTGTGATAGAAATGGATAGATGTGTTTGAAATACAGCTACAAACATGAAATTGACTTTATTTTCAACTATACTTTTGTTGTTCGCATTTTTCTGTGAAGCTGGAAGGCCAAATTTAGACAACTGTGACTGGACTGGAAGGTAAGAAAATATATTCCTGATAAAAATTTCTTCTTAGTTTAAATTTCAGTTTTTGTAACCAAATTTAGTTACATTTGAAATTTTTTTCATAACTGTCTTTCTAATTTTACATTTTAATTAATTCTGTATTGTTATTTAACTATGGCATTTTAAAATTCAAAATGTTTGTTTTAAATAAGTGTGTCATTTATTCTGATTACCAAAATAACATTCAAGACAATGATCGTGATGGAAATTATTGTTTACTTTTGCTCGAAAATGATTTTTTAGACGTATAGTTTTCTAAGGTCAGGTAATACATGAATGTTTCGTACTTAATTTTTCTGAGTTGTTTTCAAGTATTATTTCTATATGCATTTCCCATATCTGGAAAAAATTTGCTTTGGATTAAAATCTTTTTCAATGATACTTCGGATTATTAAGTTTACTAAATAGTACTAGTTAGAAAAGATTTAAATTTGCATTTTTGTTTTTAAGAGTTTTATGCTTTGATATGGTGATACAAATTATTACTTCAATTATACTTCTGCATAATTAACATTCCATTTTAATGTGTTAATTTTTTTTAGCCTTTAATTTACTAAATGGTTTATTGCACATATATTTTTGTTGTAGTGGTTTTTCATCTTCTGAATTAGAATATGCATTTGAAAATTAAAAAAAAATAAGTGTGTTTTAAAATTTTTTCAAAGAATTTCATTATTTTCGTCCTTATTTAATATTGTTTTTTTTTTAATTCCTATGAATGAAAATATACAAAATTATATTGAAGTATGTAATAAAATTTGCTTATTAAAATATTCTGATGTGAAAGAACAGAAATCTTCGTACAGTAAATAGATGATCAAACCGTGTTCATCATTAATTAATTTATAAAACTTTAGGATCGCATGTTAAAATTTTTAAATGATCTTTTGATTTGCAAATGAGATTAATTAATTAGATATAGTTGTCCTAAATAATCGATAAGTCTTTGCTTTAATTTTTTTAAAAAAATTAGTAATTGAAAAATTAATTTTAAAAGTTATTGCTATAAATTGATAGAAAGTCTTATGTCCTTAAAAAAAATTTTTTTTAGCTGATTATTATTTGGAAAATATATTTCATCTGATAAAAAAAGAATGCACCTTGTGATATTAAAAATTAATTCGAAAATTATTATCTCATTTTTGAAAATTTATTATTACAATAGCAATGAATTGCAACTAAACGGAAGAAAATAAATTGGATATCAAGACTTTTCGAGAATTAAAACTGGAGCAAATCTGAAACGTTTCATATTAAGGGGGAAATTTATAACAAAATGCAAAACCATAAAAGAATTTCGCCAAATGAATCTAGTTCCTTATTACAAATCAAGACGTCGTATGCTAAAAATATACACGAATAGAAAAAAATCTTAGGGCATGCAAGGTCACGTGACACCGAATCAGCACATTGGTGAACGATTCCTCACAACAATGCGCATGCCCCAAAATAATATCAGAGCTGACTTTGTAAAACTATGCCTCCTGTGTAAAAGCCTTTTTCGAAATCTTCTGATTTGGTGTTTAATAACATCCTCAGGTTAAAAGTTAAATTTACAGCATTGGCAAAATTTGATTGTTATGTAACTGTTGCATATTATATTTGGTGAATTGTTTACAAAATATTTTATTTTGTAAATTTAAAAAACTGAATTTTCGAAATCAAAATTCTGAAATTATGTTCCGTCGAATTTGTCTTGTTGTTTCAAAATTCTTTTTTCAAAGTAAAACTACGTTTTAAATTGCGACACAAGCCTGAATTTCTGCAGCCACCTGCACAATTCTCGGAATCTTGAGTATTTCCGTCATGGGAATGACTGCGAAAGTTTTCACCGTTGCAAAAGTTAAACTTGTACTTGATTTATGGGTCCGATAACAAAAGATTTGAATGAAGAAAGTCATGTCTCCACACACCTGCTACGAAATTTGACAGGACAGTATAAGAATGAGGACGGTACTATCTCTTTTCATTTTCTTTCCCGGTCTTTCTAAGAATGCTTGTAATAAAGGATAGCTAGGGGGAGAAATGACATACTCAAGAAAGGGTTTACAGATGTTCTTCTTTTTAAAGTTTTCGAAGGTTGAAATTTGAATTGATTTTGAAGCAGATTTGCCAGAAGATTGAATGCATGCCTCTGTACGCGTATCATAAGGCCAGAAATTCACGAATTTAATTATTGGGTCGACACGTGTTTCTCAAAGACTCGATCACTCATATAGCTGACTTCTGTCAATACTGATTGATGTTTGAATTTTTTTTTTTCTGGTAAAGATTCCACCATTTGCCACGGCTGTCTGTGAAAAGAGTTATGTGCACGCCCTTGAAAAGACACATCGGCGTGTGTTCTAAACCTTACTGGTCATCCAAAATAAGATTGATGCGGTTAATTTTGAAGTGCATCTATCTTGAGCAATTGTTGAGCACCCTATTTGGGACAGTCGGACTTTGACTTGCGGCCGTTGCAAATGGATAATTATATATTTGTCACAAGTCGCACACGGGGAAATAATGGATGTCTACATTGACAAAGGCGCACAAGTAGTATAAGGAATGTAATCTGTCAAATAGACTGAACAATTCTTTGATACGGAGGAGTAATTTAACCATTTAGAAACATTAATCATGTCGAAAAGGACAATGATTTGCTTGAAGCTGTATTCTTATAATGTTAAAGAATAAGACCCAACTTGGAACACCTTTTCAAGCAGGAAAATGCTCCAATGTAAATACTTATATACTATATTCTGACTTTGTTATCCTGTGGAGAGCAGCATATTTTACACACACCTTTCTTCTGCCTGTTTCTTCAAAATGTATTCCATACTTCAGCAAAAACAATTTAATTCAAAATGGGGTTTTGCATTATACATTGAAAAAAAATATAACTGCATGTTTATGGAATGGCGACATCTACAATTTAATTATATGATGTGATTAAAGAATATGTATGCTATTATAAAAATTGTGACATTTTTTTTCTATCTGAAAAAAATGTATTCTTTGTTTGACGTAAGATTGAAAAAAGCCTTAATATAATATCATTTAATGTATCTGCTTGAACACAAAAAATCTGCCTATCACAATTAAATTACATCGGGTTTGAATCCTACATGAATTTATTAATAAACATTTGTCAAGAGATTGTTGCTATAATATATATATATATATACTCACAACTAAAAAGAATTTCTTAAAAGTCATTAGTTAATAAGTAATGCTAGTTAACAAAGATATAAACAATGTGTTTTCAATAAATATGTTTGCTTTTAAGGATCAACATTAATTTACTTGAACCGTGGCTAAAACGGAAAATGCCTTCCGTCTAAGGTTTTCTTACAATGTCATGCAGTATTGTAGGTTTTACTATTTTGTTACTGAAATACGCTTATTTTCAGACGATCGTGGACAGTTAATATATTTAAATAATTACTTTTGTGTGGTACAAGAAGTAATTAATACGCAAGTACATGGAATACCACTAATTTTACTTTGCATTTTTTGCATGACCATACTTCTCAGAGTGAACAAGATCATCCCGTGTTTAAGTAGTTTGTCTCGTTTTCCCTGAGCACAGCTGAAGTATCTCGTTTTCAGAGAGAAGAGAGAAATCCACTGTAATAATTTCAAAAAAATATTACTGGTAGTAATGCGGTAACGAGATGACATGTAGGCTGATGACAAACATATGTCTCTCAAATCGCAAATACAAGTGCACAATACTTCATTTTAAAATTGTTCAAAACACTGTAGCTTTTACCAAGTATATTTTTAATAAACTTGTTCTTCAGAAAAATACTAATTGGCATAAATTAATTATTTTGACCTGTTTATTCCTCATCTTTTTATCTGAAAATAAAAACTAGGAAGAATATGTCTGTTGTTACGAATGCAAATTAGAGGACCTTTTATGAAGGGGGAAATAAATGTTCAAGTGATACATTCTGTATGTGTCAAAATTCCAACTTTATACCTCTTCATTTCCAGAATAAATATTCATTTCAGTAGCGCACACAGGAATTTTTCAAGGAGGGTATCCTGGGTCGAAAGTTCACCATTCTTGTAACATGCTCCTTTTCGATTTTGTCTATTTTCGGGAACAAAAAACAGCAAAAAGCTAATTATTGAATAAATAATTAGCATTAATTAATAGAATTAAACATTAATAACAAATACTTAATTAAATTTTACGTACTATATACTTAGAATTATAATAAATCGGAAAATAATCAAGTGCTTTGGGGGGTTCGAACCCCTAGGACACCCCCTTTTGCACCACTGATTCATTTCAAAGGCTGAATTCGGATTTTTCTTTATCCTAGGAAGTCGTATCTCCGTAATGTATATTTTCACTTACCATTTAATGGAATTGAGCTTCAATAGAAAAATGCAGTTTTTTCTGAAATGTAAAACTTTTTCTGCTTCAAAAAGGGATGTAACCTTGAAATTGCAGGGCAAATATTTACAAAAATAAATTTTTCTGTAGAGAGAGAGTTCCCTTCCTCTTTTAAATTTTATAAGTTTTCCCGCGAAAAAGAAGAGAATAAAAGATACGTAGTTTTTGTATTTTTTTCGGTGATTTTTTGAAGATTTTAGTAAATAAATAGAAAATATCACAATAAATGATTAACAGGCACAAAAGTATAATTCTTGTTGTTCAAACGTTAAAACTTGATCGAAAAATTACTTATAAGTTCTCTTCCTAAAAATGTGAGTTATGCTTAGTATTTAAGTTTGAGACCGTGAGTGATTATTCTAAACATAACTAATGTATTTTATTGTTCATTTCTAGCATGTGTAACCAACTTGAAAAAAAACCCAATTGAAAACTTTAACAAAAAACTAATTCCATAGTATTGATTTACTGCATTACCAATCAAAAAGCTCAATTTTTAAATTGGAAAAAAAATGACGGATAGTTAAAAAAAGAAAGAATGAAAACAATTGAAAAATGTTTTGTTTAATTTGCATTTCTTTAATCAATGAAGTATACATTCTTATAATTACAATGTATAAGATGAACTAATAATAAAATGACTGACCTGCAAAATAGGAAGGGATTTATTTTTTATGTTATAATGTCTATTTTACTTATAAAACAATCTTACTTTTGAGATGCATAATTTTTAAAAAATGTTTTTAGGAACTCATAAATTTTTTTCGGCATTTTCTGTTTAGTTAAAAACAGTTTGTCTTTTTTCTGCTAATTCAAAAACTTTTAAACAACTTCAAAAAAATTATCTCCGAATTTATATATATTCTTAGAGTATCTCGCTACAAGATTTAAAGTTTTGTAACTTTTTAATGATGTAAACGCTAAAAATATTTCCATGCTATGGAATCATGTATTGTGGGAAATCTATAATTTTATGAAAAGCTTAGCGGAACTTAATGTCAATGGTGTGAATTTCAAAAGATCACATAATGAAATGTTTGGAGATAGGTAATTGCTGGTAAGCATGAGGTGTTTAAAAAGCAAGCACACTACAAAATATGCAGTCGTGTGTGGATGACATTTATAGTAAGTACTGTATGGAAAAAAAAATAAGAAAATATGGATTGGACTTATAAACTTTTTTTATTAATGAAATGGTCCCAAAGTATATTTATTCAAAGGCGATATATCCCATTTTCATAAACTAACAATAACAATTTTGCTAAAAAGGTGCGAAGAATTTTTTTTAAAAAATCCATCGATATACTATCAAATAGATCAATGACGACATACAGACATGCGCAATACGTCTCTCACAAAACATACCAACTCTGTATAAAAAATACTCTAAACCAGGGGTAAGCATTAAGTCGATCGCGATCGAAAGGGGGACCGCCAAGATATTTTGGGGTGACCGCCTTCACTAAGATCTAATAATCATTCCATCATACGAAGGTCTAGAAATACCATATTTATTCGAATCTAAGCCGCACCCCAAATCCTCCGCAAGATTTTGTGAAAACTGAAAAATAATCTAAAATGGTTTATCGATATCCAATTTTACGAAATTGAAATAAATATAAAATGAAAACTAATAAGAAGTGAATAATTAGTTATTTTATCAGTATTATAAACTTTTTTAAACACATGCATAAGCTATAATTGGTCTAAGTACCCCATCTAACAATTTTTTCCACCTTCGATTCTGAGCCCCATCCCATTTTCAGTGAGAGAAAAATACGGCTTAGTTTCGAGTAAATACGATATTTTAAAAATACGGAGGAAAAAGATTGAATCATTAGAAAAAAATTTGTTGAATAAAAATTGCACTTCGTTATTTGGGGGTTATTTTACGAAGAAAATCGTAAAATGTTCTTGGTTCGAGGTAAAAGTTTGCTAAATAGAGAAATTCATAACATAGAGGCTCGTAAAATGGAGGCCCGACTGCATTGTATACATTCTTTTAGCTCACTATACCTACGTCACTGGGGGCACTGCAACGCCGTGAAAAAATTAGAAGTAGCCCGCACCCTGGAAAAGTCTGTCCGCTTTTTTTATAAAATCTTTAATGGCAGATGTCGGTATTGGTCCTCTTTCGTCTTCCTCTTGTTCAGAAGGAGACACATTTCGTTGTGTTTCTTGGTGTTCTTCATTCAAAATTTCTTGGAGTTCTTCTATCATCAGTTCATCTTCATGTCCCATTATGGGCTCTTCTATGTCATCCTCGTTCACCTTAAATTCCAGATCTCTAGCAGTTGTCAAAGTTTCATCCATAATTTAAGGGGTGTCTCCTTGATCACCTCCGAATATGTGTTCGTTGTCCAAACACAAAAAAATCTTTCTTGAAAGTGTTCGTTATCCGAATATGTGTTTGTTAACCGATCACCCACTGTACTGCTATTACCTACAAATTAGTAGTTGTCCCGGTTTTTTGGGGGATAAAGAATCGCGCTATTTGTAACCCTAAGATGCCTGAGTGGTCTACTAACAATGGGGTTTACTGCCTTTGTTAAACACAGGTGATACTCCCCTGGATGCCGTAGCAATTTTCCTCTACGTTTTCTATCCGCCTTTTTTTTTAGTCAACAATTTCTTTTTTTTTTCTTCACTTTACGTCTGGATATTAGTAACAATTATTTACTCACTAAACTTTATTTTTAGTAAATTAGTGGGTATTTGGCAGAACTTGACCGAATATGGTTCTCGCAATTATAAAATCAACCGACTAATGAATTTAAGGAAGGAAAAGTTTAACAGTATTTCGGCAATGTGAATAATTCATTTATGTAGAAAGTCGAGTGCAGTCACAATACTGTCATTGAAATACTCGAAGCCAATGAATGTACAAGTCAACCACAGTTTTGAGTTCTGATTCCATAGAAGACCCGCTATGCATAATTTAGATTAATAAAAGTGGAAAAGAAAAACTAGAAAAATTAGGTGTGATTGATGTTTTATATTAGCCTATCGCTTGACCATTGAAAACTACGATATCAGGCCTGGTGTAAGTAGAAAGCGAGGTATCAGAGGTGTTAATTTTGTCTCTAGGGGTGAAAATATAAACAATTTTCAAACAGGTGCAATTCTTTTAAATTTAAATTAAATATAATTCGAATTTTTTACACATTATTAACAAAGGATTAGGATTTCAAAAAAGTACAAAATGTTTGAAATATAATCATAATATTATAAAAATTATAAACATTTGAAAATAAGAAATAATTCTGTAACAAATGTTAAGTAATTTTTGCGTTGCGCACGCTATTTTCTAAAATAGTAGTCTCAGATGTATAAAACTGAATAGAATTATAAAATGTATCATACTCTTTAAACCCTACATCATTTAAGAATAATATATCTTTTGTGTTTCAAAAAATTCAAAAAATATTGAAATTTTTAAAATAAATTTTAAAAATGTATTTTTTTTATTTTCTTTAAAAAATATAATTTATTATTCTATTTATATAAAAATACTGCAGTGTAATAAGGGGGGGGGTGTACATTTAACTTTATAAATCAACTTATAGCTAGTAATTAATGCTACTATTTTAGAAAATGGCATTCGCAACGTAAACTTAATTAATATGTCTTATAGAAATGTTTCTTATTCTCGTATGCTTATAATTTTTAAAATTATGATTATATTTTAAACATTTTGCACTGTTCTGAAGCCCCATTCCTTTATAAATAATGTGCAAAAGATTCGAATTACTTAAAATTTTAGATTCAAAGAGTTATATATGTTTGAATTTTGTTTATATTTTCAGCCTCTAGAGAAATTTAACACCCCTGAGACCTCTTAAATCGATCAACCAATTTACCAAGGTTCGTGATCACTGAGGAGGAGGATAAAGTTGCCATACTTTATCTTCGATTTTAAAAAATGATCATTACCTCAAATTTTCAATTTTTTTTAAAAAAGGTTTCTTTGGATTCCGATTTATTTGATAATTCTAAATTAAGAGTATCAAATCGGACAGAATGTGGTCGTCAAATTTTTAACATTTTTAATATAAAAGAAAGAATTCACATGAAAGAAAAATTTGTCAATATGTACGAAGATTTACTGAAAAAAACTATTTGAACAACATTGGTATTTCTTAAGACATACTTAACTTGTATTTATTTGTAAAGGTAAAAGATGCTTTCATTTACAAATAAGTATCAATAAATATGTCTTACAATAAATGTTTAGTTTTCCTTTTTTAAAAAAATCCGAATAGGTTTGGTGTTATATAAATGAAGGCAGAAAAATGTGAAGATCATATTACTACTGACAATAATACAAAGCTTACTTTAAAGAGTTCGTCAAAATTAATGAATTATTTCCACCTAATTAGTCAAAAGAAGGGGGGAGATTCTCGTATTTTCTTAAAGACTTTTTTTTACGATTTATTTTTTTAATGTAAATCTGCGCATCTTTTGTTAGCCGAGTGGTCATGGTCGTGAGCTTGTGGTCATCGTTGTTTTGTCGGGTCGTAGATTCGTCTAAAATTATAAAGCTTGTTCGCCAATAGCACTCATTATCTTCAAACTGTGACGTTAATAAACAATAAGTGAAAGATTCTCTTTTAATCAGAAATTAAATGTATTTGTAACTATTTTTTTTTCATCTAGATATATATTATAAATGCGAAAGTTTGTGAGGATGTTTGGGAGTCTTTCATGCAAAAACAACTGAATGGATTTTAATGAAACTTTACAGTAATATAGCTTATACATCAGAATAACACATAGGCTATAATTCATAGCATAGGCTAATTTATAAAGATTTGTGAAAAGTGTCCAAAATATAACGATCTTTGTGAAGTAAGTTGTGATGACCCCCCTGGGTCACACCTTGAACACCAAGATAAATTTGAGGCAAAGAACCACTAAGAGCCATTTTGAATAATAATAATATTTATTTATTATTATACTTTTCTCAGAAAAATCTGATAACATATAATAAGATAATGTTACGTCTCTTAAAGGGATTTGCCTTTATATTAAATTAAATTACTAAGAATGCAATTAATTAATAATCAAGCTCAAACTTAAGTAAGGTTTACCGAGAAATACACGAATTCGAATTCTTAACGTTCATTAACTTTACTAAGTCGCTTAAACTGACGCTTATTTTAAGCGTACGTAAATTATATTTACCGCTGGCTTATATCAGCTTTCTGGTACGTCTCGCAGCACGACGTCTTCACGAATCTAATCTTGAATTTTCTAGTAATGCGTTTAAAGTTACTGGCTCAATAGCCTACCATCATCTCTCTTGCTATCTCGTAACGCTCGACTTAAATACCTTATCTAATTTAAATATCCCGTACATCTTTTTGGAGTTGATTGGAAATAAACGCGAATTTATATTCCCCAGAAAGACGCCTAGGAAGATTAATGGAAAGGTTTTGTACAGATTCGTCACAAAGTAGGAAAACATTCTGCCATCTGCAAGCAATTCTGGCGTGCGCTGCAAAAAAGCCAGCATATATCTATCTTTTGTTTGTGAAAGAACTCTTTTTGTTTTGGTTACGCAAGGCGCTCGCTTCTAATTAATTCCTGTAAACAGCATAATCCCTAATTTTTTTTTATTTCAGAATTAAACTAAGTTTTGAAGGGAGAGGTTGTTATAAATCTCTCTTTATTTGAATGTTTTTTAATGATTTTATTATGCACCTTTGGTAGTAAGAAATTGATCTTTTTTCAAAATACTTTTATTGCTTCTGGTACTTACAGTAGATAAACTTTGTCTTTCACACTACATCATTTGGACATATTTGCATAGTTTGTTTGTGGTTAGTAGTTAATTATAATGCTATAATTTTAATTGAATAGGCGGATATTGCATTTTTAAGCATAAAAACAATTATAACTACTGTACTGTATTTTTTGGAGTAAGTGAATATTAACGTCGCATTGTTCAGCTACACGAGGGCTTTTGGCAACGGACCAAGTAATTTTGAACCATGGTCAAGTGACGTGGATGACACCTGAGCTGGCACCCCTTTCTCCTAACTACCACACCACGCCAACTTAGAAGGAATATTCTACCAATACTTAGCAGGAATATTCTTTGAAATCCACTCTTCCAAGATTTATGGCAGCACGGGTTTTATGATGAGTATTTTAGCGGGGAAGGCGAACAGTTTTGCAGCAGATATGCGTTTTCAGCTGACGGCGTTTTCAGCGGATTGCAAAGATTATTATTTTTGTCCCGAAAAAAAGTTTAAGTTTAGTGTTATGTTTTCAAAATGAAGACTAAAAAAACCGTGTCTTAGTGAACAGTGTACATAATTAATTTTTGAATATCTTTAATTAATTTAATGAAGATTAAATTTCCCGTAATTTTCGTAATTTTCAATGTAGTGATCCAAAAAAAATATTGCATGGAAAAAACTGCAGTAAATCGTAACGCGGTAGTTAAAGCATTAACGTGCATCACTCCCCTACACGGTGTGTCTTACAAAGCTCTAACAAAGCTCGAGCTATGAAAGTAGCTAGACATTTGCCAATTTGACTATCGTTATCATTTCACTGTGTTTTTCATTGAATCTCCATTATAATTTAAGAAACGGCGTTGCTTGCGAATATTACAATTTTAACATAAAATAAATACAACAGAAAGTAATATTAATGTATTACACTTTCAGATATAAATAATTTACACTATTTTAAGCGTTCATTACGCAATACCTTTAACAATGTGTTACTTTTGCTGAGCAGAAATCAGCTTAGGGAGGTATTTTCAAAAATCGACCCTCAAAAGTGTTACGGGAAATTATAAACAAAAAAAAATCCGTTTTATCAGCTATTAGATCTACATACTTAAAAGTTAACAAAGGTGTTTTTCTTTCTTTTTGTTTAACTGAGATATGTAAAATCTTTTTTTGTTTAATTTGCAATTCACGTAAAATTAACTCATTAAAAACTTCTTTATCTTTCAATCTGTGTTGTTTAATTTTTCAGTTCACCCGTGCGAAGAACGGGTATACCAGCTAGTATCAAAATAAAGTATGATAGTGACGTAGAAAAAAAGTTATACAAAACTTAAAAAATGTTGAATTTTATATGAAAAATTCTTGCTGTTTTTGTTTACTTTTGTGTTATCATTATTGCAAATCAACGTTTAAATCGTAACATCCCCTTGTGAAGGTCTCCTTGGACCTCACTTTGAGAACGAGAATAAATAGGAGTCATGTAAGAACCAGTAGCCATTTTTATAAACAACTTTCTTTATTTGGTTATCTTATCCAAATAGAATCAAAGACTTTTTAACAAATATATCTAACTAGTATTATGAGGTTTTAAAGGTAATATCCTTTAAATTAACTTAATTAATGATCCAATTAATTAACAATTAAATAACGATCACGCAGAGATTACCACGTTAAGAGATCCCAGAATTATATTCTATGTTCTTATTGAACATTTAAATTTAATTTCATTCGCAATAATAAGACTAATATTTACCACACTGTAATTCAGCTCAGCTCAGCTTTTATCTGAGATTGAATCATCCAACAAGAAATCTTCAATTTAACTTCACTATAACTTTCTGCTTTAATCTCTATCTGCTACTGTTCTAACTTTACTATTCCGTTTGACTTAAATACTTTATCTAACCTGCATATATATATATATATATATATATATATATATATATATATATATAACAAGGAATCCTGTTCGCTTTTTGGAGTTGATTGGAAATAGGTAGGGAATTAAATTTCCCTAAAAAGGACGACTCAGAAGGTTAGTGATAAAGTTCCGTATAGATTTGTCACACCCTCATAAGAAAAAAGATGCAAAACAGCAACAAAAAACCAAAAAATCATCGATTCTGTTTAGCAGTCCTAGCATATTTTTGTTCGTTCTTATTGGGATGATATTCGGAAAAAATAAGTTTCCGCTTGCCTTCAAATAAGTGGCACTTCAAATTTGTAGGCTTGTTTGGGTCACAAATAGGTAAAGGTATTTTCAGATTTTTCAACGCCCCATTTCGGCACGGACACAAGTTCTGATATCTTTTCTTGTTTGACACAGTTCCACTTGAAGAAATAGCCGTAAAAAGATTCACTCACCCGCAAAATCATTCACACCACACCATATAACAACGACAACACTCCTGTTCGTACGATTCGGGGTTCCATTTCTAAAGACCACCAATTATAAGACCTATGCACCGACACACTATAATAGGGCACAAAGATATGTAGACCCCGGGAGGCAACCCTGCAGTCTAGTTTGCTTCCCCACACATCTTTGTAACACCGGTTTTAGTACGTCTGTAGTAGGGGTTTTCGTAAGAAAAAATAGTGTTCAGTATTACTAGGGTTCTGAATTGTAAAGAATTCCAGAGAGTGGACTTGCATTTTACAAGTTATAAATGGTAATCTCGGCGTGTGGTATTGAATATTTTTTCCACTGGTGGGTAGTTAAGTGGTTTGCTTTGAAGAGTGTGTAGAATTTCATTCATTGTCTAGTCGCACCTGGGATATGTATTAGTAATTATGATTTTGCTTTGTAATTTTTTACTTAAAGTCAAGGATGAAAGTATAAATAGATTTTCATATGCCACACACACACTGAATATAATTTCTGGTTAAAGTGAAAGATGATAACTTATGCATATAAAACTATTTTTAAGTTGCATTGAATGTTGTGCATTTATTTGTAAATGCCGTTTGATCAAAAAGTGCATTTGAATTTAATTTTTTTTAAGGAAAAAAATAATAATATTTTAAGTCCCACGTTATTTTTAGAATTCAGTGAAAACTCTGAATTGAGCTGTTTTCATTTTATTTATTCGTAAAAAGTATTACGTTTTTTGCACAGTGCATTGGAGCGTCATATTCTGATATTGCTTCATGTTGTTTAAGACTGTCTTCGCATAATATCAAAGAATAGGACCCGAATTTGGAATGTTTTTTTCAGTTATTAGCACTCCAACATTAATATTATATTCTGGCATCGCTATCCTATAGAGCAGTGGTCCCCTACCCCCGGTCCGTGTATCAATGGAACCGGGCAGTGAAGTAACGGAGAACATTAGGGCCTCCCAGCAAAGTTAGAATTTAGGCCCCAAGTCAGATCTTACAAAGGATTGCAAAACCATATGCACTTGGCGTCAGTCAGGCTTTGGGCCCCCAGAACCCAGGGCCACCTCACGATGCGGGCTGTACGTTACGCCACTGGTACCGGGCCACCCGAGGAATGTTAAGTTAATTCTATTTTATTTACTATGGTGTATTCTTTCGGGTTTGTGCGACTTTCGATGGAAAACACTTTTTAATCCATGTTAAATCACTTTATATTTGTTTTTGGTGTAACTGTATTTTATTCTGAAGGTATATTTAATACAATTAAATTAAACTTATTAAATCGAATAAACTTATTAAATCGAAACAATCTAAAATGTAAACAATCAGCAGCCCCATCCCACTCCTAGCGGACCGTGGTAAAATTATCAAATGGTGACCGGACGGCGGCGATAAAAAAGGTTGGGAAGCACTGATGTAGAAAACAGCACATATTTTACCATTCTACTCATCTTTATCCGTGTTGAACCATTTTTTCTGGTATAAAATGTGTTTCGCAAATGTTCTCCCGTACCGTAATGCAAAATGATCGGTCTCTTTGCAGATTAAAAGGTAAAAAATGATAATATTTTTTTTATATGGAATACTTTGAAGTTTTAAATACGCAATATCGTAAACAGATGCATGAATTGCAATGCACAAGTGTTCATGAAAATTAAAACATTTTTCTGTCGGGAAATGTACTACAGTGTTTAGTTCAGATTTTCGTATACTTGGCGAAGGTTAGGGGTCAGTTCAGTTTCTGCCTCATCTTTTGACTGTGGCTCATAATTACTAGTAATTTTGGCTGTGATTAGCAGAAATTGTGTCGAACCAACAATCTCAAGAGGTATAGATGCTAAATATATTAAACCGTTTGTTCAACTTAATCTTTTGCGTATCATGTACCCTCTAGTGCCGGGGTGAGCATTACGTCGATCGCGATCGACCGGTGGACCTTTAAGACATTTTGGGGTGACCGCTTGAAAATTTTAGCTAGTAGTAATTATATACAGAAAATTCAAGATTGGTTGACAGTACGCAGACTATATAAGTCTTCTACTGACTATAACAACGAAAACTAACTTTAGATAAAAATGTTTTATTTTTGATGTATTTTGAATTGTTTCATAATAAATAATGCATCATTTGATATTATTATATTTGTGGCTATTAGTATTATGTTTGTATCTTGCGTTTTGGTTTAAACGTGGGTTTAAAAGAGTTGTTACAAAAGGTAACTACACACATTCCGTATTTATTATTAAGTTATAATAATAACCTTTTCCTTACCTCATCACACCTACGACTTTGGGCAGGGGCGCACACAAGAATTTTTCATGAAGGGGGTCGAGGGTCTACCATTCTTGTATCATACTCCAATACGTTGCCAAACATATTTTTTTGATTTTGTCTATTGTCGTGAATAAAAAACAGCAAAAAATAAATTACTGAATAAATAATTAATATTAATTAATAAAAAATATTAATAACAAATACTTTATAACATTTTGCGTTCTTTTTACATGGGATTATAATCAATAGGAAAAAAATCAAGGGCTATGAGGGATGGTCCGGACCCGTGGACCCCCCTTTGCGTGCACCACTAGCATTGGTGGACCGCAACAGCTTGAAAAAATTAGACATAGCCCGTACCCTGGAAAGGTCTGCCCACCCCTGTTCTAGTGGATACATGCTACGTATAGGGCAAAACCCCATTGTAACTTTATGTGGATACATTGCTTAGTTAGTTGTACAACCAGTGTAATCACTACAGGAAACATTATAAGGTAGATATTCCTTTAATGGGATTGTATAAAATTACAAAAGTTAAGTTACCAAATGTCTGGGATAATAAAATTTGAAAAAAATAGGAAAATTGGAATCAAAATTACAAATCTTTGTGGAAGTGCTCGAAATGTTAATAAAGGGTGTATTTTTTTAGAGGTATAGAACTTTAAATTGCAATAAAACAACGATGTATCATTCGATTGACATGAATTTTTTTTTATTCGAAAGATAATCTTGTGGCATTACATTTTAAATATGATTTCTGGCATAGGACTGCCACGGCTGGCTCGGATGTAGTCCAATCTGGACGTCCAATTTTCGATGACTTTTTCCAACATTTGTGGCCGTATATCGGCAATAACACGGCGAATGTTGTCTTGCAAATGGTCAAGCGTTTGTGGCTTATCCGCGTAGACCAATGACTTTACATAGCCCCACAGAAAATAGTCTAGCGGTGTTAAATCACAAGATCTTGGAGGCCAATTCACAGGTCCAAAACGTGAAATTAGGCGGTCATCAAACGTGTCTTTCAATAAATCGATTGTGGCACGAGCTGTGAGACATGTTGAGCCGTCTTGTTGGAACCACAGCTCCTTGACATCATGATTGTTCAATACAGGAATGAAAAGTTAGTAATCACGGCTCTATACCGATCACCATTGACTGTAACGTTGTGGCCTTCATCGTTTTTGAAGAAGGATTCCACCAGCCCATAAAGGGCACCAAACAGTCAGTTTTTCTGGATGTAACGGTGTTTCGACATACACTTGTGGATTAGCTTCACTCCAAATGCGGCAGTTTTGTTTGTTGACGTAGCCATTCAACCAGAAGTGCGCTTCATCGCTAAACAAAATTCACTTATGAAAATCGGGAACAACGGCCATCTCGTTTTGGTCCCATTCGACAAATCTACGCCTTGCTTGATGATCGTTTTGATGAATTGCCAAACCAAACTGAGAATAAATCACTTGACAGCTGTTAAATCGGTCGCCATCTTGGAAAGTAATGCCAACTTAAACTTCTATACCTGGAAAAAAACACTCTTTAGGAACAAAAAACTTTTCCTCGTGTTACATAAGTATAATGTCATTTTTATTCCATTTCTCTCTTCATCTTATTCATCACAAATTGATAAATAAGTATCAGAGTTACTGTTGTATTCATCGGTTTCGGACAGATTCTTATTCAGTATCACTTTCGTTGAAATTCAACGACGAAGCCTTATTGGCAAGAAAAAGAAAAAATAAACAACAAAAATAGTTATACAAACTTTGGAAAGTGAAACGCGAAACACGAACAAACGTGCGCCTTGGTCACTGTCAAAAGGAAAAATTAAATGGGAATCGTAATGTCCAGATCAGTATTCCCAGAAATCTGGGATTTCTGGGGATACTAGAAAGCGTAGTCACGTGGTTGATGTCAAATGCAGAAATTTTAGGTTGACTTTTTGAACATTTCTGTAGGAAATTTTTTGATTTGGGGTATTTCTGCTGCAGAGAGGAAAATGTACCACTTTATCAGAATTATTGAAAAAAAGCAGTACTTTAAAATTACCGTATAACGCGCACCCTCTTTTTTACGAATAAAGTTATTATTTGATTATAAAGTTATTATAAAGTTACGATTTGAAGTTATTTATTTGAGGCATTATTCCTATCTCTAGAAAAAAAAAGTATATTTCTAGAACTACAACCCTTTAAATTCATAAGGAATGTCATTTCTTTTAGTATTTCAATATACACTGGTGTGCAAAAATTAAGGACGAGACGGTTTTTTCAATATAACTTTCTACAAAAGCTTTCCAAATCAACACATTTAATACCGTAAGATCCCCAATACGTAAGGACATGTGTAATATGTAAGCAACACTTACTAAAAGAGAAATCAGAGGGATAAAAAGAAGCTTGATTGAAAAAGTAGCATGGAGCGCAATGCGACTGAAGGCCGAAACATCCCTGTGATGGGTGTCCAGCAAGAAACATCCGGTCTTTAGTAGGGGATATGATCTCCCCTGACTGCTAGGCAGGTTTCACAGCGTCTGCCCATGCTGAGAATGAGGGTGTCAATGAGTTGTTGAGGCATTGCTGCCCATTCGTCTTGCAGCGCCAATCGAAGCTCCCGAATCGTTACTGGTGGTAAGGTACGAGCTGCCAAGCGTCTGCCTAGAAAATCCCATACATGCTCGATGGGATTGAGATCCGTAGATCGTGCCGGCCAATCCATACGTTCAATATCCTCACTCTCTAAGAGCTGTTCGGCAGTGTGCGATGACATGGTGCATTGTCGTCCAAAAAGACTGCAGACCCATAGCGCCTCTAAAAAGACGCACATATGGAAGAAGAATCTCGTTACAATAACGAGTCCCGTTGACTGAACCTGTGTCGAAGATGTGAAGGTCTGTACGACTACCAAGCATGATGCCTCCCCAAACGAGAACACCGCGACCTCCATACCTGTCCCTTTCAATGATGTTCGAGGGATGATTGCGGCTTCCCCGCTCTCTCCAAATGAGTATGCGATGAGAATCGCTACTCAAACTGATTCTGCTCTCATCTGTAAAGAGTACTCGTCCCCATTCATTGTCTCTCCAATTCCGGTGTTCCCGGCACCACAGAGAATGCCTTCTCCGATGGGCAGGCGTTAAAGTTGCACACCGTACAGGGCGTCGTGCAAACAGACCACCACCGTGCTCTTCTGGCCACGGTAAAACGCGATATCGATCGCCTGTGTCGTGTGTCTAGCGATTTCTCCCGCTGTCTGCCGCCTGTAAGACAATGTACCGGTCATCTGCGGGTGTGGTTCCTCGTGGACGACCACTACTGAACCCCCCGGATAGCTGTTCCTGTAGTTTGAAATTGTCTCCAAAGTCGTGAAACGATGGTGTGAGCAATTTCGAACTCTGCAGCCACACTTGTCACACTGCGGCCTTCCTCCAACTTCCCAATGATTCGACCTCGGGTAAAAGCATCCAGATGTCGTCTAACAGATTGATTATTCGCCATTTCTCGCTGAGGCAGCAACTCGGTGTGATTTTAACTGCGATACGGCGTGCATTCTCTTTGCCAGAAATACTGATCTTACACCGACAACATGCTTTATACTACTCAGACACTCCCCCATTACGTCTACCTGCATATCTGCGCATGTGCTACAGTACATCACCTTACTTAATTGGTCTTTCTGTTCGCTCTGCCTCTTCGTTCAGCTGATATGGTAATGTTTCGACTTCGTCCTTAATTTTTGCACAGCAGTGTATGTAAAGCCTAATTTTTTCCTAGGCTCTTTATATATGTATATATTTTATTTTTAAAGCTCTCATTTTTATATCCGGCGTATAACGCTTACCCATACATTTTGACCATATTTATTTATTGTGTTAAGAGTGCACGTTATACGGTGGATTTTACGGTACATTAAAAAACAAAATTGAACAATTTTTTGAAAAATTGATACATAATTTAATGAGGCTTCAAAAAAAAAAATTCCTGAAATACGAGAATACATAAACCTCCATGTTTAAACATTTAAATTTTTAAAATGCCGAATATGAAAAACACTAAACAAGGAGATAGAAAAAATCACTCTTTTCCTAAGCTTACTAAACCAAATAATAATAATAATTAAGAATTAGACTTGAGGGCATGGAACAATAAGTAGCTCTCCTTTTTAAGCAATTTCGAAGACAAAAGGTTAGAGAAACAAAACATATATATATATATATATATATATATATATATATATATATATATATATATATATATATATATATATATATATATAAATTTAACAAAATTTATTGAAAATATAAAATTAATTTTAAAAAAAAAATGTAAATGTTAACTTAATGAACTCTCTCTATCTCTCAAACGCCCTAAAATTTTAAATAAAAATTTTACTAAGAAATACATGAAATTGCTTTTTCTGCATATCATATAATACGAGCAAGTGAAGAAGAGTGAGTGATGTTATGAGGGGTGATATCTCTCATAAATAAAAGCAATTAACTTGTTATAAATAAATGAGTGAATTGTTTTCATATCAAAGGGGGCAGAATTAAACTACCGATTCCTTAGTCGAAATTTCTTAATGGGTAATTAAGTAACTCAGAATCTTTGAACTTAAGAAGAATTTATAAAATAGCTTCATTATTAAGTTACGTGTATATTCCTATTAAGGTAAGATACTTTTAATTCTCCTTGTAAATAGAAACAATTTTATTTAAACGATAGATGCTTCTAAAATGATGAATAGCATGGTGTTGAAGTTTTTAAATAATTTGCTCAAGTTTAATGATGTGGTATTTTAGATGCATACATAACCATTGGATTGAAATAGATAATTGTAGAATTGCATAATTTGTAACTAATCTCTTTTGTTAGAAAGCGTAATATTTTTACTTTTGTATTCTAAACCGGAGGTCGCCAAAGTGGTGGTCCGTGAAAGAATTTCGCTGCTCCCCCCAAAAAAATGTGGAATATACTTACTCATCACTTAGTTATGTTTTAAGACGCATTGAAACATAATTCAATATTCATAACAATACATGAAAAGTTATAAAAACGCTACTTCATAGAATAACGCCATTAATAGAATATATTTAACACTTAAAAAATCCTATTAGTGGTCCACGGGATTTTAAATTATGAATATATTGGTCCGTGAGGTTAAAAAGTTTGGCGGCCGCTGTTCTAAACTAATATTTTCTGGAATTAATTTTAATAATATAGGACTCGAAAGTTGACCATAGGCACCAGATACTACATTTAAACTTTCAAGAGATCGTATGTTAACTTCTAGTTCATCATATAAACGACGTAACGCCCTTACGTTTGAAGAATTTTAACGGATTCTAAGTTAAGCAATTTATTCATGTGACTATTAATTATGAGATTTTCGCGACCAAATCTCGATTTCAGTAAACTTACGCTTTTTTTTATAATTCTCCTTAGTTAATGCTATTTTATAGTATTTAATGCTACTCCTCCAAGTAAACCTTTTAAGTAAACAAATTTTTGCACTTCTGATAAACTACCGTTTTCATGTATGGCTGTTTGGAACTGACTCCAAAACTAAAGTCATAAAACTGAATCCCCCCAAAATTTATTTGTATTAAGCTTAAAAAGTTTTACATTTTGTGTGTGTTCAAATTGTTTTAACGTTTCTTCCTCGGATGATTTTCTTTCTATGTTGTCCGTTATACCTAAATTGTCAATTTCCCAAGTGCTACGCAATTGAGAATTAACATCTTCCAATGAATAACTTTCCGAATCGCAATTTGTTTGGTGTTCACAAAAACACAAATTTCCTACAATAGAATCCATATTTTTTCTTAAACCGAAAAGTTTTTAGAATGGGAATCTTATTCTTTGACAGTAGCAAAGACAACCTTAAAGCAGTGGTTCTCAAACTTTTTCGCGCGCGCGCGCGCGCTACTGGCGATCGAATTTTCAATCATAATTTTTATATCGCCCCCTATAAATAATAATGTATTGAATGTAATAATAATGCACTTTGGCGCTAAAGCTACAATACGATCAGAATTATAAATAGTGCAAATTAACAAGATAAGTATTAAATTTTGTATATATGTTACTTTTAAGTAATATATATATTTTTTTTACTTTTTAGTTCGATTCACTATAAAAGCGTATTTTTTAGTTTGTTTTAAAACTATAATTTATTTTATAATTATTTTTACTATGCATGATAAAAATCACAATTCCAGTGAATAATTTAATTAAGAGAAAATATACTTACCTACTTTCAAGAACTTTTCTTTGAAAATTTGAGAAAAAAAATCCAATAAAACTAAGGAAAATGTTCCAAATGTGCGTGTCCTTAATAAAGGACGTAAATCACAGACACTTTTCACTTACACAGGAACGTTATTTTCAACAGGAAAACTGTCATATTTTGTTCACTTTTTTGTAGTTTTGCTGTAGTTTGATGATCTACAAATAGCATTTTTAACTTTTTCTTCCTTGTGTCTTTTTGACAAGACGAAGTGCTACATTATGGCTTCATAGTTTTCTTCATAGAGATCTTTAGGCAGCATTTGAAAATTTCAAATCAACTCAAACGTTTCATGTCTAACGCTTTTCTGATATTTACTTTCGCTACCTTGATTAATATGCATTATTTCAGTAGACTCTTCAATAGTTTGATCAGTTTCAACTTCTTTCAATAGGAATCACACAGAACCCCATTTTTTTTTTTAATATTCTGCTCATTAACATTTATAAACCATAGTAAGTCGTACAACACAGCAATCAAAATCACAAAATTGTTCATGGGGAAAGTGTAGCATGTGTTCTAAGCAATAATTTTGTAAAACGTTTTTCATTATGCATTATGTGTTTCAAAATACTGAAAAATAAATCTTAACCAAATAATTCTTCCAAGTGCTCAATATGCTTATCCATCTATCATAAAACTCTTTCACATGGAAAAAGGCGAAACAGAAATATATTATTTACAACTTCCCTAAAAAACGATGGAGATAACCATACCAGTAAGTTCGAAGGTCAGCTAAAGTAATATTTTAGGTTAAAAGAGATGTAATAAAAAAAATATCTCATCGTGGGATTACAGCAAATCAAACAAATTATATTTTCAATTTGGTTATAGGATCAAAGATGGCTAATGAGCGTTTGAAGTGGAATCTTTTATTTTTGATGATCACCAGATGAAAAAAATAAATTATGTCAGTGTAAATGTGTATTTTTTATTATGTCAGAAAGCATTTTATTTTACTTCATTCCAAAAAATCATTTTTTAAACCTTTTATTTTCAATATGCTCGCGCCCCCCTCGCAGGGTTACCGCGCCCCACCCCAGGGGGGCGTGCCCCACAGTTTGAGAAGCACTGCCTTAAAGTAATACTCTCATAACCGTAATCAAATACATGTATTGCTATTAGTTGATGTGACAGTTCTCGTTTCCCTTAATTTTTGTAGCTTTAGAAAGTTTTTAAAAACAAAAAAATTGCAAACACCCAGTTTTTTTCCCTGCCAAATTTAATAAAAAAGATATATACACTTTTAAATTAACTTCACAAAAAAAAAACCCTTTTCCATACCTAAAAACTCCTATAATGGACTGAAGCTCAACCAGAATGCATAAGTATTGCAAAACAATCAGATAAAGCATAAAAAAAATTCTTTTATTATTCAAACTTAATATATTATTTTACACATTACATGTAGCTGCACAAACATTACAATAGTCTCTAACCTTTTTTTGTTGCAACAGATTAAATGCAAATTGTACAGATAATCATTATGATGGAAACACACAGTAAAGATGAAGGCACTATATTATAAATATACATTATTCGCATTTTTCGCCCTATTAATATCGTTTTCCGCATATTTTTAATTTTGCCCCTTGCTCTCAAATGCATTAAGAAACTAAAACTGAAAAGCGTATTTTAAAATTTTCGTTTACGTAACGCATTCAGATTCACGTATTCAAGTTCGCGTGTAAATTTTATTTAGCGTTCCTGTGCTAAGTTATAAATTTCATATTCACAAAAAAATTTTTAGAGTTATTTACACGGATCACTGGAGACCATTCTAATGATATGTTTTAATACATAATAATTTTCTAATAAATACCGCATTACAAATTGCCTAAAATGTGCTGCTGGTTGGAAATTGGACATGAATTTTTCTAAGCCACTATTCTTTTCGAGTCAAATGTTTCATCTTTTTTTTTACGAAGGAATAGATAAGTTCTTGCTATAGGAGGCAAGTATCGATAAGTTTTCTTGTGTTTGACATCCATGTTTTGACCCATAATACATTTTTAAATATATTTTAACTTATTAATAAATTGTAGAATTGTACATTTACGCACAACTTATTCATTAAAATTTTTATATACGTCCTATTTGTTGACTTACCACGTATTTTCTTACCAAATATAATTCTTTTAAAACTTACAATGATTAATTTAATAAAATATAATCGTCCCAATTTTCAACCGGACTTTTATTAATTTAATTTGTAATTAAGAATTTTTGAGGTTTTGTATAGTCTTAGAATTATAGTTTCGGACTAGGAAGAAAATTTTAGGTGGCAAGTAATTTAAAAATCTAGTTTATCGTTGTTGTATCACAGTATTTTTTCATTACTTTAGTTGCAATCACCAGTGGCGCACACAGGAATTTTTCAAGGGAGGGGGGGTCAGGGGTTGAAAGTTCACCATTCTTGTATCATGCTCCGTTTGATTTTGTCGATTTTCAGGAACAAAACACAGTAAAAAACTAGTTTTTGAATAAATAATTAGCATTAATTAATAAAATTAATCATTAATAGCGAGTAATTAAATTTTACGTACTATATACTTAGAATTATAATCAATCGGGAAAAAATCAAGGGCTTTGGGGCGGACCCCAGGACCCCGCCCCCCTTGTGTGCGCCACTGGCAATCACTAATACATATGCGTGCAATAGGTTAAAGCTTCAGGAACGAGGTTATAGTTTTGAGATTCATAAATTCAATCTCGGTTTTATCAAAGTCCATTACTATTTGAGAAAATACAGTACTTTTTATAATACAGTGATGACCACTACAGTTTGACCAAACAGTTTGAAGACCACTGCATTAAAGGATTTTGAAGTTTGTCTTCCAGAAGCTTCAAAACCGTATAATACAGTGGGCTTAAACTTTTTCTACACATGGAGCTCTAACGTGTTTTTGAGAAACCCCATATTTCACACACATATTTTTAAAATAATATTCTAAGCAGATCAACATGTTATAGGTACTTTATGTATTGTAAAAAATACTGTATTTGTTACTTAAACAATTCAATATAATTTACTCATTAATAATATTAGTTTTGCTTCTGGTGTTACCTATCCATGCATTATGTTTAGAAATTGGAATGTGCTTGCATTTTTTTTCACACAAACTGTCAAAATCTATTAAAGTTATCAGAAGTCACATTTCATATTTTATGTCTAATTTGCTTCTACTTTTGTGTCCACATACGTTGACAAATATTTTTCATTTAAATACACTTTCTGATTGGCATTGAAATGTTTACAGCTATGTGAAAAATTCTGCGTATTCTCCATGAATTTGCCATCTAAAGGAGTTGCTCTTGCTTAAATTTAGATTTTAACATCAAATCTGTCAGGAACGAAAAATTCTTTTGCACACACATTTATGATTATCGTTTCGATTTTTTGCTTTGACTCGTGGAACCCCAGAGTTCGGTGGAACACAGTTTCAAGACCACTCACTGCTTTTGTGGAACACGACGAAAAAAATTGAAGAATGAAACTCACCGTTTTCATTTAACTGTGATAAAAACCTCCATTAATTTTCCGTTGTATAAATGTAATGCAAAATTAATTGAAATGAATTTAATGCACAATTCGCTTTCTTCTGCTTTTCAAGTTTGGCTTTTATATAAAAAATTTCTTTACTCATATATGTTAAGTGCCATTTATTTAAAATTCGTTAAAAAATTAAGAATTTGCATTAAAAAGCTTGCTACCTGAGAAACTGTCAATGCAGAATAATTAATTACTTGAGAGACAGTAAGAGAGGGAGCAAAAACGTAATGGAAAAACAAAAGAGCTAACTTAAATTGAAAATTTTGCTAAAGCATTCGATTGAGAGTCGACTTCTAAATCCGGGGTGTCCAACCCGCGGCCCGGGGGTTGCATGTGGCTCGCCTTGAATAATTTTGCGGCCCGCGAGATTTTTTACAACCTTACAAAATTCGACTATTTTGTACAATATTTTTTGTTTTAAAGAGGTTTTTTTTTTTTTTTTTTTGTAAAAAATAAATCCCATAAGTGTTATTATTTTATCACGTTGCTTCTGTTAATGCGAATCTTTTTTTGAAAAAAAATTGAAATTTATCAAACATAAATCGTGTGTGCTCTAACTTATCGCACGAAAATCTGCAACATCAATTAGGATACGCATGCATTGAGATCGACTTGCAAAAACTAAGTGAAAGAGTTGAGAAACAGATATCTCACTAATGAAATAAATTAAACATTCGATCATTGCATTATTATTATTACATTATCTAAGTTTGTGTATAGGAAAAACAATGAAAACAATAATAATATATCAGTCTGTTTTAAATTTTTACTGAAACAAATGTTTGTAATGGATCCAAAATTAATATAAAGATATATATTTTTATATGTGGCCCATGGGATTGTAAAGTTCTTCCGAAGTGGTCCGCGAGGTCATTTCAGTTGGCCACCCCTATTCTAAATGAATTATTGTTATTTACTAACTATACATATTTATTTAACTGATTTTTTAAAAAAAATTTACAGTGGCACTTTGGAAATGGCTTTATCCAGGGGTGTGCAACCTGTATATCTTCGCTGCAACCAAGGTACGATCCGATGGCATTATCCTCAAGGCGCCTTGAGGATAGTTCTGCAATCCAGGTCTGCCGGAAGCCCTTTCAGTGCTTGCATCAGGAGATCGAAAGGGTCGTCCGGTGCCCGTATTTACCTCGCCGGAAAGAAAAAACTTATTTTAATCTTCAATTCGGAGGACCCTGTAGACCTTGTGAGATGCGTGACTTCTGAAGAGGGTCGTGTGACTCTGTACGTGGAAGCCGATCCCATTTCTGATCTTCTTCGGCGGACGACTGCTGAATTCAGCTATCACTTAAAGAAGGTTTCAAGAAGACCGAATGAATCCTTGGCTGATGGTGAGTGTTTTGATCTTTTTTACTTTAAAAGTTACTTAAGAAGCTGATTATAATCAGACTTGAAATATCTCATTCCTCGAAATGTGGTTTGCTTTAGGAAAAATGGTCTCTTTGTTGGGGATTTCTCACTAGATAGATTTAATTTTTTTTAAGTTAAAATATATTATGATTTTTTTTATATGTCTATATAGAAAGGAGTAGAATATATTTATCTTTTAATTATGGCCTTTTGTAAATTCATCACTTTTTGTTATGTGGCAGTGGTGCACGCAGGGGGGTCTAGGACTCCGGAACCCCCTCCTCCCATAGCTCTTGATTTTTTCGATTGGTTATAATCCTATGTATATATTACTAAAATTTAATTATATATTTGTTGTTAATAATTAATCTTATTAATTAATGCTAATCATTTATTCAATAATTAATTTTGTATTGTTTTTGTTCCTAAAAATTGACAAAATCAAAAGAATATGTTAGGGGGCCTATTGGAGCATGATACCAATGTGGTGGACTTTCAACCCTGGAACCCACCCCCTTGCAAAACTTTTGTGTGCGGTACTGTTATGGGGTAATATAAAAATGGTTTTGGGGGGGGGGGACCGCGTTTAATGAAACATTGCAGGATCAAAAATCCGAATGGCCAGTGTAATTCAAATTTTCATTTCATCAGTGTCACTAATTGAAGATTTAAACAATGTTTTTCACGTGTACTATAAGTGTTATGGCTAGAGATCTAGGCGGCCATAAGTATTATATCTAAAAATCTAGGTGTCCATAAGTGTTATATCTAGAGGTGACCACGGCATTGGACTTCCACTTTCTGTCCATCTCGCCCGGGAAACTTTTTCTCCATCCAAACACAGTGTGGTGATACCCCATTTACGTTGTACATATGTTGCAGATTTAAATTCGGTAAACTATGCTACAACTTGTGCTTGTCCATGCGGTGAAGCCATTTTGTTAAACGGGGGTGTGGCACCATGTGGCTTGCATTTAAGGTGTCCGACTGCTTGCGTCAACTTTTTTTTGAAAAAATGGAGATATGGGTTTTTTTTTTTTTTTTTTTTTTTTTTAGATTTATTTAGTATATTTTAAGCAAAAAATCCTAAAATTAAAAACAGAAAAAAAATTATTATTATTAAATAGGAAAAAACTGTTGAAAATGTACAAAAAATTGCATAAACGGGGCATTTTTTGTACAAAAATTTTATGAACAAATTCTCAATTTTTCAATTTTGATGTGTTACTTTGTTATTCATGCTTGAAATGACCTTCAGGGTAAGAAATATTTTAATTTTTACAAAAACTAGAGCACTTCATCTTAGTGATTATATGAAATTGCTTACAAAAACAGTAAATATATTCACATAAAGGACTGTAAGTTTTGGGATAAAACAGTGATTGATAAATCTGAAGGTCAGAACACTTCTACTGTTATAGAGAACATGCTCAAAAAAATTCAACAAATTATTTTAAAAAACTTTTTGAGCAATCGCTGTCACCGTTTGAGCTTTTCGAAAGAAAAAAAAAACACATTTCGAGTAAAACGCATTTTAAAATTTGACATCTTGTGTAAAGTTATGGCATCTGCTTTTACTAAAACACTTGTAGTTTTTGTTCTAGTGCACGGATGGCGAACCAATGGCACGCGTGCCAATGATGGCACGTGACACAATATTTTGGGCACGCCACATATCAAAATAGTTTGCACTTTTATTCAAAATAACAAATTTCATTTCGAAGTATTATGAACAAACGTGAGTGATCGCTTGCAGTTTCCAGTGAGAATCTCAGTTCAAAGAATTATCGGAAATGCACAAGCTTTTTATGTACTTTGATGTGACATCATTTAATAAACTGAAATTGTCCCAATTCTATTGGTTGGAAATTGAAAAATTTCCAGTCTTGTTCAATATGGATTAAAATATTTGTTGAAAAAAGGAGAAAGTTGGAATTGTGATTGAAACATAGAAATATTAACAAGCAATATAAGTAAAAATGCTAGAAATGATATTTTGGAACCATGGAATTCGATTCCAAACACATTTAACAGTTTGAAGAAGCTGGACCACGCTATTTTAACCTCATTTTCATCTACCTACGCCTAAAAGTCATTATTTTTAGAGATGAAAATAGCATTAAAGACTCGCTTAGAAACCGTTTGGAAGATCACTCCAATGCAGCATGGATTATGCTAAAAGTAACATTTTACAATCCTAATCTAAGCTATTTGTCATCTACATATATAGACTGCAACAGTACACACTCTAATATTACTTTAATTTGAATTACACATATAACTAAAACATTTACTACTATAAAGTACAAAATGTATTTTTTTCGTAGTAAATAAAGAGTTTTGAGTGGTTAGTATTTTATTATATATTTCCCCATTATAATCACAAGTCAAAATTATTTGATATGGCACGTCTATACTTCATCAAATATTTCTTTAGAAAAAATGGCACGTTGACCCATAAAGATTTTCCACCCCTGTTCTAGTGTATGGAAAATAAAAATAAATACTTGGTATTTTAATTAAGCTAATAAGATGGTCTATAAAACAAAATCATTAAAAAAAAATTGTCAATTTTTGAAAAAAAAACATGATTTTAGGGTAGTGTTGGATACCTTAACAGAAATTTAAATCTTTTCTTAATTTTTTTTTATTATTTATTTTTTATGGAGCATAAAAAATCCGTAAGTGAAAATCTTTAGTTTATTTTTAATTAATTTTTGAAAGAGTAGTCATACTTTTCGGGCACTCTGTATAGGTAATATTAGTTTTTTCTTATGTATTACAGAAAATTTTCATTTCATTTCAGTCATGCTCAATTTTCTGAAGTAATATAGGGTTATTAAATTATTTATCATTTGCTTCTATTATTTTTTTTAAAGGAAAAATAACATACTAATAAAATTAACGGGAGAAAAGATTACTTTCAATTGTTTTAGAACTGTTGTTGGAAGAAACAATGGTGATTATTACTTCAATCGCTCTATTCTTATTCTATTTTATTATTATTTTTTTAATTCTTGCTGAAAAGAATCTTCTTTAAAAATATTTATATTAAAAATTTAAAATTCCTTTTAACGCAAAAAATTTTTAAGCAGTGTTAAAATTAATTGAATTTTTTTTTATTTATTTAAATGAATTATAATTTTTATGATCTGAAATTTCTGGATGAAAATGGCATTTAGAATGTGAATTTAAGTATAAGACCAAAACTTAATTTTTTCTCTCTCTTATTCTAAATCGTGTAAAAAGTTAAATGTGATATGTATTTTGATCGACAAAGATAATGTTTCATATAAAAGGTGTTTTTTTAGAGGTATAGAACTTAAAATTGCAATAAAACAACGATGTATTATTCGATTGACATGAATTTTTTTTTTTATTCGAAAGATAATATTATGGCATTACATTTTAAATATGATTTCTGGCATATGACTGCCACGGCTGGCTCGGATGTAGTCCAATCTGGACGTCCAATTTTCGATGACTTTTTCCAACATTTGTGGCCGTATATCGGCAATAACACGGCGAATGTTGTCTTCCAAATGGTCAAGCGTTTGTGGCTTATCCGCATAGACCAATGACTTTACATAGCCCCACAGAAAATAGTCTAGCGGTGTTAAATCACAAGATCTTGGAGGCCAATTCACAGGTCCAAAACGTGAAATTAGGCGGTCACCAAACGTGTCTTTCAATAAATCGATTGTGGCACGAGCTGTGAGACATGTTGAGCCGTCTTGTTGGAACCACAGCTCCTTGACATCATGTTTGTTCAATTCAGGAATGAAAAAGTTTGTAATCATGGCTCTATACCGATCACCATTGACTGTAACGTTGTGGTCTTCATCGTTTTTGAAGAAGGATTCCACCAGCCCATAAAGCGCACCAAACAGTCAGTTTTTCTGGATGTAACGGTGTTTCGACATACACTTGTGGATTAGCTTCACTCCAAATGCGGCAGTTTTGTTTGTTGACGTAGCCATTCAACCAGAAGTGCGCTTCATCGCTAAACAAAATTCACTTATGAAAATCGGGAACAACGGCAATCTCGTTTTGGTCCCATTCGACGAATCTACGCCTTGCTTGATCATATTTAAAATGTAATGCCACAAGATTATCTTTCGAACAAAAAAAAATTCATGTCAATCGAATAATACATCGTTGTTTTATTGCAATTTAAAGTTCTATACCTCTAAAAAAAACACCCTTTATAAACTGATTTTCTTAGCTAATTCGCTTTCTCTCTCTCTCTCTGTCTCTCCCTTTATTCGTTTATTATCTTTGAATATGACTTAATTATTACGGACTATTTTAAAAGAAAGGTCTTCATAAAATAAAGGAATACAAGATCTTTTGTGAAAACAAATATGATATTGCGGATAAATAATTAAAAAAAAATTTGCACCTGATTTCTATTTTTATCAAAGCTCATTCGTCTTATATTTGTTAATTATAAATTGTAGCTTTTCGCAATTTTTTTATATTCCTTGATACATCAAATAATTATAAAATTATATTTTATTTTATTTAACGTACTTTTTCTTTTTTTATATAGAACAAAATAATACTATTTAACGCGAGGGATAGTATTCTTGGACTTATGCATTTGATTTGTATCCTTAATATATAAATATACTAAGAAACTATATTTAATTTTTCTCCTTGTAAAATGCAAAAAATCTCTGCAATGCATTTACAAATTTTCCAGTTAATATTTCTTTGTTGATGAATATCGACATAACACTGAAATTCAAGAGAAATAAAATGCATCTTAAATTCATTTATATGCATTTATGGATATGACAATTGAAAATCATTGACCTATGCATATGATTTGAATTCTTAATATATGTATAATAAGAAAGATAATGTTCAATTTTTTCCATTGTAATGCGAAAAATCTCTGCAATACATTTGCAAATTTTCAAGTTAATATTTTGTTACTAATTAACTAACTCTCTCTGAACGTAACTCTGAAATAATTCAAGAGAGAGAAAATACATCTTAAATTCATTTATAATTTCGGAGAGATTATTTTTTATAAGATATGGAACCAAACAGGTTAAACCACAACCAAAAAGTAATGTTTCTTTCTTCATAATTCTTTAAAAACAGTAATTAAAGAATATTAAATTTAACCAAATCCTGGAGAACCCTTTGCGATCTCTCTTCCACTGAATCTGAACCTTAAGAAAAAAGCTCTGTCGTCAAGGGATAGTGTTTTTGAGCTCAAGCGGGGGGATTTGTTGAGAAATAATAATTCAAACCAGTCGTCGACCTCGATGTGAGGGTAAACGCTGAAATAACTGGATTCATGGAGTGCCCACTTGGCTTTCTCCACCCACAACTGGGGGTGAAAGAGCTCTTTTCCCCCGGCCTTGGGAGGGGTGTTTTTCTCGTTGGGTAGTCTTTATCCTCCATTATTTCACTTGCGCTTAATCGTTTTTTCCACGTCGGTTGGGGATGCATTAATTTTACTTTTATTATTATTACAGTCAGTTTCCTTGGTTTTTATGGCTTTGGTTGCAATTGTGCTTCTTTTTCTTCATGGATAAAGAACTTGAAATGAAATCTTTGTCTGGGTCTGCGAAAGCTTTTTCTCTAAATAATAAACGGATTAATTTTAAAATTGTGGAAAAAATATTTTTTAAGTATATAAAAATAACTGCTCAATCAAATGAAGACAGATTTTTCTTGTGAACTGATTGAGAATACAGCAGTGCTTCTCAAACTTTCAATGTTTGCGATGCTATTTTCAGTCATACTTTTTATCGTGCCCCCCTTCACACAATAACAATGTATTGAGTCAGAAGCGCACACAGGAATTTTTCTAGGGGAAGGGGTCCAGGGCCGAAAGTCCACCATTCTTGTATCCTGCTCCTTTTGATTTTGTCGATTTTTGGGAACAAAAAAAAACAGTAAAAAACTAATTATTGAATAAAAAATTAGCATTAATTAATAAAATTAATCATTCATAATAAATATTTAATTAAATTTTACGTACTATATACTTAGAATTATAAGCAATCGGGGGAAAAATCAAGGGCTTTGAGGGGGTCCCCTCGTGTGTGCCACTGTATTGAGCGCAATAATAATACACTTCGACGTTTTAGCTACAATACGATTTTAACCATAAACCGTACAAGTTATTAAGATAAGTATTAAATTTTATATATGACAAGCCTATGTGAATCACTAGTAATTTTTAAACTTGTTCTTAATTTAGTATTATGAGTTTAATTATCAAATACATTGTGCAATACTGATACATTTATAAGTATATTATATTAATGTAAATGTGTATTTTATGTTTTATTATGTCCGAATGTATTTTTAGTTTGCTTCCTTTCAGTAAATTTGTAATTTTTAAATCCGTTATTTTTGACATTTCGATATGCTCTCGCCCCCTTCGTAGAGGTATCACGCCCCCTAAGAGGTCACGCCCCACAGTTTGAGAAACACTGGATTACAAGGTGCATTATTATAGTCACAAATTCGTGGCAGGACTTGTTTCTGCCGAGTCGTGGACTCGAGTCCTGGTGCCATTTAAGACCCGCCGGTCAGAAGGACTGATGCGCGAAAATCTGACAAAGCTCATAGTCCTCTTGTTCGCATGGTGGAGATGTTTGGGGAGTGGAATACCAGCAGGGGTGTCATCCTCGTTACTTGACCGGGGAAAATTACGAGGTCCGTAGCCGAGAACCCTAGTATTGTTTTGTAGTGCGACATTAATAAACAAGATGAAGCGAATAATGAAGTAAAATGCTTTTCTGATGCATGTGATGCCGTAGGGCAGTGATTCCCGAAGTGGTCTATATGGACCCCCAGAGGTCTATGACGACCTGCAAGGGGTCCACGTCAGAGAAAAAATAATTTGGGGTTCCATGAGGTGTAAATGGGAGTCTATGATGGTGGCTCTCACTAAACCAAATCATGATTTTAATTTTAAAAGAAAATGTAGTCAAGTGGAAACCAGATTTGATATATTTAATAGATTTATTTACCAATTTTTTAATAAGGTTAATTTGCATTTACAAGGTGACAGCATAAATTTTAATAAAATAAGGACCATATCCGCAATTTTGATTTTAAAAAGACATACCTGTTATTTATCACGAATTATGGAATATCGTGAGAACATATTTCATTACTTTTCTTAGTGTGAAGGAGTTTCAGCGTGGTTGCCAAGTTCCGAAACAAAAGAAAAAAAGGGGGGAATAGGGTCTGGACACTACTAACCGAGGAGATTTAGCGTTAAATCTGACACGATTGATTCCAAATGTTGAAAAACTGTTATTGAAGCACCTGATTTATTCCACCCTTTTAAAGCATTTATTTGTTGCTTAGTTATTTTATGTATTAATTAAATTTTTATTTAATTTAACATGTTTTTTGAGTTTTAAACATCATACTTCACTTCAGTTAGAAATTTAAATCGCTTAAAGTAAGTTGATATATACCAGCTATTAAAAAAAAAATTAAATTCGTAAAATTGCAAAAATCCAATATTAGTTAAACAGGTGTCTACTCCAAACTTAAAAACATGGCAAGAGGTCTCTATCAGACAACAAAAGTTTTGGAACCTCTGTCGTATAGTGTACAAAACTTTTATTTTTACCTTCTGAAGTTAAGATACGTGTGTGTGTGTTAATATAAAATTCCTCCTTGTTCCTATTTTCATATTATGAGGACGCATCCGCAGAAATTAGTGAATAAAGTTTTGCATTTTATTTAAATGCGCGAAATCATTTTTACTTTACAATAGCTTCTTTATCTTGTGGTTTTTCCAAAAAAAGAAAAAAACGTTACTTGTCAGCCAATCTGAATGTCAATAATAATTTCCCTGCAAATTATTCTTCCTGCAATTTTCGTGACTCAAATGGTAAAAAATACAAATTATAATTTATATAATTATAAAAATATGCAATTTATCTTATTTTTGGTGGAGATTTTTACATTTAATTTTGAATAAAGTAAATTGTAACTTAAATTGATAATCGCTTTAATTACTCAACCGGTTAAATAATGTAAGTTTTCTGTTATCTGTTGCACGCAGTTTCAAATATACAAAATATTAATCCAATCTCATTTTTAAAAATGATTTTTGAAGGTATATATATAAGG
The DNA here is from genome assembly GCA_019973935.1 of Trichonephila clavipes. Classification (NCBI taxonomy): domain Eukaryota; kingdom Metazoa; phylum Arthropoda; class Arachnida; order Araneae; family Nephilidae; genus Trichonephila; species Trichonephila clavipes. The sequence goes on from BMAU01004466.1 coordinate 57,969, forward strand.
AAAAATATGTAGAGGTTTAAAAATTAAACTATACATCATGATTAAAATTTCGTTCACTCATTGTATTTTATGCAAACATTAAATTGCACAATGAATAATTATAAAACTTCGAAAAGGGAAAAACTGTGTAATGTTTAGGTTTTTAAAATGAAACTTAATTTTTAGTTGTCAAAATAAACTTGTATTTTTCTAGGAAATAATAAACATTACAATATGTCCTTAGTAAATTTTTTTCATGGAACAAACTGATATGCCTTTGCAAATTATTTATTTTTGTCAACTGTAAAGAACACCCATTAAAACAATGGGTACTTATATTTGAAAAATGTACATTTGAAATTTGTCTATCGATATGGAACTGAAATATTTTTGTTTCAATGCATTTATCCTCTCTCTTTGCGTGTATGTGTATGTATAACTCTCAATTCAGTGGTGCAACAGCCCATGAGGGCCAAGGCCAACTGTGCTCATCTCAGTATACGTGACCTTGGTCGCTGAGGTGTATGAGCAAATGTTCCGGTCAGGTGGTCAGTCTGACGGGAAACCCCCGTTTTTAGTTCCCAAGCAAACCTAGTACTCATTTATTGACCTATAGAAGGGATGCGTTGCACTTTTGTTTTCTTTAAAAATAATTTGAAATGTTTTCTTATTTTTTTTCCTTTGTTTACATTTATATATGGATTAAAAAAATAATTGTGAATAAAAAAATTTAGAGAGAAAAAATAATTATTATTTATCAAAAGAAAAACCGCATCAAAAGTTTTTTTTTATGAAAAGTTGGAAGGGAGCATAAAGAATAGACGAATAGAATAATCTCTTCTTTATAAGAGTTCAATTCCTTAGTCGAAACGCGCTTATTTTGAAAAAGCGTAACATAAGCGTCCTGGTTCGCAGCGCTTTTGAAAACATACTCTGGGCCTGTCATTATTTATTTACATCTCTGCTTTCCCCCCACGCTCGATGTTTGGCGGGAATAGTAATTGCACTCTCATTTTGTAACCGCAAACACAGTATCAAAAGAGAAAGCTGAACTTCGGAAATGGCGGTGACCCTAGATCTCTTTTACCCCTGGCCCCGAACATGCAAAGGGGAACCTGTTTCATCTTAGCAGGGAGTGTGTATCAAGTGCAGTGTGTAGTTTTTCAATCCCTTCAGAATCATTTGGAGGAATACCAAAGTCTGGATTTCAAATGATTTTTCTTCTAACACTACAATAAAGAGCGAACTATGGGTCGTGTGGGTATCCTATTCGGCCCACCTCAGTTTTTAAAATAATATAGTATGATATTTTAAAGCATGAATATCTTTTGCATGCGTAGACTATACTTTGCATATGCAATATATCAAAATACATCTTTTTTAAGATGTTGTTGCGTTTTGTAACAAATTATATAAATCCACCAAAATGACTCTTGTTTTGAGCGGGGGAGGGGAGGGCAGTTTATCCCTAAAAATATTTCTCCATCCTTGAACATCAATAACTGAAAGAGCATATCTATCTTCCAATGTAATTCCTGATCATAGTTCCCAAATATATATATATATATATATATATATATATATATATATATATATATAATTTTATAATAACGTGTCATTTCATGTACTTTTTAAAAAATGTGAACAACTATTTTTAATTGTTAAAATAGCGGAAGAGAATTATTTTCAATGTAAAATCATTTTCTCCAGTCATTTTAATGATTCTTAGGATTTCTATTTTATGAAGAATATTAGTTTTCGGAATGCTTTTTATGGTTTTTTTAACGAGTTTTATAAGAACTGGTAATTTTAATGAGGAAAAATAATTGTCAAAATTAACAGAAAATTAACAGTTTAATTAATTCATACATTGCTAAAATTTATAAACATCTTAACACAGACACAATTTTTCTCCCTGATGATCACTAATTTACTGTTGATAAATTTCAAACATGAAACTTTTGATAAATAAATTCAAACTTTATTGTTGATATACACCAGTGGCGCAAACAAGGGGTCCTGGAGGTCCGGACCCCCCAAAGCCCTTGATTATTTTTCTCGATTGATTATAATTCTAAGTATATAGTACGAAAAATTTAATGAAGTATTTGTTATTAATGACTAATTTTATTAATGCTAATTATTTATTCAATAATTAGTTTTTTACTGTATTTTGTTCCCGAAAATCGACAAAATCAAAAGGAGCATGATACAAGAATTGGTGAACTTTCGACCCCGGACTCCCCCTTGAAAAATTCCTGTGTGCGCTACTGATATACACGCAGATCGCTTTCGCATTTACATGAATTAGGAATATACAAGCATCAACACAAACTTAAAAAGCAACGCGTAACTTAGAGATATGAGACATATTGAAATAAAATTAAGAACTTGTTTTTAAATTTGTATTTTAACAAGCATATAGTACTATTTCATCCATTTTATGATTCATCTGCTTACTTTTCCCATCCTGTGAAATTTAATAACAAGAACCAGAAGGCTACAGAAATGTTTGTATTAGCAATAGAAATCACATGGCTTATTTTATACAAATTAAAATTTCTTGTGAGCAATAATTTTCATTTGTGGTAAGTTGAAAAGAATGCACATTTCTGTTTGACTACGTATTTAACACAAACTTTTAAAATTTATTTTGAAAAAAATATTTACAAACTATATGAAATCACTTATGATACCCTTTTTCTAAAACCTCTCAATGTATAAAAAGCCAAAAAGGATTTTTCGTTCACTACTATGTATATATCTCGCAAAAAATGCAAGGTTATATATGAAAAGGGAGTCAGTCATCCAGTATTTTTTTACCCCCAGAAATTCGCAGCAGATCTTTTTTTTTTATTACTTTTTTTGTTGACTAACAATGCTTTCTTCACCATAAAAATTTAATTTTATTATGTTTCATTATCCACATTTTCAGTTCTATTTTCGTTTAACACAGAAAAAATATGAGTAAAAACAAAGTTAACTTGAAATTTCTTAGATGTTGTTAATAGAGATGTGCATAAAAAAATTAGACTTCTACATATTTCGGAATGCTGCTTTTTAAAAAAAAAAACGCCATTCCCTATGAACCTAGAGATCTTAGATCTAGAAGTATCCTATTTTTTTAAAGCTTGGTATAATTCCTTCAAAAAATGATTTCAAAATGGAAGAGCATTGCTCACGTACATTTCGGGATTCTTCATAAGAAAGGGGGGTTGCCGTTATACGGAGAATATACCTAAAAATTAAAAAATACAGCTTGAAAGTATAGGCGCGCGTTATACGCCGGATTTTACGGTAAATCAATCTAATTTTTTCCTTTTTTAAAAATAAATGATTATATGAAAAAAAAATCGTTGTACTGAAGTTTAAAATCTTTTTTTTTTTTTTTTTTCTTTGTAGTGTTGTCATGTATTTTTTTTTTTTTTTTCTGCAGCTGTTTCACGATTTCGCATTTTCCTCCTCTTGAAATGAAACATCCTCAAAAAAGAAGTTATTTCAGTAATTAAATTACTCCTTTAATTGATTCAACTATCTCTTAAGAGATTTTCATTTAAAGAATACTAATAAAAATATTTTGGATTATATGAATAACATGATACACATTGGGTTATTCTGTTAATTAAAAAAAATATGATCTAAAGTACCTATTATTTACACTGCACGTGTTGCAGTAATTAGAAAATTAGTTAACAGATGCATTGTGAAAGAGCGTCTTGTTCGCAGTTTCGACATGTCCCATAAAACTAGGACAATCTGACGTCTCACATAGCGAGAAACCCCATCACACTTAAAAATTCGAACGAGGCCTGCTAAATGTCATCATCTACTCTTCTAACCAAGCTATTTATTTTTTTTATCTCCCCTTTCGCAACTCGAGAGGGGGTGAACGATGAAAAGGCCCATCGTCTTCAGAGAAGAAACGTGAACCGCTGGAAAAAGGGTGTGCTATGAAAAGGGTGGTGGTTGAGAAAGTGGAGGGGGGATGGAAAAAAAATTGCGGGTTATATGTTGCCTAAAAAGATGGGGAGAGTAGAAATGAGAGGCCTTCCTTCGCTCATAGTTGTTGGAACTTCCATGGAGGAGGATGACAAAAACCAGATTGAAAAGGGTTCTCTTCCCCTCTCTCTTCCCCTCTCTCCTCCCCCCTCTTTTCTTCGTATAATCCCCGGGTTCTTTCTTCTTGGGTAAATCTGGGATTGATTAATTAGAAGAACTTTTAGTTGCAGCCATGGAGTGCATAAAGCTGCAATTATGTTCTATTATGTCGTTAAGCCTGCCCCTCTTAAATGTGTTTGTTTACTAAATAAAAAGGAGGGAACTATTAGTCATTTCATTGCGTGTTTTTAGACATTGAAAAAAAATAAGCTTGATACATCAAGGCATTTTCTTATGATTTGAACAGTATAGTTTTATTAAGTTTTTGCGTTTTATTCCTGAATCGAGTTTTAAATTAGTATTTGAGATTAAAGTTGCATTTGGCAAATAATGAATACCTTATAAAAACGTATAAGTTAGTTTATTTCCATTTTACTTGAGATGTGGCCTTACAAAAACGAAACATGCAAATAAACAGTGAAAATGATAATTTCGATTTCAGTAAGAGTGTTGAATAATTTTAACTCATTGCATTTGTCAGCTGAAAAATTTGTTAAAGCTAATCTAGTAAAATTAGTGCACTGAGTATATTTTATTATTATCGTGAATTTATTCATATTAAATATAAAACTATTATGTGTATTTAAAAAATTATGTTGTGCCGAAACAGGTGCAGAGAGAGAGAGAGTATGTAAAAAAATTGCAACCCCTGATAAAAGTTGACTTATTGGTCACTCATCAAAATTGTATAGTTCAATAAATATCGGCAAATAATCTTTCTTTTTAATACGTACATAGAACATTTACTGGTCATCGATATTCAAGAACTTTTGCATTACAAAACGCAATTAAGAAAAAATTCCGAATGAATCACTGATATACTTATTTTTTTTTTTTTTTTTGGGGGAACAAATATCTGTGAAATTAAAATCATCTAAATTCCTATGTGCGTGTGTAAATTAAATTTTTTCAATGACATAATAAAATTATAGAAATGGTGCTTGTAGCCATTTGCATTTCCTCTATTTTGTGCCATCAACAATATGCACACACACAGATGATATAGAGATTTCCTCATAGAACAAACACCATGGGTCATTCTATCCTTTGATTCCCATGTAGAGGAGTTGATGCTGAGTAAATTCGTCGAGGGTTCGATTAGTCCTCATGTTGGCGAGGTCACGTGATTGAGGTTTAAATTGACGAAGTCCGTCGCCAATTGCCCTCAGGTTTGCTTTAGATTGCAACGTTAATAACAATCAAATCAAATTAGTTACCAATGGCATGAGGGGTTTTTTTTTTTTTTCTTGTAACATTTACACATTATAAGACGAAATTTCTACGGAAGAACAATAATTTTCAAAGTAATGTTTTTTTTTTTTTTTTTTTTTTTTTTTTGCACTTGGAATGAAATATTTTGTACAACTTATTTTTATCAAATTTGAAAAATGGAACTTTTAAAAAGATAAACTTATTCATAATGAAATATACTATATTTTATGTATGCATTTATTATATATGTACAAAAAAAAAAAAAAAAAGCGAAAAGCAAAGCTAACTTCTTTTTTTAAATTGTAACTTCATGCATTTTTTTCTCCATTGCGAAATATTTCTGGGATTTTTTTACAAATGTTTATAGAGTGCATAGACCTTGCGCCACCTAACTAAATATTGTGACTCACACCACAGTTTGCTTTACCATAGGCGAATTGCAATGAAAAAAACGGAGAATGTTAGCTACTCTCACGTTTTACGAGTATTTACCTTTATTATCTACTTTTTTCCCTTTAAATAATCGCAATAAAAAAATTGTTTACGTGCATTTATCGCTACGCTTAATGCTTTGCTGATATTTTCGAAATTATGTGCACACAAAAAAAGAATAAAGGAAATGATCGTATCGAAAATATCTATTAAGGGAAAAAAACTTCTTTTTAATAGAAGTTCGAAGGTTCATTTCAAAAAATTCATCTAGATTAGTATTGTAATACGTTGCTGTTTATGTGCATGACTATTTATCTTTACCTTTCTTATTATCAGCCGCATAATTATTTTAAACAAATAATCACTTGATATAAGTTAAAATTACAAATTTCTTGACTTATAATTTAATTTAATAAACTATATCTAATGAGTTATTCCTCATGTTACTAAAAAAATACCATATCATATGTTTTAATCATAATACTTATTATTTATCTTTTAATTATTTATATACTTTTTTAAGATTCTCTGTACATAAAAGATCTTTGAAGTTGCTAATTATATAAAGTAAAATAAAAATTACTTAATTTTTAAACTGTATATGGAATTTCACATTCATCTTCGTAATTTAAAAAGCAGCAGTTTCACAAAATCCGACAATTCTTAATAATTTTATTATCCTTAGTGGCCTAAGTTTATTCCATGAACGCTTTTTATTCGTATAATCCTATCCTCTAATCATCAAAAAGATCTCCAGATGAATGATAATATATCTGAAATATACAAAAAATAAATGCGTATTAAGTTAAACTAGCGCCGCGATTACACATAACATTCTCTCCAACTGAAAAAATATAAATTTAGAATAATTATGAAAGATGCCAACCTAAGCAACATAACTTTTAACAGCAGACGATTGTATATATCAGCAAATAAATTAAATAATCAAATAAATTAGAGTTCCATGGCTTACTGAATTAAAGCAGACGATTATAATAAAGAACATTTTTAACCTAAACAATGTATATAACTTATATGCATAATTTAAATAATCAATTAAAAATTAGTTCAGAATAAAGAAAAGAAGTTTAAATAGAAGTAATATATATATATATATATATATTTCGAAATGGAACAAAAGTTTTTCTCTATTAAAAATCTCTAACATCTCTTTGTGTCTCTGTTTTGTTTATGATATGTGTGTGAGTGTTTTTAAATTATTGAACTGAGATAAAAAGTGTATTGCTTAAAATTATACATAACACATAAACACACAAAATTTTTTAATAAAATAAAATTTGTGTAACTTTGTAAATCAACAGTTTTCTTAATCACGTATGTTTTTTTCTTTCAGAATGTCAGCCGTGCTCAGAAGAACAATTACTTCACTATTACTGTTCAAGTGATTTCGGTAATTATATTTTTATATTACCTCTTTGCTACTATATATACTTGTAGATAAAAATTTGCGAAAAATCAAAAGTGCATTCTTTACTTTTAAAAATTTATGACATGATTTGTAATGAAGCTTTTGAGGCTTTTTTTAATATTTTTTATTTATTTATTTATTGAATTTAGACAGTTTATAAATTTTTTTTTATTACGTTTTGTATCGTATTTGACATTGAATTAATAATTACTAAATAAACCGTAACTCCTACTTTAAAATAGCAATTTTAAATTCTTTGAACTGCCTTCGTCTAATGCCTAAAAAAAACTTTGAAGCATACTTAGACTGCACATTTTCAAGAAGAAAGTGGCAGAAATTAAACTCAAAATTGAGAAGAAATGTGGAACAAATTTTATTTGGGGGTGGGGGGTGACTGATTAAGACTGGGAACAATATAATAAAATAAGCGGTTCTATATAGTGTTGAAAAGTCGGAGTTGATATTGATGTTGAAGCTTTTTTTCTTTTTGAAAATGTCTCCAGAACTTGTGGGTCCCATTCTTTAAAATTATACTTCTTCTACTTTAAGTGAAACTTATTTATCCCTGAATTTGGTAAACCTACCAAACAGCATTGATATTTTATTGTCTTTTTGGCAATTATGGTCGTATGATTTTTCTGTTACTGTATGATGCAATGGCAGATTATGGTCATATCTACTTAGATCTTCCATATTTGCCATCTTACTCTATACCGAATTCTGGGAAATTGTAAATTACGTAACATTTCGTAATTGCTCATAAAAATGGAATTTCTTAATTTTAAGGTATCCGACTACGTGCAGAACCGCAATTTTGCAAAAGCTGATAAATGGATAATATTTATGATATTTAATGTCACTTAGATTAGAAAATGTATATAAAACTGTTTTAAGAATAGTATTACAACAAAAAATTATTTAAGTACAATATTTTGACAAAAAATGAGCATAGAATGAACAATTTTCAAAATATTCTTCTTTTGTGAAAATTGATTCTATTATAATAATATTTCTCCTGTATATAGCTCAGGCCATTCTACAGAGACTCAACTAGAATTTTTGAAATATATAACGTAGAAGTGGGTTTATCCATGTTTTATAACAACAAAGGGAGAAATTTTAAGAAAAAAAACGCCATTAATTATTTCAATTGGTTGTAACTCTGAAAATAATGTGAATTTTTTATTTGAGCCTCTGTACAAAGGTCTGAGCTATATACAGGCAGAATATTATTATAATAGAAGCATTTTTCACAAAAGGAGAACATTTTGAAAAAAGCTTATTCTAAGCTAACTTTTTGCCGAAATATTGTATTTAAATAAATTTTCTTTTGTCAAAATGTCCTTAAAACAATTTTATACATGTATTCTAATCTAAATGACACTAATTATCATGAAAATTATCCTTTTATGTGTTTTTTTTTTTAAAATCATGGTTCCCAACGTAGTCGGATACCTTAATATAAATTTAAATACAAGTAAACTCTGTACTTGTATATCGTCGAACAATTTCGCCAAACGAGAAGACATCGCCAATTCATAAAATGGCGCAAACTGTTGTCAGCCGGTTTCCATTATTGGCTGTATATTGTCCCATTTGGCGACGTCTTTGATTTATCGAAACTGATCGACGATATAATACATAAGTTCTGAAAACTCTTATTGAAACTACTTCAAATTCTGCTTGCTCAAAATATTTATCTTTTTATTCCAGTGTTGCAAGGAAAAGTGACAAATTTGTTTCACAACCAACGACTCCAAGTAACAGAATTGACAGTTCGTACATCAAAAATACATAGAACAAATGAACTACAAAAGTTTCCTCAAATATCAAATGACATTCCTGAAACTGTGACGCCATCAAAATATGTCATTTTACAGAGGCCATTAAAATGTGGCACAAAAGCAGGATCTGGCGAATATTTATTCCTAGGGAAGTGGATACTTGGAAATCCAAGTCTGGACTGTGTTCCTAGAATAACTGAGTGGAAGAAAGTTCGTAGGAAAGCCTTACAAGAAGGTTCGAATCAGTGTCTATTAAACTTGTGACCCTAATCATATGTGGTAATATTGTACATGTACAAACAGAAGCCAAAAAATGGGATAGCTTTATAAATTGCAGTGTAAATTATTTTTTATGCACATGGAAATGGCCAACAAAAATGGTGTGGTTTTAATTTTTTAATTATGATAATAAACGTGTGTTTTCTCTATAATTTTATTAAATAACTTTGAAATAAGAATTAGTTTATAATTGCTCTTAAAATCTCTTTTAAAGCACGGAAAAGGGAGGAAATGCCCTAAAAATTTCCATAAACACAATTAATAAAGCAACTTCGCATTACAGTTTTCCTGCTAAATTGTGGATTTTAAGAAAAGAAACATGTTTTTGTTAAAGTGTTTTTTCAAATATATAAATATGAAGCTATTTAAAAAATTATTTTCTCATTTTAAAAGACATATTTTGTAGATCGTTTTCTATGGCTGTAACACAATTCTTATTTAAAAAACATCTGGCATTTTTTTTTAAATATTTGCATTATGTGTGATTTACTGATTTATTTATAATTTCATATTCATTTTGAAGTTTACCAGAACCAGCCCTTTTTGTTGGAAATTCTTTAAAAAAGATTCTTTCATCTGAAATGTGCTGATGGACTGTGATAATTATTCAATTGTTCTTTTGAAAAAAACATTTTGTAATTAGACTGATTATTCTTTTTTCATCATATATTTATTTCTATGTAATTTCATCGTTTTTTCCAATTGGAAAAAAATTTAGTTCATCATTTTCTTTACATTAAAGTGCCTTCATGACGTCAAGTTTTTTCTTGTAATAAAGTGATATGTGATGTTGTTGTAAATTAATGCAATAAATGTTGAATCAATTCATTGCAATTTGTCTCATTGTAAATGATTTCAAAGTACTATTGGAAGACAATATTCAGATGCAAGTCATCTTCTATATTGATTACATAACAAGACAGTTAATTAGATATAGGAATTTTGTCATTAAAACTCTATTTTAAAAAAAGACAATTGGCGGCACAATGCCTATCGAATTACAATGTAAAAACTTGCATTTGTATACTTTTGAAAAGTAATGAATGGATAATTTTTAATGTAATATACTTAAATAAAATCATTTTTGTACAAAAACTAATGATTATTAAATTAATTACACTCTTACTAAATAATTTAGGAAAATTTACTGATTGATTCACTGCTTAAGATTTAATATACATCACTCAATAAAAGCCTTTCTTTTTATTAGATATTCATAAAATTAACGGAAAATGTATACATATATGCTAACAAATATTGAAAAAATAATGCTTCAAAAAATCCCTTAAAAGAACAGTTACATTTATTGCAAGTAATAATATAAAGAAATATTGTTATTAATATGACACTTGGCATCTGTTAGCTAAAAGTATTTTATTAAAGGTGATTCCAAATCATAAATTAAAAATATACTAAATGCCTTTGTTATTTTAATAGTGAATTAGTATTAATTAAAAAAAATATTTGTTACATTTTTTAAAAAGTAGAATTAATATTTGCTTTTAATGTTATTAAATTTATTTCTAAGTAAAAAATAATATTTCACAGCTATTTATAAATTGATTTTTGAAAGTATATATATTTCTTGGGGACTAATTTGATATCGGAGTGCTGTGCGCCAAGCAGCGCTTGTTGTCGAGTGATATGGAATCCAAGATGGTCTGATTAATAGTCTGAAAAATTATTTTAAAGAATTGCTTTGAAAAAAAAATTAAAATGAAGAAAATATTGAAAATAACCAATATCAATCAATAATAAACATCAATATAATATAATAATAATTATATAGAATAATAATTGTGTTATGTAAGTATATTATATATATAAAAGAATAATATAATATATATTAAAATTAATAATGAATATCAATTAATAATTGCTGATAACTTGAAATATTCCAAAAACTTAGAGGTCCTTTTATGAATTTCATCTAACAAGGAACGTTTAAAAATACATTTTTCAATTGTAAAATAAAGTGGAGATGCGCAATTTGCAGCAATAATTAAAAACGCTGCCTTCATATTATTTTTTAAAAAATATCCTGGATCCTGCCAATGGTATTAGAAATATCCATATTCGAAAATAGCACAAAATACAACAGAAGACAGACAGTAGCTTGAAAAATGATTGCAATGAAAACGGTTGAATTTTTAAATAAATCGATTTAAAATCGTCTGAAATTAATAGGATAACCGTGAAAAAAAACAATAAAAAAATTAACTTTAATATACGAGGGCTGCGGTAGCCCAGTGTTCAAGGTATCGGATCAAGACAGGCATGTCATGAGTTCGAGCCAAGAACCACTAAAGACCCGCCGTGTAGGGCAGCGATGCACATTAAATCTGTCGAGAGCTGAAACGTCCTCCCGTTAGTGTGGTGTGGTAGTTAGTAGAGGGGGTGCCAGCTCAGGTGTCCACGTCACTTGACCATGGTTCAAAATTACGTGGTCCGTCGCCAAAAGCCCTCGTGTAGCTGAGCAGTGTGACGTTAATATTCACTCACTCAACTTTAATATACGTCATCCCCATGGCAACCACATTACCACACGATACAAATATCATGGTAACCAAATTGTAATATTATCGCCTAGGTTGGCGAACGTAAACAACAACTTGGTGCGTAGCACTCCGATATCAAATTCTTTGTATCTATAGCAAATGGGGGAGGAGGGGGGTGATCTTTTATTAGAAACGTTGAAGCGTTTCATTTTTTCTTAAGAAGCAGAAAAATCTGAATTTATAAACACCTTAAAACACATATGCTAAAACATATCATTTCAAAATTTCTGTAATTATTTATGAATCAATAACCAATCTCGGGTCACGATATTTTTCGATTTGGTAGCATTACTAATAACGTGTACGTTCACTTAGAATTCATTAGCAACGCAGCGCAAAGAGGCGTTTGAAGTTCAACTGTTGTCCTGTTGATTACAGTTAAATGTTGCGTAGAACACGATGTTTGCTTCGATAGAATAACAACATACATTTTTCGTAAATTTTATGTTAAAAAATACAGATGCTACTTTGAACAATGGTTTTACTTTCTAGTTTCTATTTTCTTTTTTTTTTTTTTTTTTTTTTTTTTTTTTTTTTGTATTCTCTTTTTATACGAATATGGTTCCAAGATTTTTACCTAAATCGACTTGCATTTAGTTGAATTCTTAGTGAACGTGTTTAAGGTTGAGGATCAATTGTGAAAGCATTTTTTGCTTCTTACGTCCCTTAAATAAAAATACATCTTAAGGTATTAGTGAAACAGAAGAAATTTATAACTTGTTGTATGCAGTGGTCTTCAAACTTTTTTGACTCACGGAACCCTTAGAGCTATAAGGTATTTTCGTGGAACTCCTTCCCCCACCACCACACACACTCTCTTTAAGAATATATCTTATAATATTTAAAGTATATCAACTCGTTATAGGTATTTTATGTAAAAAAAATTAAAAGAAGAGTATTGTGCTTGCTTATATTAGTAAAAATTTTAATATAATTTATTCATTAATAATATTAATTTGAGATTCAAGTTTCTCCTGCTAATGCATTATAGTATTTAGTAACTGGGATATGTGCTTGCATTTTTTTTTACACAAAGTCTAGGTCTATTGAAATTATTTTGAGACGCATTTCATATTCTGCGTTTGATTTCTTTTTATACATTGCTTTTGTAGCCACTCACGTTGAAGAAAACGTTTCACTTAAATACATTGTTCTGCATGGCATTAAAATGTGTATGTTATAACTTAATGCTATTGCATGTGAAATCCTGTATATTTTGGATAAAATGCGAACTAAATCTTAGGAGCTGTTCTAGTTTGAATTTTGATTTTAACATCGAATCTGTTAATAAGTCGATAAGCTGTTCCCTCTCCTTCATTATAGGTTTTTTTTTCCTTCCCACGAATAAAAAAAGTGCATTTTCCATATTCTACCATTTCGTGGAACCCGGGATAGTAAACACTATAGAATATTCATAACATACTCAGGAGTACATATAAAGAAAAAAACGCATTGATATTCTTTTATTACATTATAATAATGGTTTAAAAGCATTGACAAGTATAAAATTATGAAAAAATAAATTTTTATGCATAATATAAATTAATATAATTTTTATATAAATATGTCATTAATTAGGTATAAATAATTAGTGACTGAGATGAGCTTTAGATACATGAGTTAATACTAACTTCATAGAGAACTTGAATCCACATTTTGCGAACACTTTTATAATTTTATTTCCAATTTTTTGTGACTTGTGGAACCCTTGAGTGTGCCTCGTGGAACGCCAAGATTCCGTAGAACACAGTTTGAATACCGCTGGTGTAAAGAAATCATAGGTTTACTTCTCTGATGGCTGTACCCGACTAATCACAAGTATTAAAACAATAGTTTAGAACTAACAAATTGCAATGCTGAAATTTATTTTTTTTATTTAAATGTATCTTTTTTTTTATTACATATACGAAGATTTCTACAGAAATTTTAATACTCTTAGCATATGCAAAATATAATTATGAGAATCTGTCGTGGTACTTCCAAATCACGTTGATTGAGGTGAAGATCATGTTCATCAGTTTGATTCTCGGAGAGTTTTGATAGTTGAGGGTGGAAACAGTGACGTAATAGAAAATATCAAGCCTCCCCCTCCCCCCTGCAAAGTTAGGTTTTGGGCCCAAGGCCGGATCTTACAAAGGATTGGAAGACGAAAATATAGCATCACGCTTTGGGCCCCTAGAATCCTACCTCCCCCCTTCCACGATGCCGAGTGTACGTTACGCCGCTGAGTAGAACAGCCATTGAATTAAATTTGATATGATGAAAATCAAAAATATGAACAATTTGTTTTTATTAAATTAAATACTAGAAATAACCCCGCTATATGCAGACAAGACGAGCTAAATATCACATACGCACATTGCGTATTGAAATGTGAGAAGGAATTCATTTTTAGATAAAATACAGGGTCATTTAAATCTTAAACAAAATAATGTGAATTGAAACGATAACTTTTATACAACATTTTCATTGACTGTATCTAAAATTTCCTTTAAGAAATGTCCTTAAAATATTGCAGTATGAGAATTGTCATAGGATTCTTAATGAGTGTGTTGTAGGTTTATTTTAATAAATTAAATCACTAAAAAATTCACGGCTGCCTAAATGTTTACAATTACATAGACATTTAATTTTTGAATTTTTTTATTATTTTTAAGAGAATTTTTAAGATTATTTTAGCGATTACACAAGTATATATATATATGTATGTATTGTATATTTGCTTTTTATCCCCCCCCCCTCATTGTTTTTTTATACACGTGACTTTCACAAGTCAATGAATTGAAGAACTATATTGAGACTACTAGCTGGTATACTCGTTCCTTGCACGGGTAAATTGAAAAAAATATAGCACGGGAATGAAAGGATATAAAATGAAACAAATTATGATGTTAAATTTTTAAATTATGTTTCAAAAACACATCTAACAATCCTAAGAAAAGTTGCAAAAAATATTAAGTCCCGCATTCGTCATACCTCCAGAGCCATTAAAAGTTGAAGTTTTTTAAGAAAATCTAAAGCTAATTTCAAAAAATATCTCTTCGGGGTGCACGCTATCATGACCTATAGTTTTAACGTGTCAAGTTTAATCCGCCTGGGTTGCTTAGTTTTCATGGTACATCGAAAACACGTAAACTCTTTCTTTAATTAGTATGGATTGCTAAACGTAAAACTTAAGAGCTAAATTTAAATACCACATATGAAAAAAATGCACAGATTCTTTGCCCAAATTAAAAATGATTACCTCAATGATAACTGTGTGCATCATTCCCATTGAAGTTATTAAAGAGTATTTCGTAAAAGAAGCTGTTGAAAAAACGAACTGAAACGATTTTGTTACCGCCTTTTTTTTTTTTTTACATTCTCTGACGTGTGATTTTTAGTGTCGTCCGCCATCACTAAAAAAATGAAGTTGCATCATCATTAACCTCTCCAATTCCAATAAATAAAGAGAAGGAACACCCCTCACAAACTGAAAGGCAACCACTTCCTCATCAGTGATTTTTCGCGTGTGTGGTCTCAATTCTAATCAGTGACACTACACCGAAATGGCGGCATTTCTTTTTTCCCAGCTGTGACCCCCGTGCGAGGATCTTTTGTGTGTCCCGAAGCAAAAATCACGTTTTGGGGACGAATGGTGAGTAGTTATTTTCGAGCGGAAAGTTGAAATGTGATTGACGATTATGGTTCCAGTGAGAAGAAGTGAGTGCCAAAGGTCCTGCAGAGGGACCGTTTGAAGGATGGTACTGGTAGTTTGTAGCTGATATTCTAATATGGTAATAGATGAGAGTCTTAGAAGTCCGTTTCGGATATCTGTGCTTTCGTAATATATTTTTTGAGAATTATTTTAATTTTTGCTACTAAGGAGAAATAGTTTTAAAAAGATGTAATCTTTCTCTATGCACAAAAAAAAGTTGTTTGTGATGCTGTAACAAATTTATTAAAATGCGGAGATGAGGACCTGAAATTTATTTTTCCCTTGCTCACACTATATTGAGAAATATGGAACTACATAATATATGTAAATAACAGTTTTACATTATGAGCAATGAGTATGAAGCTGTATAATTTTTACAATGAAGATTGATCCGATGTTAGGCGGACAAGAGGTACTCCTCCTTTCCCAGTTTTTTTTAAAAGAAAAGTAAATATAGTAGATTAATACACATAATAAAGGATGAATGGGGAAATATCAAAAAGAAATGTTTTTTTTTATTGTGCATTATAATTTTTTGCATTTTTATCAGGGGTGTAGCTCCCGCCGTATCAATGGTATGGGGTCCCAAAATGCGTAAGCGAAAAACCACAATGTTAAGGGGTCCCAAAGAGAAGGTCCAAGAAGCTCTGATACGAGGCCCCCTCAGGAATAGTTACGCCAGTGATTTCAAAGGTCTATTTGTAAATATTCTAAGGCAGTGGTCGCCCACTGGAGGTCCAAGGACCACTGGTGGTAAGTGAAAAAGTCTTGATAGTCCACAGAAAAATTAGGACATTAATTATATTTTTATTAAGATTCAATTTCAATAATGACGAGTAACAAAACGTATCATAGAATATGAATTATACTTAACTTTCAAAAAAATTTAGCTACTACTTTAAGTGAAAATTCTTGTGCGTTTGTGTGGAGTTCTTATCTCCTTTTGTACGTGCACAGATCCCCGCCATTAGTTGACTATTTTTCGAAGAAAATGGACTGCTTAAATAGACGATTCCTTCTCTTTCATTTCATTCGTTTGAAATACAGCAAGTAATTACTTCCTTAATTTTGAATTATTTTGAATGTCTTAAGACTTAAAATAATTGGCGGGGATCACAAGTGTCTTTTTTAATTTATAACTACATTAAAAACTAAAATAAAGCATCTCCTGTGGCTCTCTATCTACCCAAACCTCTTATTACCCTTGTTCCCTTTTGAATAACTGAAACCAGAAATCGTAAGGGTGAAAGAAATGCCAGTTGTGACCTCACTCCAGGATGAGGAGAAAGTTACTAGTTAAAAATGAATAAACATATAAAATTTTATGCTTTAACATATACTCCCGTCTCAAGCCCTTCAAGTTTCAACATAAAGGAAACTGTCATTAAATATACAAAGTACAAAATAAGATGCGTTAAATGAAATACAAATTCACTCCCAATAACATTTCAGAAAATGTATCAAATGTTTTGTAACAAAAAAACATAATTTTTCAAATTTGATACAAATGCCCCCTTAAAATTTGCCGCGCCTGACGTGTATCTAGCAACATTTGAAAGTGAGAATTGGCAACCATGGTAAATTGGCGTATAACACTTCTGTGGATGGATATTACTCTGCGTTGCCAGTTTTTCTTGTTTTTCGTGAAGTTGGATGGAAATGTAAGTAAAGATGCAAGTAAGAAACAAGTACATAAATGCCCTAACACACAGGCATATTTGGAGGAACCTTTTAGGATAATTTTTCACGCAACTGAGGGTGAAGTGTTGCGGTAAACAAAACGACATGTTCTGACGTCAGCCGCGCTCTATCTCCACATTGAAAAATTACCCGGCGATTTTTCTGCTTCGAAAAACGAACATCTAATACTATTTCTTTTATTTCTCTCGCTCTTTTATTGATGGGTGTAAACAGAAATCGAGCACCATTCTGTTTAAATTATTATACGCCATATCTGATGTGTTTGACGAAACCGAAGCTGTCATCTTTACTGCCATCTTGTTTATGACATAGGGCGCCGAATAACTCCATTGGTTGGAATTTCAAGCAACTTTTTTTGGGACAATTTTTTCAGCTCGCTGGGGAAAAGTTGTTCGGAGCCGTTGCTATAGCAACTAGGTAGATATTGCTCGTAATTGGTTGTTTTCAAGGAAAACTGCTCCAAATGCGTGTATGTGTGATACGGCCTTGAGTGGATCACCATATAGTGGCCAATCATATTAGTGGTCTGTCAAATGTAAAATTATACATTTATATAGTAGACCATGGCGACCACTGTTCTAAAGAATATTTTATAATATGCCATAATCGAAAATCCTATCTCTGACTGTGATATCATTTGACAGTAAAAATTTAAATTATTGTAATAATAAACATTGATTATCTATAACGATTACTTTTACGGAAATCAGAAGCAGGACTAATAAAAATTAACACAATAATTGATAAAAGTATAAAAAAAATTTTACGGTATATGCTGAGAGTTTGACTTTTATAAACATATATCTAATTTTCAGTTATTAAAAAAATCTTGAGAATACGGATACATAACATAATTTTTGATTAAATAACTATCGGTATTTTTACCCTCGTGACATCTATTAAACATACTCAAACGGAAAATTATTATGGAATAAAATTGGTTCCCCCTTTTTTACAGGTTACTTGCGTTTTAAATCATGACTCTATAAATAAAGCAACTCACCAAGGCTCAGATAACATTGAGATGAATAAGTCATAAAAATTCCTGAAGATTATTTATTCCACTAATTTTTAATAATTGATGCCATGATCACTAGTTATGTATTAACCCTTTACCACTGGCGTTGTTAGCCCAGAGTGGGCCCTGTATCAGAATTCCTCGGGGCCACTTAACGGTTTGGATTTTTTGTTTACACATTTTGAGCTCCCTGAAGTGTGGGATTTTATTGTAATTACTATGTACTGATATCAGTTTTCATAAATTTCATCTGAAATAATTATAGAAATTCTTAACTCCCCCCTTGTCATTTGTATAATACAAAATATTTCCAATTTACTATTCCTTTTGAAAGGTAGTTGTATTTACAAAAAAATTATTTTTTATAAATTTCATGTGGAGAGAGGAAACCAAATTGTACATAAATGTCTTTCAACAGAACACGGGTTGTGGTAAACATATATTCCTATCAAACAAAGGGATCTTAAATATCAAAATAATTTCAATGACTATTTCATTATAAAAATAGCCTGGTAAAAAGCTAAAGGAGTGATGTTAAAAAATTCAATATATATATTTTATGGAATGGTTAGTATGATTTAATCTTCTAGGAAAATAATTTTCTAAATACGCCCCTAACCACGTAGGCGTATTTGGCGGACCTCGCATTTCCAAGCGCAAGAAATTTTTTTTCGTAAATGACAATAAGATGCACTGTAAATCTAGTCTGAGAAGGGTGTAGACACAAATTCTGTTCTTGAACCTGTATTTGAATATGGTGGTCCGAGGAAAATCGTTTCCATAGAGAACAATGAATTACTGAATTAAGAATTAACTCTTCGCTTCAAGATTTCTTTTGATAGATGAACTATTCAAGAAGAATCAAAAGAAGAAAAAGGCTGTTTACAGAGGAAAGCAACGAGTTCACTTTTGTAACACCCCACCATAATTCATCAGTAAATCATTTTCTAAAGAAAGAAAAGAAAAGGGAATGAAAAAAAAAGAATATATTAAATGACTTCTTCCACCTACGTAAATTCTCCGAAATTTTACTAACGAATCGTGAAATAAAAATACAAAATAAAACTGTCATTTTCTCCTTATTTCTTGCAAGCAGGTGTCGGCATAAAAAGATAAGAAAATTAAAAATTTTTTATCTCTTTTCATACATGTACAAAGGAAGAGCTTGTGTAAAATCTGGAAAGTTCACCGTCTCATTTTAATTGAAAGCCGTTGGGTTTTACGTTCTGAGCAGAATATCTCCGAAAAGGATGTATATGTATAATTTTCGCGATACGGGTACTTATGCAGCGTTTGCAGGCTTAATATATAATTTGGGATTAAATTCGCTTTTTTATGGAGATTTTATCTCATTAGTATTCAGGATAGTGCCTAAAAAGAATTGCTAGATAGAGATGAATAAGCTGGTTATTATATATAAATAAATGAGGGGAAAAATACTTTTTTGTTCCTTTTTTTTGTCATTACACTATAAAATGAAAATAAATAAGCACTTATCACTTAAAATGCTTATACATTATGTCATCTTATAGAATCGCCGCGGATTCTGCTCAGTAATTTTCTCAGAAAAGTGTTCAAGAGTTCATGCGAGAAAGGCTCACAAAAATTCAGTTTAAGGTATCCGACTACTTGCGACAACTTTTTTTTTTAAATAATGGATATATGGAAATTTTTTTGTGGTTTTTAGATTTATTCAGTATATTTTAAGAAAAAGTGACTAAAATTAAGAATTGAAAAATAAATTATTATTACTAAAATGGAAAAAAATGGGTAAAAATTGACAAAATATTGCATAAACGGGTCCGCTCTGTACAAATAGTAAATGAACAAATTTTCAATTTTGATGTATTACTTTGCTATTTCTTTTTGAAGCGACCTTCAGGATAAGAGATATTTTAATTTTTACAAAAACTAGAGCACTTTATCTTAGCTGTTATACGAAATTGCTTAAAAAACAGTGTTTGTATTTACATAAAGAACTGTAAATTTTGTAATAAAACAGTGATTGATAAATCTGAAGGTTAAAACACTTCTGCTGTTATACAGAACATACACACAAAATTTCAGCAAATTATTTAAAAAATTTTTGAGCAATCGCTGTCCCCGTTTGAGTTTTTCGGAAAAAACACATTTCGAGTAAAACGCATTTTAAAGTTTGACATCGTATGTAAAGTTATGGCATCTGCTTTTGCTAAAACACCTGTGGTTTTTGTTCTAGTGAATGGAAAATAAAAACCTTAGTATTTTTATGAAGCTAATAAGATGGCCTATAAAATAAAATCATAAAAAAATTTGTCCATTTTTTTAAAAAAATCATGATTTTAGGGTAGTCGGATACCTTAAGACCTTAGACGTTCTTTTATCCAGCATTTTGTTCCATTTGTTATATTCAGTTAATGAAGCTCTTACACTTTCAATTGATAAGAATATAATAAAACCTTATTCTTCAGATGAAGAAAATAGGTATCATGAAGGGATAAATGATGTGAGCTGCAATTATTAATAAATATAATTTAAAAATCTGAATATTTCTAAGCTCCATCAACACCCGCCACTGAATTTTTAACAATACTACAATTCTTCTGACATGCGCCTTCAATTCAATAAATATACCTTGTTGTTCAATCATAAATAAACTACGCTCTACCTACAGATTTTATTTGGCTTGTAGCAGATTTTGAAACAAGTGTAAAGAAATTTTCAATTTAAATGTTTTAAAATTTAATTCAATCGCGCGTTCTTTCTTTCTCTTTTTTTTTGCATATGTAAAGTTTTTTTTATACAAATTCGAATATTTTGCATCTTTCGAAATATAGTCGTGAGAATTCGCATAAAAATTGTTTTTAAAAAAAATTATGTGCAAAAATGTAACTCACCTTAAATAAATATTGTTAGGAATTTTGTATAAAAGTGTAAATAATTTGTATTTGGATGCGTAAAGCATTTATAATACTCTATGTAATATTTAATTTGTTAAAATTGTAATATTTGCAAGCAACGCCGTCCTTTACGTTATAATGGCGATTCAATGAGGACTTGGCAAAATGTTGGCAATAGAGCCAAGTTGGCGACTTGACGACCATTTGGCGATCATTTTAGTGACCATTTTTAACGAGTTTGGACCCTCTGGATTCTTAGTGGAGAAACCCACTAATTTCACGATTTATGACGCAAGCGGATCTTTCTCGAAAAATCTACGAGGAATATAAATAGGGAGACTCTCGCCGAGTTGATCAGTCTTGTTTTGACCAGAGATTAGTTAGTATTGCTTTTTGACTAGTGACTAGTAGTCTTGTCTTGACCGTTGAAGCGATTAGTGATTACTTCGGCTGTTGAACGAGCGTGTGCTAGTGAATAATCTTTCACATACTCGTATTTTAGACACTGATAATTGTGTCTGAGTGCTGTTGAAGATGGGAAGTCCTTCTGATACTTATTCTACGAATTTTGCTGCTGAATCCTGTATTTCATGGATTTTTTTTCTCGACAATAAATTCTCATCGCTCTTAAAGAACTGTCCTGTTCTTTGGGACTAATTTCCATAAAATCCTCGAACCCCGATCAACGTAACAATATGTATAACAATGACATGCATATAAATATGCTTATTTACTTTTGTACCAAAGTTATAAAAAATTGGGGTAGGGGAGAGGGAAACAGAAAATATAAAAAATTTCAGCCGTATTCTTTGTTATTAGTACCAAAAAATTAATATATATATACATACATACACGCACACACATATATATATATGTGTGTGTGTGTGTGTGTGTGTGTGTGTGTGTGTGTGTGTGTGTGTGTGTGTGTGTGTGTGTGTGTGTGTGTGTGTGTGTGTGTGTGTGTGTGTGTGTGTGTGTGTATTACAATTTATTCTTTGATGCGTTTTATTGTAAATTATATAGAACCTCTAAAAAAGTTCCTTTTTTCATTTGCCCCATTCTTAGAACTTTATTCTTATCGCTGTTGTAACTTTACCTATAATTTAGATCATGATAAGTGTATGTAATCTAGGCAGTCCCTTCAGTTTCTTAGCAAAAAAAACTTGTCTAGAAAGAACTAGGAAATGCTGTTCCTCCCAGTTCCTACTGATATGCATGAACTTTGGATAACGAAGTAGGTTCCCTGGGAGAAATAAAATTTTAAAAAATACCTAGAATAAAATTATTAAAAAAGAAAAATAATAAAGCTGAAAATTCTTAAAAACAGGAATGTAAATTTCAAAATCTAATTTTATGTTATAATCTAACATTAATAAAATATATTTGAGTTAATCGTGTACATTCTAATGCAATGTTATATGTAGGGACTTCTTAAGGTCTGGGCCCAGGGCCTCAGTCTCACACTCGACTTAACTTTAAAAAGATCGTCATCCAAATAATTTTAATGGTCCGGGACATATTCTCCGAAAAATTGGGAATTTCGATCTATAAACCAACTCTCAACAATGGCAAGATTGCATTATTATGTGATCACCAACGTCCATGGTTAAGTCTAAACCAGTGATTCCCAAAGTGGTCTATATCAAGTTCCAAAGATCTGTGACGACCTGCAAGAAACCATGCAATTTGGGGGTCCATGAGTCGTAATAGAGGTCTACTATAGTGACTCTCATTAAACCAGATCGCGACTTTAATTTTAAAAGAAAATTTAATAAAATGGAAACCAGATTTTGCCTACTTAACAGATTTATTTACAAAATTAAATAAGGTTAATTTGCAGCTATAAGATGACAATATAAATTTCATTAAAACAAGGACCATCAGTTCTGAGTTTTTTTGCCGGAATTAAGCTAATATTAGACGCCACAAATTTTCCCAGTTTCTCAATTTATGGCTTACAATCTGCTTGGAAGATGACGTTTCAACCAATGCTTAACATTTAAGTGGTCTCTAATCAAATTTTGAAACTATGTTTAAGAATTCTCTGACTATGGTAATACTACAGTAGGCAATGAATTCACATGGTCACATTGAAAAAAATATATATTGCAAGAGGAACTGATCGGATAAGCATTAAGGCTATCTTCGGCTAGTGTTAAAGAATAGGGGCCGAATTTGGAATATTTTTTTCAGATATAAAAGTACTCAAACATTAATATTATATTCTGGCTACTCTATCCTGTAAAGAATCACTTACTTTACCATACTACTCATTTTTATCCGAGTTGACACATTTTTTCTTTTATAAAATGTGTTTTGTGTTTTGCATTTTTTTTCCTATACCGTAATGCTAAATGAGCTATCCCTTCACATGTTAAAAGGAAACTCTACTTATTTATGAAATATTTTGAAATTTTAAAAACACTATATTATAAACAATTGCATGACTTACAATGTCACAAATTTTTATAAAAATTGTGGCATTTTTTCTGTCCGAAGATGTGCTTCGCTTCAAGTTCACGCTCTCATACAGATGGCGAAAACAGCCTTAACGAAGATCTTAAAGTTTAGAAACGGATGCCAGCAATTTTGGCTTTAAAAAGTTATACCTGTTACTTATCTCGAATTATAGAATATCGTGAGAAAGTTTTTGCTTTTCCTTGTGAGGAGGAGTTTTAACGTGGTTGTCAATTTAAAAAAAAAAAAAAGAAGGGAAAAAAGACACTACTAACCGAGAGGAGATTTAGGCTTAAACCTGAAAAAGATTGATGCCAAATGTTGAAATTTTTTTTTTATTGAAGCCCCAGATTCAACGCTACCATGAAGAGCATTTGTTTGTTGCTCAGGTATTTTACGTACTAACCAAATTTTAATTTAATTAGCATGTGTTTCTTAAGTATAAAACACTTTACTTTTCTACAGTTACAAATTGAAATATTTTAAAGTAAATAGCTCTATTCGAGCAGTCCAAAAGATACTTAACATGATAAATTTGCAAAAATTCAATACTAGTTAAGTAGGGATTCATAAAAAACCGAAATCGTGGCAAGGAGTCTGTCAGACAAAAAGTTTGAGAATCTTTGGTCTAAACCTAGATTCTCATCATCTATATATAAGACGCATTTGTTGTCTGTTCCCTCATAACTCGAGATCCAGACACCCAAATAACGTGAAACTTGGTACACGTACACAAAATTACACGAGAAAGGTTCTTAAATAGGTTTGGCGTTCATAATTCCTTCCAAATTTTTTTAATTTAATTTTTAAGTTATTTTCCAGTGTTATGACGTCATATGTAGTCACGTTTCTCACTAAGTGGACAATTTATACTTTTTACAGTTTTTCAGATTTTTACATGCAGTTTTTACTGCAGCTATGTTTATCGGTTGGAATATTTATTCAATTTTTCTATTCTTTGATATTTAATTAGGATTATTTTTGGAATAAATAATTTTTTAAGGATTATTCTTTCAACAACTAAAATTTTGTTTTGTTGTTTTGGCAACATTTAGGTATTATCGCGGGATGTTTATGTGTGTGATTTTGCTTCCGAATTACAACTTTATTTCTTTCTTTAGAAGGCGAAGATAATAATTTTGACAAACTAAAACTTCTCATTGATAAGGGTTATATTTCAGTTCGGTTCAAATGTAGTACAGGGGGGCCACTTTGGATTTGGCGATTTTTCTTCGGATTTTTCGATTTTTATCTAAATGTCATGGTGAGATATCGAATTCATTCTAAAATAAATAATACCGAAAAAAGTACCTTGGAGACCACTTTTAGTAACCAAAATAAAGGACTGTGCCAAGTAGTCCTCCTATACTACACTTGATCCAATAATATGGTTCTTTGCAATTTCATGTGTCTTTATTTTAACCTTTAAGGGTATACTATTGGCTTCAGTGCATAAAATTGCCATGCAGAAAATCATACTTGGGTAATCATACTGCCCAAGCAAAAGCAGTGTTGGTAGTAATTACATATCAAACTGGAATAGGCATCAGAGAATGAGCAAAACAGACAAATGGCTTAAATACCTGTTGAGGAAGCAGGTGGTCCTAAGATAAATTATTTTTGGAACTTATGTAGTATCCTGACAATCGCCAACATTCAAAATAACTTGCCAAGTTGGCAAGTTATACGATGTATATATGTTACAACATATATACGACTTCTCGTATATATGTTGAATTTTGAGTCGTGCTTCGTTTCATATATCGCCAATAGGTTGCGGTTATATGTAAGTACCTTATTTTTTCAAATTATGCTTTTGCATTGATAAAGTTAGTTCAGTTCTTTTTATTTCGGTTAATGTTAGTATTGTACTTCATTTTTCAATTTATTTTTATGCTCGGGATATATATACTTTGGATAATTTTTGTAGTACTTGCGTATTATTGCACAATCACCAACGTTCAAGACAACTCGCCACTTTGGCAATTCCAGCTTTGTGTGAGTTGAATTAGCAATCATGTGCTTCATTTTGTATAATGTCACCAATAGTTTGCGATAATACGTAAGTACCTCTAATTCTGTACATTACTATAACATTAGACTGGCCGCAACATACCAATTTGGCGTAATTTCAGAATCATGCCAAAAATGAGTATGTTGAGGAAGCATCTAGTGGTAAGATAAATTATTTCTGGCACTTATGTACTATCCTAACAATCGCCAACATTCAAAATAACTTGCCAAGTTGGCAACCCTGATTTCGCATGTTATATATATGCTGAATTGTGAGTCAGGTGCTTTGTTTCATATAATGTCGCCAAAAGGTTGGGGTTATATGTAAACACCTTATGTTTTCAAATTATGCTTTTGCATTGATAAAGTTAGTTCAGTTCTTCTTATGTCAGTTAATGTTAGTCCTGTACTTCATTTTTCAATCTATTTTTATGCTCGGGATATATATACTTTGGATAATTTTTTTAGTACTTGCGTATTTTTGCACAGTCGCCAACGTTCAAGACAACTCGCCACTTTGGCAATCTCAACTTTATATGCGTTGAATTGGCAATCATGTGCTTCATTTTGTATAATGTCACCAATAGGTTGCAATAATACGTAAGTACCTTTAATTCTGTACATTACTATAACATTAGACTGGCCGCAACATACCAATACTGTGATTTCAAAATCATGCCAAAAATGAGTAGCCAACCAATATGAAATTAATATTATGAGTATTATCTTAGCCTGTTTTATCTTTCCCTCCAGTAATCCTTAATTAATTCAATATATAATTTTTGTTCTTTTTTTATATTTTAGTACTTACATTTTTTTTTTTTTTTTGGTTATTATGTACTGCAAATATTTTTTTGCACATTGCGATGTCTTTGGCAAAATTAATCAGTGGTATTTTTCTTAAATATGTTTTTTATCTGTTTTTGACAACTTTTAAAATTTTGTTTGATGTCTGTCTGAAATGCAAATAGCAAAATAAATATTTTACAATATATATATTGTGTTTGTATGAAAATGTTTATACTGATTTATTCAAAATATTGAGTCGTCTTTTATTTTTGATATCTTTTTAAGATTTAATTTTATGTTATAACTAGCTATACCCAGCTAAATGTTGCTGTGGCTCAGTCAGCTTTAAAATACTGGTACACCATAAAGTATGTCATGAAGCTTATAAAAGTAATAATACACAAGAATTCAAACAAATCTATATGCATATAAGACATTTGTTGTCTGTCTGAATAAACTTTCTCTTTCACACTACATCATTTGGCCAAATTTTCAAACTTTGTTTGTGTGATTAGTAATTAATTATAATGCTATAATTTTAATTGAATAGGCAGATTGCATTTTTAAGTATAAAAATAGTTATAACTACTGTACTGTATTTTTTTCAGTGAGTGAATATTAACATCGCACTGTTCAGCTACATGAGGGCTTTTGGCGACGGACCACATAATTTTGAACCATGGTCAAGTGACGTGGACGACACCTGAGCTGGCACCCCCTTCTCCTAACTACCACGCCACACCAATTTAACAGGAATATTCTACCAATACTTAGCTGGAATATTCTTTGAAATCCACTCTTCCAAGATATATGACAGCACAGGTTCTATGATGAGTATTTTAGCGGGGAAGGCAAAAAGTTTTGTAGCAGATATTACATTTTCAGCGGATTGCAAAGATTATCATTTTTGTCCCCCAAAAATAGTTAATGTCAAAATTTAAGTGTCTTATGTTTTTGTATGTTTATGGAGACCTTCGAAAACGATTTGACTATTTATTTTAAGTGAATGGTGTATATAATTAATTTTACAGTTGAATATATTTAATTAATTTATTAGCTCTAACCGATTAAATTTCCCTAAGTGGAGTATTTTGTTTATGTATGTCCCTTAATTTTCAATGTAGTGACCTAAAAAAATATTGCATGAAAAAATTGCGGTAAATCATAATGCGGTAGATAAAGCATTAACTTGCTTCGCTCCCCTACACGGCGGGTCTTACAAAGCTCTAATAAATTTTGAGCTATGAAAGTAGCTAGACATTTGCCAACTTGACTCTATTGTCGCTATTTTTTCCATTGAATCGCCATTGTTATTTAGGAAACGGCGTTGCTTGCGAGTATTACAATTTTAACATAAAATAAATTCAACAGAAAGTTATATTAATGTATGACACTTTCAGTTATAAATTATTTACAATATTTTAAGCGTCACAAAACTTTTAACAATGTGTTACTTTTGCTGAGCAGAGATCAGCTTAGGGAGGTATTTTCAAAAATCAACCCTCAAGAGTGTTACGGGGAGTTATAAATATAAAAAAAATCCTTTTTATCAGCTATTAGATCTACAGACTTAAAATTTAACAAATGTATTTTCCCCCCTTTTTTTTCTTCAGCTGAGATATGCGAAAAGCTTTTTTTTTTGTTTAATTTGCAATTCACTTAAAATTAACTCATTAAAAACTTCTTTATCCTTCAATCTGTGTTGTTTAACTTTTCAGTTCACCCGTGCGAAGAACGGGTTTACCAGCTAGTTACTCATAAATTTGAAAGGCAGCAATCGGTCCATCCGGTGTGAACCTGGGTTTATCAACCATGTACATTTATTTGTTTCAGACTACCGTTTGTACCAGTATTTGACAACGTTTATGTACTTTTAAGGGTCACAGATGAGGCCTATTTCTGTATACGGGCCCAGGGCCTCAAGAAGTCTTAAGACGTCTCTGGTTATATAAGCTATTAATCAGAGTTATCACAATTATATTTAATAAAAGCAAGTAAGGGATTCATTTTTATGAACTAATTTAACTTAAAAATAAGTAAATGTTTATAAAAAATATTATATACTCCATAATTATTAACATTTTATTTTAGCAAATATAGTTTTACATGCTAATTAAATTTTAAAATAATAAAAGTAATTAAAATCACAAAAAGTTAAATTCTACACCATTTTTCATATTTAAACTTTTAATCTTAGGTGTTACTCTGCAACACACTTGTTTAGTAACATAAACACATTTGACTACTAAATTACTAATGTAAGAGACTACATTGAGGAAACAAAGTTTTAAATTCAAAGAGATAGAAGTGTACATCCTATATACAAACAAAAAAGTTATGTTGCAAAGAAATTAGAAAAATTTACTCCTACGAAAAAAATTATTTTCTGTCATAGTAGTTTTCAAAAGCACAATTAAATTGTAGAAACACTATTTTGAATATTGTTAAATAGGTCCTGAACTAAAACTGTTTAATTCGAGAAGAATTTATTCCATATATACACACAATCTCAAGAAAAAAAATAATATGATGTCTGTAACGTCGCTTCTCCGAACATCAACAGCGGTCTGCGTCTTTGTTGGACCCGACACCCACACGTGCATCTTGCAGCTGCAGCGCAACCCCTTTTTGACCCCCGAGGAATCGAATACCGTCGACCGGAACATGAGAGAGGAGAGACGCTTTGAACTTACAAGGAAGCGGTAGTCAACGGTTCCTACTCTCACAAAATATTGGACTCTAATAATATTTAATTAAGTTTAATAACTTTAATGTATCATTCAGTAAATAATATTCAATAGTTGTGACGTAAATAAATTTCATATTTAAATTAACCAAGGATACGCTACCGTTATTCTTTCAAACGTTACAATGTCATAGTCATGGAGGTTAGCAGAAGGATTAGTAACTGGAAGGTTATAAGTTAGAGACTAGATTTCCCTAAACCTCATCATGTGTGATAACGAAAATCTGCACAAAAATTTGGACGAGTTTCAGCCTCATAGCAATACTACTGTGGAAATTTATTAATGTCCATCACCAAGGAGTGTGTTGTTGTTATTTATGCCACCTGATCGACAGTAACGTCAGATCAAGGTCCACGTAATTCATTGCGGCTGAGAGCTAGATTTTTATGTACTGTCACCTGCATGGTGCTTTGAGCACCATGCAGGTGACAGTACGATTTTGCTCGGCTTCACCCCAATTTTGAGAGAGAATACCATGGGGATAGTCAGGGGCCTCCCACCTCTTTTTTTCCTTCCATCAACCTCAAGAGAGGACTTGCGGCTCGAAGGGTATTTAGAGTATCCCCCCTGCCGCGAAGGCACTATACATTTACAAACATCCATGCTTTCTTCGGGAATCGAACCCAGACCTTACGGCACCGCAGTCGGTGTCACTATAACCAGCCAACCACTGTCACTAACCAAAGAGTAATATGTACCACCAACCACTAATATGTATAAATACATTTTTATACTACCTGATATGTAAAGAATGCATTTTTGAAATGAGCTCTAATATTGAAATCCCAAGACAGGCATTTAATAATCGTAAAAGGAAATGCTATATGTAGCAAAAGTAATTTGCGTTTGCAGCTCCCCTCCCCCTTTTTTTAATTAAGTTGCAATTTCGATATAACTGCACAAGTTTGGTGAAACATATTAATAAGATAAAATAGATGAGTAACTAAATTTCCCTACTATGTCTCCACAACCTTTTTTAAAGCAATTTCTTTAAACAATTCTTTGTTTTAAAAATACATAACATTTTTCCCGGAAATAAAAACCCAATTTGTCTTCTATAACGACTACTGCATAATCCGGTCTCCTTCAATCACAATTAAATGCCATACAAGTTAACTATAATTACCAAAGACAAAGGAGAGAGATATTTGAGGTCCAAGCAAGTCTAAATTAAAACATGCGAATTGCAATAAATGTCATATGCCCCTCCGATCTGATTATTGAGACCACACATGGAGATCGAAAGGTTCTCTGCGCCTGTCAAGATTATATGTATGTTTATAGACGACCTGCAACTGGAGGCACTAGGGAATGAGTTGTAATTAAGTCAGGGGCTCCTTCCTTGTTATACATTTAGATAAAGATATTAGATGAACAGAAGGCGTGCTCACTTAATCTTGGTAGGACTAGTTTCTATTAATGTTGGGGAGTTGATATCACTAGATAAATGAATTCAGTGAAGTGAAACTAATTTCTTTAAGACTAATAGCATTTATTAAGAAGTTTCTCTGGCTCTTTGTTAAAATGCAGGACTACAAAGAAGTCAGCGTAAAGGAAATAGATTGATTTCAAAAAAAGTAGTGTGAACTCTCTTATACATGTAAATGCTGAAATTTATAAGGAATATAAAATAGATTGTTTAATTATAACAATTGTACATGTCAGAATTTAATACATAATATTTTAGTACAGGAAAATGGATGGTTTCAAAATTCACCTGCGTTTTTACTATCACATTGTCCTTACAATGGATTGAATGTTATATAAATAGTATTCACCTGCGTTTTTACCATCACATTGTCCTTACAATATAGTAATGCTATATAAATAGCAGTGGCGTACGTAGACTGCTTCTATGGAAAGGATTTACACTTTAAAAAAGCATGTAGATGAAAGCATCAAAGCAAAATATTTATACTAAAAATTTAAAAAATCTTGATATTTGGGAGGAATTTGAGCCCCAAACCCCACCCTTAAGTACGCCACTGCTATATTGATTATTAAATCTATTTCCAAGTGAAAAAATAACTGTAAAACAATATCAAAGAAGCTATATTAGACAATTTTTAGAGTCACATCAAAATTCAGACAAATAATGCCAAAACAGATAAATTAAAAAATATTTTTTAGTGATATTTCAATTGAAAAATTTGTAATCTTTGAGCTCCTAGCTCACGTGTTATTTAACAGGACATATTCTTCTAAACTGTTTTATTTTAAATTGAGTATTACACTTTATTAAGGCATTTTAAAAAAATAAAACTGTTGACGAAATTGTTGATTTGATTATTGTTGAAAAGTTGATGATTTAGCTCTAAATTTATGTCTTCTTTCTTCCTTTCGATTCCAATTAATTTGACTAAAATTTTTTCTGTAATCATATATTTAATATCAGAAAACTTAATTCTCTGGCCTGAAAAAGGCTTCTTGAGAAGGCCAAGGCTCACCCTGGGCAGTCGAGTCACTGAGGAAGGAAGGAAAGTGAATTCTACAACTATATAGTTGAAACATTTTACCAGAGTAGTTAAAATATACCGGTTCTGGAACAGTGGAGCCGGTGGAGCCGCATGCAAACAAAAGTGGGTGGAAGTCCCCCCCCGATCTGAACCGGGAAGATGGTTTGTGATTGATAAGGGTTTCGGGGATCTGTACTGATAAGAAATGCACGCTTTTAGCGATAACGAGTTATATTCTGATATAGTTTTAATTAAATGATTATGATTTTTTTAATTACGTCATTGAAAGCAAATTTTAATTGGGATAAAGAGTCAAATTTTTCTGTACATATGATTATTTTTACATAATTCCGTATACATCTATTTCTGAAAATCATGATATACGTGTTGAATGATTATTTGTTATACTTCAAATTTGATGCTTTGTGCTTGTGATTTCTGAAACAGAGGATTGAAAATTAGGCAAACGAAAGGGAGTGGAAATTCCCCGGGTCTGAACCGGGAGGATGGTACCCCCTCCGCTCTGATAAGGGTTTCGGGGCTCTGTAAATGGGTGTTAGAAATGCATGTTTTTAGAGATAACAAGTTATATTCTTATATAGTTTTAACTAAATGGGTAGAATTCTGATTTTTTAAGTACGTCATTGGAAGCAAATTTTAATTAGGATAAAGGGTCAAACTTTTCTGTACATATAAATATTTGTATATAATTCTGATAAAGTCTACTTCTGAAAATTATGATATACGTGTTGAATGATTGTTTATTACATTTCAAATTTGATACTTTGCGCATAACTAAAATATATTTTTCATTGATTTTGCATGTATTTTTTTATATAATTCTGAGATAACTTAAAAAATACTATGCTTATATAAAGTGAAAGTTCTGCATATGTTTTTTCGTTTGCAAAGTAGTTTCCTTACATGAAACATCCCTTTCCTATGATAATATATGTGGACCTTGTAATTCTGGTAAAACTTTCTTTGTTAGACGAATCTTAGAAATAAAATTAATTAATTCTTTTCCTCCCAAAATTATTTGGTGTTATGGAATTTATCCAAAATTGTTTGATAAGATGTCTGACATAGAATTTCATGAAGGCATGCCTTTCGATGTAGAAGATATTACTAATGCTTTCGTAATAATAGATGACTTAATGAATGAAGTAGGAGATGACAAAAAAAACTTTCAAACTTGTTCACGAAAGGAAGCCATCATAGAGATATTTCCGTAATATTTATTTTACAAAATATTTTTTGCAATGAAAAACAAATTATAGGAATATTTTTTTAAATACTTCCTACCTAAGTTGTTTTAAAAATGTTAGAGACAAGCAATAGATCTCTTGTCTAGCAAGACAAATGTATCCATCTCAATCGAAATTTATGATAGGAAAACTATACGAAATACAAATGCTGCAAATTTGACTATCCACTTTGTGAGAGATAGAAAAATAAAACCTTTCGTTCAAATCATTTAATGAATTTTTCAAAAGAAAAAAATTTTCCTAGAGTTTTGTTATGAATATAAATATCTCAGAACAAAAACATTGTATGCAAAACCTTTGTCATGGATAGAATATTAAGTGTGGTTTGTGTTCTTCAACATTTGTTTTTAATTTTTATTCTGTTTCCCTTCTTGTTCCTTACACTTAAATATATTAATATGAGTAAAGTAATTAAAAAGTTGAAAAAATATTGAAAAAAAAGTTTAAAAATATTGAAAAAAGATGAAAAATATTGAAATATTTAGAATATTGTTGGTGGACTTGAGTATTTAAGTTAAGAGCAATAGTGATAAAATTTCTTTTTTTCATATTAATCTTAAAATAATAATAACTTTTACAAATTTAAATATATGGTAAACTTATAAAAAAATTCAAAGCAAAATCTTATTCATCTTATAATAATAATAATACAAACACAAAATATGAGAACAAAAAATATTGTATTTATTCACCTTCTAAAATTTATTCTTACATTATATCATTTCTTAAAATATTGATACAATCTGAAATCTTTCTGTTTGCTACGAACAAATTCATATAAAATATAATTCATTGAAAAGCCTTTACTGATTTTCAACAAGAAAAATATAAAATAATGACCACATAGAAATAAGGAATATCCCTTGGTTAATCCATTTCTCAATAAATAAAGTCCTTCAGATCTCAACAATTTTCCTTTTATAAAACAATGTGCTAACAGAAAACTTAATTTAATCTTATATTTTTTAAAATGTATTATATGAGAAGCATTGAAATAAGTAACATCATTCAATATGAATAATAAATACATTCGACAGGTATATGCATAAAATGAAGAGGAAAAATTTACATTCATAAACATGAAAGAATAAGATATATACAGAAATCAATATTTATAAAAGGAACTATTTAATTAAATTCTCATTTATATAAAATATTAGCTTTCATTTATATGGCAGTTACCGAAAGCTAAAGTTGTAAAACCATCTTCAAGAATATATCTTATCGAAGGGCAAAGTAAATTTTTTTTTACTTTTTACAGAATGTATTTGATGTATAGAATTGTTAATGGGTTTAAAATCTTCACGACTTCTATACTTATTTATGAGGCAATTTTTATAGTCTTCATGAGAAATTTTACTTTTTAAAATAGATCTATGTATCTCTTTTGCTGTATTTTTTTCTAAAGTTAATGTTTTTATGCTGTACATTTTTGCATTGAGACCTACGAACTCAGCTGCTACCATACCATTTAACTCATCTGTCATTTTTCCGAGAACATTATTAGTTAAAGGATTATAAAGAAAATGATTTGGAAGCAAATATATGGGTCATTTCAATAAAAAAGAAGTACGTTTTCTTTGAATAGATATAAGGTCGTTATTAATTATTTTATAAGTATGAAATGCTGGAGATGCTATGAATTTCTTAGCTCTTTCTTCTCTCTATTCACTAGATAAATCTTAACTTTTTGCATAAATTTTTCATTGTTTTATCAAACACGGCATTGTTTAAAAGTTTAAAGAGATATTTTCAAAATTGTTGTTTGCTCGTTTTCGATGTTCAGTATTAAAATCTATATAATTTTTTAACCTAGGACTTTGTTTGAATTTTAGAAATTGATGTATATTTTTTAAATTTTTAAACCTAATTGTACATATAACTTCAAATTTCTATAATGAAGAACATATTTAGTTTTATTTCTTAAGTTAGAAGCCAATTTTTCCACAGACTTCGATTCTAAAATACTGAATTCTTTAGCAATATTTTTAGTATAGGAGGAACATTCAGAGACACTTTAAACTTTTTCTGGAGCTAATGGATAGCAGTTATGCAAATCGTGCAATTAATCTGGATATTCTAACTTAAAATATACAACTTTTATCCGAATCGTCTGGTACATCCATGAAGTTAACGTATTCATCAGTCCAGGAAAAGTCGTGTGTAGACAAATTTTGCGACATTGCTCAACCATATAGTTTGTTTGCATCTAAATATATAATGTAACTACTAGGTAGGCTTGAATCATAGGTTGATAAATACACATTGTTAGCCTTAGCGTAGCGATGACCAATCATCGCAACACCTCCGCGAATTCCTTTTTCGATGAATAAAAGCATGTCTATATCCGTTAAAAGCTCCAATCGTACTTTTGTCATTTTATGCTTGCCATACCAAACCAGGAACCGTATATGTATTACATGGATCAATTTTGTAGTAATTCTGGCATAGATTTCTAAAGTTTTCAAATATGTCTGAAAATAATACGTCTACGGTTACACACAAATCACGATAATCTCCCAATGTGCGCATTTGAAACATGTTCCATCTATGGTGAGCATATTCGTAGTCTTATCTGGATACATTTTTATTTGTTAGACTGTTGAAAAAAGCTGATTGAGGAGGGAGCTGCGTTTCATAAATTTAGAAAAAGAATCAAAATATTCATATGAATAGCAACCCTTTCTAGTTATAAATTGTGCATTACTTGCAAAATACCTATCCCAAAGATGAAATTTACAAGGCTTTAAAGTTGGGCAAGTTTCTCTAGAGAAGTAGTGGATGGACAATACTCGATTGACATCAAAATGTTTATAACTGTGTGAGAAATATTGTGTAGTTTACATGAATTTGCAACATAAAATTAAGGAGATGTTCTTGCTTCAATTTAGATTTTTTACATCGAAGCTGTTGATATATCAATAATTTATTCATTCTTTTTTATTGTAGTTTTTTTTTCTCACAAATGTAAAAATGTGCATTTAGTTTTGCAAGACATTGTACTAACGATTAAAAAACCCGTATAGCAAACAATAAAATATTAAAATTGCAGTAGGTAATACATATAAAGATTTCTTTTAGCGTTTTATATTCTTTATTAAATTATAATAAATGTTTAAAAAGTATTGCAAAATAAAATTGTTGTGTATTAAACAAAACTTTTAATTTCTTAAAGACAGGGTTAAGCTTTAAATTCTTGTGGGTATAGAAACTTCATACATAACGTGAATCCATTTTTCATATACATTTATAAGTTTCTTTTGGATTTTTTTTATTGTGACTCGTGGAACCCTTGGGTACGCCTGATGGAACCTCAGGGTTCCATGGAATATAGTTTGAAGGCCACTGGTTTAGACTTACGAAATGATCAAGATAACAGGATTTTAGTATTTGGAGAAGAGTCTCTGTACCTTTTGGAAAATAAAAAGACCATTTTCTTAGATGGAACATTTAAAAGTTATCCGAAACAATTTTCTTAAATATATAAACATCGTACCATTTGAAAACATCGTAAAAGAATTCGAAATATCGAAAAATTTAGAAAACTGTCTAAAATCTTTAAGTTTTGTTACAAGTGAGACTAAATCCAATGGTAAACGACAATTATGCCTTTGTAATACAGGTTAGTATTAATTTACTTGTATTTATTTTTCTTTTATTTACTTGTATCTGTTTTATACACTTGACTCTTCTAGTATTTATCTTTACTTACATTAATGAAGCTAATTAATTTTATGGTAATTGTGTACCTGTACTAATATTTATTTGACTCTAAAATACAAATCCCTGAGATTTGACCATACTCTTTATTATACTATTACTTACTATTAATTTTTAAATATTTCTCTGAAAGTTTTTATTTTTAATACATTTCGCTGTTTAAAACGCATTCCCACTATAATATCTTAACAATTCAATGTAAATAATTAAATTTGATTGGTAAAAATGTATTAATCCTTGAAATTCGATAATCGAGGGTAAAAACAGAAAACTTCGGTTAAAAAAAAGATCGTGTGTGTGCTTATGACCACACGTTAGAAGTGATAACTTCAAATTTTGTAATGTTATTTCAGAGGTTAGTTAAGTGAATAAAAAACCAGGAGATGTTAGTATCGCCCTATAAAATTATTTATTCATATGTCTGTACTCATAAAGTAATGTTTTTGTGCGAAATATACAATTATATTTGGGAATTAATTGTATTCTAAGAAGAAAACAATAGGTTTAGGGTAGCTGAAATAGGTTATAAGTCCTTTAGATTCAAAATGTTATTTAAATTTTTAAAAAAAAAAAAAACTCCTTCAAGCGTTGTTCCGTACTTCCTCGTGCTTCATTTGGATCATTTGACATAATTAAATTGAATTTTGATTTTAAAAAATCAACTAAAAGTTTTGATTTCTTTTATCAATGCATTCCCGACATAGTGAAAAGTTTTTTTTTTTTTTTTTTTTACTCTGAGGTCATTACGTTTGATTGACTCTTTTCAATTTTTAAATACTTCTCTAGAGAAACTTGCCCAACTTTAAAGCCTTGTAAATTTCATCTTTGGGATAGGTATTTTGCAAGTAATGCACAATTTATAACTAGAAAGGGTTGCTATCCATATGAATATTTTGATTTCTTTTCTAAATTTTATGAAACGCAGCTCCCTCCTCAATCAGCTTTTTTCAACAGTCTAACAAATAAAAATGTATCCAGAGAAGACTACGAATATGCTCACCATAGATGGAACATGTTTCAAATGCGCACATTGGGAGATTATCGTGATTTGTGTGTAACCGTAGACGTATTATTTTCAGACATATTTGAAAACTTTAGAACTCTATGCCAGAATTACTACAAAATTGATCCATGTAATACATATACGGTTCCTGGTTTGGTATGGCAAGCATGTCTTATAAAATGACAAAAGTACGATTGGAGCTTTTAACGGATATAGACATGCTTTTATTCATCGAAAAAGGAATTCGCGGAGGTGTTGCGATGATTGGTCATCGCTACGCTAAGGCTAACAATGTGTATTTATCAACCTATGATTCAAGCCTACCTAGTAGTTACATTATATATTTAGATGCAAACAAACTATATGGTTGAGCAATGTCGCAAAATTTGTCTACACACGACTTTTCCTGGACTGATGAATACGTTAACTTCATGGATGTACCAGACGATTCGGATAAAAGTTGTATATTTTAAGTTAGAATATCCAGATTAATTGCACGATTTGCATAACTGCTATCCATTAGCTCCAGAAAAAGTTTAAAGTGTCTCTGAATGTTCCTCCTATACTAAAAATATTGCTAAAGAATTCAGTATTTTAGAATCGAAGTCTGTGGAAAAATTGGCTTCTAACTTAAGAAATAAAACTAAATATGTTCTTCATTATAGAAATTTGAAGTTATATGTACAATTAGGTTTAAAAATTTAAAAAATATACATCAATTTCTAAAATTCAAACAAAGTCCTAGGTTAAAAAATTATATAGATTTTAATACTGAACATCGAAAACGAGCAAACAACAATTTTGAAAAATATCTCTTTAAACTTTTAAACAATGCCGTGTTTGATAAAACAATGAAAAATTTATGCAAAAAGTTAAGATTTATCTAGTGAATAGAGAGAAAAGAGCTAAGAAATTCATAGCATCTCCAGCATTTCATGCTTATAAAATAATTAATAACGACCTTATATCTATTCAAAGAAAACTTACTTCTTTTTTATTGAAATGACCCATATATTTGCTTCCAAATCATTTTCTTTATAATCCTTTAACTAATAATGTTCTCGGAAAAATGACAGATGAGTTAAATGCTATGGTAGCAGCTGAGTTCGTAGGTCTCAATGCAAAAATGTACAGCATAAAAACATTAACTTTAGAAAAAAATACAGCAAAAGAGATACATAGATCTATTTTAAAAAGTAAAATTTCTCATGAAGACTATAAAAATTGCCTCATAAATAAGTATAGAAGTCGTGAAGATTTTAAACCCATTAACAATTCTATACATCAAATACATTCTGTAAAAAGTAAAAAAAAAAATTTACTTTGCCCTTCGATAAGATATATTCTTGAAGATGGTTTTACAACTTTAGCTTTCGGTAACTGCCATATAAATGAAAGCTAATATTTTATATAAATGAGAATTTAATTAAATAGTTCCTTTTATAAATATTGATTTCTGTATATATCTTATTCTTTCATGTTTATGAATGTAAATTTTTCCTCTTCATTTTATGCATATACCTGTCGAATGTATTTATTATTCATATTGAATGATGTTACTTATTTCAATGCTTCTCATATAATACATTTTAAAAAAATATAAGATTAAATTAAGTTTTCTGTTAGCACATTGTTTTATAAAAGGAAAATTGTTGAGATCTGAAGGACTTTATTTATTGAGAAATGAATTAACCAAGGGATATTCCTTATTTCTATGTGGTCATTATTTTATATTTTTCTTGTTGAAAATCAGTAAAGGCTTTTCAATGAATTATATTTTATATGAATTTGTTCGTAGCAAACAGAAAGATTTCAGATTGTATCAATATTTTAAGAAATGATATAATGTAAGAATAAATTTTAGAAGGTGAATAAATACAATATTTTTTTGTTCTCATATTTTGTGTTTGTATTATTATTATTATAAGATGAATAAGATTTTGCTTTGAATTTTTTATAAGTTTACCATATATTTAAATTTGTAAAGTTATTATTATTTTAAGATTAATATGAAAAAAAGAAATTTTATCACTATTGCTCTTAACTTAAATACTCAAGTCCACCAACAATATTCTAAATATTTCAATATTTTTCATCTTTTTCAATATTTTTAAACTTTTTTTTCAATATTTTTTCAACTTTTTAATTACTTTACTCATATTAATATATTTAAGTGTAAGGAACAAGAAGGGAAACAGAATAAAAATTAAAAACAAATGTTGAAGAACACAAACCACACTTAATATTCTATCCATGACAAAGGTTTTGCATACAATGTTTTTGTTCTGAGATATTTATATTCATAACAAAACTCTAGGAAAATTTTTTCTTTTGAAAAATTCATTAAATGATTTGAACGAAAGGTTTTATTTTTCTATCTCTCACAAAGTGGATAGTCAAATTTGCAGCATTTGTATTTCGTATAGTTTTCCTATCATAAATTTCGATTGAGATGGATACATTTGTCTTGCTAGACAAGAGATCTATTGCTTGTCTCTAACATTTTTAAAACAACTTAGGTAGGAAGTATTTAAAAAAAAATATTCCTATAATTTGTTTTTCATTGCAAAAATATTTTGTAAAATAAATATTACGGAAATATCTCTATGATGGCTTCCTTTCGTGAACAAGTTTGAAAGTTTTTTTGTCATCTCCTACTTCATTCATTAAGTCATCTATTATTACGAAAGCATTAGTAATATCTTCTACATCGAAAGGCATGCCTTCATGAAATTCTATGTCAGACATCTTATCAAACAATTTTGGATAAATTCCATAACACCAAATAATTTTGGGAGGAAAAGAATTAATTAATTTTATTTCTAAGATTCGTCTAACAAAG
The DNA here is from genome assembly GCA_019973935.1 of Trichonephila clavipes. Lineage (NCBI taxonomy): Eukaryota > Metazoa > Arthropoda > Arachnida > Araneae > Nephilidae > Trichonephila > Trichonephila clavipes. The sequence goes on from BMAU01004466.1 coordinate 98,390, forward strand.
AAAGTTTTACCAGAATTACAAGGTCCACATATATTATCATAGGAAAGGGATGTTTCATGTAAGGAAACTACTTTGCAAACGAAAAAACATATGCAGAACTTTCACTTTATATAAGCATAGTATTTTTTAAGTTATCTCAGAATTATAAAAAAATACATGCAAAATCAATGAAAAATATATTTTAGTTATGCGCAAAGTATCAAATTTGAAATGTAATAAACAATCATTCAACACGTATATCATAATTTTCAGAAGTAGACTTTATCAGAATTATATACAAATATTTATATGTACAGAAAAGTTTGACCCTTTATCCTAATTAAAATTTGCTTCCAATGACGTACTTAAAAAATCAGAATTCTACCCATTTAGTTAAAACTATATAAGAATATAACTTGTTATCTCTAAAAACATGCATTTCTAACACCCATTTACAGAGCCCCGAAACCCTTATCAGAGCGGAGGGGGTACCATCCTCCCGGTTCAGACCCGGGGGGAATTTCCACTCCCTTTCGTTTGCCTAATTTTCAATCCTCTGTTTCAGAAATCACAAGCATCAAATTTGAACTATAACAAATACTCATTCAACACGTATATCATGATTTTCAGAAATAGATGTATACGGAATTATGTAAAAATAATCATATGTACAGAAAAATTTGACTCTTTATCCCAATTAAAATTTGCTTCCAATGACGTAATTAAAAAAATCATAATCATTTAATTAAAACTATATCAGAATATAACTCGTTATCGCTAAAAGCGTGCATTTCTTATCAGTACAGATCCCCGAAACCCTTATCAATCACAAACCATCTTCCCGGTTCAGATCGGGGGACTTCCACCCACTTTTGTTTGCATGCGGCTCCACCGGCTCCACTGTTCCAGAACCGGTATATTATAACTACTTACCAGTAATACAGAAACTATTAAAAAGAAGTAAACATTAAATTACATTTATTAAAAGTAATATAAATTAGACTTATAGCATATACTAATTTCCAAACTGTCAAGACATTTTAAAGATTTTACCAAATAATCTTCAATGTTAGCGTTGTCAATGCTGACATTAAGTCAATTAATATTAAATTTTTCTTAAATCGACGTTTGAATAAAGAAAACGCATTTACAGAACTGACTTGAGTAATTAATTAATTAGGATAATTAGTTAATTAATATCAATCTTAAAGTGGTAATATTGATTCTGAAAATGAAATTCGTGATATTTTGCATACTATAATAACTTGAAAAATGAGAGTAAGATAATACGGTTGTGGAAATACAGAGTTATATTCCTAATTTCCCCCCGAGTTTCGAAGCGTTATAGTAAAATACTAAGGTGAATACAGCAAAAAAAAAAAAAAAACCCCGTTTGAAAGCATACAAAACAAATCGAATTTTATTTACATATTTTAAAGATGTTCTATGCGTGAAACATTGGTTAGACGGCATGCATCAATGCGATAGTTTGATATTGCTTTTCTTATAGTAATGCCACAGTAGACAACGGATTCATATAATCACGTTAAAAAAATATATCATATTACATTAGAAGCTGATCAAAATAGTTTCTAACGAGAATCTTAAAATAAAGTTCACACAGAAACGGATGTCAGCAATTTTGGCTTTAGAAACCCTATTATTTGTCACGAATTGTGGAATATAGAGATAAAATTTTTAATTACTTTTCCAAGTGAGAGGGTGTTTCAGAAAGTTTGCCAATCTCAAAAATGAAAAAATAAAGGGGGGAACAAACAAAAAAAAATTGGACACTTGCTAACAAAGAAGTTTTAGGGTTAGACCTGACTAGATTGATATTAAATGTTGAAAATTTGTTATTGAGAAGCACCAAATTCATCCCTCTCATTAAAAGCATTTGTTTGTTCAGTTATTTTATGTATTAATTTAATTTTAATTTAATTCATGAATATGTATTAAGATATTTAAGTCCTTAAGTTTTAAACGCTATATATACTTCACTACAATTAAAAATTGAATTCTTTTGAACTAAGTAGCAATATCAGCTTTCAAAAAGGCATTCAAATGGATAAATTTGCAAAAATTCAATATTAGGTAAGCAGGGTCTACCCAAAACATAAACATGGCAAGGGGTCTGTGAGACAAAAAAGTTAGGGAACCTCTGCTATAGCACTTCAAAACCTGGGAGGGAATTATGAATATCCCTATACATTTAATTTCTCATACGAGACATAACTTTGTGACTAGAAATTTCTAGTTCTACTCTCATTTCCATATATTTGCCTTTTATAGATATTGCTTTAACATTTGAAATAAAAAGCACACAGATTAGGTTTTATTACTTCTCTTTTTTTCCCCTGAAAGTTGATCGCGTGTGAAATGACTATTGCATCAAAAGTGATGCTAAAAAACCATTATAGTTATGACAAAGATAAAGAAAGGAAACAGCTGTGACTAGAGGAAAAGGGATAAGACTCTGAAACCTACATTTTCAATAAGAAAAACTTGTCATTAGCACTAGAACGGTGCTTAGCTTTTAGCAATAAAATTCCTTTAATAAGGTAGGTAAAACATCTTTTCGCGCCTAGTTGTGAAAATAATATGTATCAGCGTCGCGGCTGACAAATAATTGCTGATAATAAATATTTTTTGCTGGTAAATGTTAGTACAATCATAATCGGCTATGTATTAGTTCGACATAAGAAATTTTAAAAAGTAAGGAGGTCAAATATAATAGAGCAAAATATTAAAAAACTAGGAAAAGATAAATGTAATAATAATAATATTTTTTAGAAAAAAAGTATTGAAGCAGTCAGAAATTTTGTGGAAAATTAAATTTCCTTTCTAAGACACGAGTTTTAAAACATTGTTGCTCACCAGCTTTAGATGTAAAAGTCAATTTTTTCAAATACGAGTGTTCGGCAGTTTAAAATGTAGAAAATTAACTCATCCGGAACAAAATTAAGTAAAGTTAGTAAATTTAAGTAAAAAAGTTTAATCCCCCTGCCGTAAGTAAAAAAATAATTTTAAGTAAAAAATATCTCCAACATGATTTTCAATTGATTTGTACATAGAATATTTTAAAGAAAAATATTTTAAAGCTTTTACCTTTTAATAAAAGAGTAATAACTTACAAAATTTCAGTTGCATATCATATACGTAATCTACTGTTACAAAAATGGTGTAGTAAACGTACAAGCTACAGTAAGTGCTATAAACTGAGGCGTTTTATTAATTTTTCTGCTTCTAAAAACGTTGCTACTAAAAGAAAAAAATTTGCTAGGACTTTTAGAAAAACATATTTTCGCAAAATGAGAAATTACTTCGCTTATTTAATTAGAAATTATTTTATTTAAAAAATATCTCACTTATTAAATCTATTTTTTTTCATCACAACTATATATATAGAGAGATACGAAATCTAAGTAAATATATATAAAATATGAATGTGTATTTATTAAAAAAATATGAGTTTATCTATTTTATGGGAAAAATATATAAATTTCTATTATTTAAATTTTAAGAAAATATTGTCATTACTTTGATCCCTAAAACTGTATTGAGAATAATCTGCAAAATTTTTTCAACATGAGTGAAATTCATTTTTATGTACATCTAAGAGTGAGTGAGTGAATATTCAGTAACCCTATTCAGCTACATGAGGGCTTTCGATGACGGACCTCGTAATTTTGAACCATGGTCAAGTGATGAGGAGTACATCCAAGCATTTAACTCGTAAAAAACCGTTTAGCAATTCAAAATTTCTTTTTTTAGTTAAATATTCTTATCTCGTGTGCTTGCTTATATAAGCTTATAAATTTTAAAATTTACCTTTAAAAGACACAACTAAATTCCCATATTTGAAGTACAAAGATCATGCATAAACTTTTAAAGATTTTAATGATATTTTATCAATTCTGTTGACACAGATTTAAAAAAAAACAGGTCATTCTAAAATGAAATGGTATCTTTGGAGTGTAGGAAAACTGGATCAAAATCCTGGAATCAGTTGAATGAAAAACTGTGTTTCATTTTTTGATTTTAATAAGCCCAGAAAGAAACAATTTCTTTTAGAAAAACTTATTTTATTTCAATAAGAACATTGTGTTTTAATTGTAACAAAAAATAAATAAATAAAATTTACAACGTTTGATTTACACAATCTTAAGGCTAATCAATAACACCTTAAGCAAAGTGATAATTTTTTTAATAAATTTTTATTGATGACTCGCTCTATTTTGTTACTTATTTTTATTAATTTATTTTAAAATTATTTCCAACTTTAATATTTACGATTTATATTCTTTTCTTTCAGATATATACAATAAAAAACATTATCAATCTCAACGCCTAAGCATTTTTTGATGCTACTTCCCACGACAATTCCCACAGAAATTGACTATTTGTTTTCCGTAATGATATGCGAGCAGATGTTTACAGAATATCTAAACTAAGGTGATAAAACGATTTTTTCAAATGGACCATTGCTGACTACATCATGAAGCATTTAAGTCAATAAAAAAGCGAAATGACAATGTGATCAGTTTATTTTGCTTTTATGGTCAAATGTATATATATATATGCATGAAGAATAAATATTAAGTTTGGAACAACTCCGATATACAGCCATTTTTCCCGCCAAGTCAAATTCTGCGGCTTTTTTTGTGACTGCGATAACAAATGATGAAAAATTAATTTATTCTAGTTGAATAAGTACAAATACTCAAAAAAAAATTTTTATTCGCGGAAATTTTTTTTTCAATGAGCTTAATTCGTGGTGGTTACATGACAAAGGCAATCACGTGTGTGTGTTCTTTGTTAAATTTAAAACTGACATTAAGCAAATTTGTACATATTGCTCCATTCGTAAAATTTGGATAAAATTTCAAATTTTATCAGCGGGTAAAGAAGTTAAAGTATTACATAAGTATAAAAAAAATTCGTCCAAAATAGTTTAAAATTTAAAAAAAAAATCTTGTTTTACATACATATGCTTTTAAATTAAAAAGTATTTTATTTATTTATGTACTTTATTAATCTTGAATATGTACTTTTTAAAAGGAAGTTCCTGCAAAGAGCAAAAGTTGACAACAATGAAGCGCATGAACAGATTATCTGGAAACACGATAGCATTTATCATGTGACTTTGACGTCACGAAATTTATGAACTGATTGGCTGGTAAAACGTGATTGTAGTAATCATGTGACATTGATGTCGCATCAATTTTTCCTATTGAAGGATTTTTCTTTTTTTTTTTTTTTTTTGTTTATTTACATCCTTTTAAAAATACCAAAAGATATTTTATTAATATAAGAAATAAAACTATGATTTAGTTGGAAAGCCATTTGCCTATACATTACTGTGCTGTACATCGCTGGTAATTTACAACGTTCATTTAAAATGTCTTCTTATTTTACAGTTATTTTTTTAAAACAAAGGCTTTTGCTAAATTCTTGATACAAGAAAAAATTTCAAACAAGTTTACGGAAGTTGAACCATAACAACACAAACTTGATTCAACAAAGATAAAGGGCAACATAACACAAAAATTACGAAAAACTATAAATAAAAAAAAATAATATATATATATATATATATATATATAAATAATATAAAAAAAAATTTAAGTCAATTCCTACTTAGATCAACAAAGAAAATTTTTATTTTAGCTAATTTTTATTAAATAGTTACAATTAATATAAATATGTATATACATATGACATAATCACATAATTAGGAGGGAATTAATTTTTATTAATTGTCATTAAAGTATCGTATTATCATCCAAAACAATCGTGTATATAAAATTTCAGTTCAACTGAATGCTTTAAAACGTGAGAAAAAAACATTTTCAAGTTTTGACACAAGTCGTCAAACTGGTCTTTAAGACACAAAAAATGATGCCAACGTGGCTGTATTTGTAATTCTTTAAATAATTAGTTTTAATCAATTAATTTTTATTAATTATAATTAACAATTATTGTATTTTCATCCAAAATAATCTTATATATAAAATTTCAGCTCAATTGAGCACTTATTAACTATTTTATTACCTATTGAAAATTCCACCAAGATAAATAAATAAATAAACGGAGAGTGTGATCTAATAGTAGGAATTGAAAAACTGTTCAAGTTACTGGTCATTCGATGATTGTTTTTTACGATTAATACATATAATGTCAAAAATATACAAAATTTAACTGTGAAAATTTAGACACAATTTTTTACAATTTTTTTTAATTACAATTCTTTTCTCTTACTGTTCAAACGATATTGATAAAAACGCATATAGAATTACAATCAATAAATAAATTTAATATTCTGAACACAGAAATTGATTTCCTAATACACAGAACCACAGTAATTGTATTTACGTAAAAAAAAACTGTATAGTTGTCTTTTTCAAGATAATGCGAATTCAAGCATGACATCTTCTTGTTTGTCATGTACTTGGTTTTATTATTTTCTGAAATAAAAGAAAATGTAGTTTTTATCCAATTATGCATTTTAATAAAAAAAAAGTACTTTTACTTGATTGAACTCAAACCTCAAGGAAAAAAGTTCGAATAGAAAAAATATTCCAATATTAATACCGGTTTTATTTATTTATTTGATTTTAAGGTACAACAGCTGCTTATGGTCAACAAGATATGATACAAACGTAGAGACATCATAAGACCTAACATTCATCGAAGCCTGACCGTTACACCTTGATGTAATTTGCTAAAAGTTAAAAACTAATTATTTATTTATTTCGCCGATTTTTTTTTAATTTGCAAGTTTTTGTTCTTAAAATAAGCACAACTTATATATTTACTATAAAATTTATCATTACTTGATAAGCTTTTATTATGCCTATAGTAGTTATATTATGGTATTTATATTGTTATTACTGAAATCTAATCACGAAATGGCTAATTGATATAAAAATAAATGCGTAAGTATTTGAGTGGCGACAAAAAATTGAAAAAAAGTAGTTAATGAAAAATAAATGCAAGAAGAAATTTCCAAAAATAGCCGGTTTGAAGCTAAAATTCATCATTCTTTTGCAAACACTCGTGCTTTTTTTCCATGTTTACCTGCTCTATATCTTATCTTCATACAAATTTCATAAACACATAATTTTACTCTTTAACATAAAAAATATTTGTAATTTCCTGTATCACAAACTTAGTGATCTCTTAATACTTCAGGAGGCCCTAAGCTCCTACGCAAAAGAAAGCCCCACTTGAAACCCTTTTATCAACTTTGGTGTATTCAGTTATTTCACAGAAAAACTAGATATTTCATAAAATAACTAGACAAGTCAGTTAAAATATATAATAGATGAAAGATTTGTCGTTTAGTTATTCTATGAAGTAACTAATGATAGGCCGTTAAAGAGAGTAAAAAAAGAAAAATTTCATAGTTATTTTATAAAGTAATTGATCATAATTAGCTAAAATATCATTCCAAAAATACATTTTATCCATATTACGGATGATTAATTGATAAATAATAAGGAAAAGCAGATGATATAATTTATTATTCTTCATATTGCTAACATTATTTAAACAGAAACAGAGAATATGTTGCAGAAGCAGTTACATTTAAATATTATCAAAAAATACATGATGGGAAGAAAAATTATTGATACATAAAAGTATTGTGTAAACTTTTTCAAGCAAAAATGTTAGAGAATATTAATTTAAATTTTATGAAATACCTTTATTTTACTTATCATTTTTTATTAAAGCAAAGATTGCTGGAATGATATTTTGAATTGCATTGCATATTGTTTTTGAAATAAGAACACTTTTTGTTATTACGCATTTTTTTACACGAGCGCGTTTTAAATCCTTGTCCTGGGCCCAACTTTGTACCTACAGATCGAAGCGTTGTGTCAATATTCGAAACTTCGTCAATAGATATTAATTCTCGCTCACATATACTGAACTGAGATCTAGAGTAAAATTGTTTTATTCGGTCATCTTTTGTGCCTAACCGGTTCAAAAAGTTTTCGATGGCCGTATTTCATGTTTTAACGATCAAGTAATCATTATGTAATGGAATACCAAGTTAAATCGTAGAATTCAATAATTTTATGTACTTCAACTGACTTGTCTAGTTATTTCATGAAATACCTAGTTATTCTATGAAATAACTGAATTATACACTTTAATGGTAACTGTATACATACATCTGTGAAGTTTATACCAAAAACAATCCATAAAAAAACATAATAAAAGGAAGTTTTATTAAAAAATTTGTTTTCTTCATTTTAAATACACAAAACCATTATAATTATGTCTTTAAAATCAACTGTTAATAATATTTCATTTTCAACAATCATCAATCATCAATTTATTCATACTTGATTGAATTATATGATTTCTTAGTTTTTCGGAGAATATATCTTGGATTTTTATGTTTATATATGTATCGAAACTAAAAATGAGTAAATGAGTTTTTTTTAAAACAATGAAATGCGAATAATAATTTTTTTTTAAATTATAAAAACATTGGGTAGAAATAGAGCTTTAAAAACACATATTTTGTTAATACAACCTCAAATGAACAGTTTTAACTAATCTTCTATGTAATCACTTAAGCGAAATTTTGAAGTATTGTAGAAAGGAGATCATTTTCTTCTGTCAAAGGAGATGATAGAAATGAAAAAAAGAAAAAAGACCATCTTTTACACCTGCTCCCCTCGACTTGGATAGGCATGAGTGAACATGTAAGGAACAAACCCGAAAGGCATACAATTTACCTTTTACCTTCCTTCCTTCCTCCTGTTTTATTGCCGATAAGGGATGATAATCAGTGTCAAAAATAATTAGTCCACACGCGGCACGGGCAGCGTGAACCTTTATCCCTTTATTTCAGAAAGATTAACTGTTACACAAGTTTGCATTTTTTTTTTTTTTCGCGTTTTTTCTGTTCAGTATACGAAAGTGATACGCGTGAGGATTATAGAAAGGGATTTTTTTTTTAAAGATATATTCTGTGTTGCTTTCAACATTAAGATGTCAGTGAACTAATCAAAAAGCCATAAACCCCTTCTGGTGATCCAGAAAAAAAAGTGTAATAAATGTGCAAAGAATTGAAGTGAGATCTCTTCACTTTAGCCAGAAATTCGACTTAAAGTGATTAAAAAAAATAAGGTTTTTGATTCGCTTTTTTTTTTCAATTGTGTCTTTATTACTACAGTTTGTTTGATTGCCACACATGCATGCACATGTATACAAATCAAGACAACCTTATACAGTTTTATATCATAAATTTAATTTAAATAGGAAATTACCTTAAAAAATATTAAATACAATTTGTAATAATGTTGAAAATATATTATTTATTTTTATTTTTAATTATATAATACACAAACTTTAAATTTCAGATGGCAACTTTAGTGATAAAATTGTCACATATATACTATTTTTCAATTATTACTTAGTATTATGCGAATGGCAATACCGGTTGTTTTTTTTTGTTCGATTGCTTATGTTTTAGAAGAGAAGACAGAAAAGAGTTCTTTTTTGATCGGTGATCGTCTGAAAAGATTTATCTCTTTAATTTCAAATTGCTATAGCCACCGTAGCACGAGTTTTAGTTAAAACTACTTCGATTTAGAAGTGTGGGAAGAGTGATTTGGTGTTTTTATAATATTTTGGAAAGCTAAGACAATTAGTTGAGATTTTCTTTGGAAGTTTTAACAAATAATATAAATATATATATATATATATTTGTAATTCATTTGTTTGTCCACTTTACTTTTGATAAAGTTGTTGTGTATGAATCCTTGATGATTTACTTGTGTGTGTGTGCGTGATCAAGGCACTTTTAAAACAAAAATATTTTATTAAAGAGCTTTAAGATTTAAATGCAAGCCTTTTTTTATCAGCAAGTCACCATTCATAACAAAAACAAACAAACAATGTCCGTTGCCAACATACAGAGTATAATGTAAAATTATATTTGTTGCCAATATATATTCATAATATTATATATACAAATACAGATATACAATTGAATTTATTATTTTTTTTATAAAATATGATATATATGTATTTTTTTATGTTTACTATTTACTTCCTACCTTTTAACTAGAACAACTCTTAATAAAGGGTGTTTTTTTTAGAGGTATAGCACTTTAAATTCCAATAAAACAATGATGTATTATTCGATTGACATGAATTTTTTTTATTCGAAAGATAATCTTGTGGCATTACATTTTAAATATGATTTCTGGCATAGGACTGCCACGGCTGGCTCAGATGTAGTCTAATCTGGTCGTCCAATTTTCGATTACTTTTTCCAACATTTGTGGCCGTATATCGGCAATAACACGGTGAATGCTGTCTTCCAAATGGTCAAGCGTTTATGGCTTATTCGCATAGACCAATGACTTTACATAGAACCACAGAAAATAGTCTAGCGGTGTTAAATCACAAGATCTTGGAGGCCAATTCACAGGTCCAAAACGTGAAATTAGGCGTCACCAAACGTGTCTTTCAATAAATCGATTATGGCACGAGCTGTGTGACATGTTGCGCCGTCTTGTTGGAACCATAGCTCCTGGACATCATGATTGTTCAATTCAGGAATGAAAAAGTTAGTAATCATGGCTCTATACCGATCACCATTGACTGTAACGTTGTGGCCTTCATCGTTTTTGAAGAAGTACGGACCAATGATTCCACCAGCCCATAAAGCGCACCAAACAGTTTTTCTGGATGTAACGGTGTTTCGACATACACTTGTGGATTAGCTTCACTTCAAATGCGGCAGTTTTGTTTGTTGACGTAGCCATTCAACCAGAAGTGCGCTTCATCGCTAAACAAAATCCGCTTATGAAAATCGACCATTATTTTCGAAATAAAATTGCACAATTTGAAAGCGTTGTTCAGGCGTGAGTCTATTCATGATGAATTGCCAAACCAAACTGAGAATAAATCACTTGACAGCTGTTAAATCGGTCGCCATCTTGGAAAGTAATGCCAACTTAAACTTCTATACCTGGAAAAAAAAACACTCTGTATTTCTCATTTGTTGCTGATATGATTTTCTATTTTTAATGGGCTGCAGATTCGTGATTAACCATTGCAGACCTACTACATTCCCGGTAGCTAGTATCTCTTTTTAGTGCGACGCTATTTAGGCGAATACCAATCGCCGCAGGTAATTTTGACGCCCAGTTTGCTTCCCCAGAGGGAGACACCTGAGCTCTAATTATGCAAACATGTACTAAGATTGAATTTTGCCGAGAGTGGACAAGCCAAACAGACACGTCAGGGATCTTTTACATGCCGTATAATCATACAACATGGCCGCTGTCGATTTTCTGCATTATAAAAAAAATTCTTATAAAATCCAAACCGAATCTAATTCTTTTATTCTACTCATGAATTTAATCAGCTATAAACCAAACAATATACACCCAACTCTTTTTTACGTGGTCTTATTTTGCATGATTTTGAAATAATACTCGACCAGGTACTCGAATTTGAGAGAATTTTTTTTATTTTACGCGAATTTTTTATTCTTACACGAATCCCCAAAAGATTTGGGGTTCGTCGTTCAATTCAAAAATGATCCCTCTTGGATGAGGACGAATTTATCGAATTTTTTGGCAGTTTGTGATAATACAGAAGTCGATAATGACGAAGTCGAAGATGAAGATTAACGATTAAGAGCCCCGTTGATACGCCACAACGAAATATCGAGCGTAATGTTAATCCTATGGAGTTTCTTTCTCGTATATTTACATCTAGGATATTGCTTTCAATTGCATGGAATAAAATGCATCTAAAATAGCGAAAAAAAATTAAATTCTTCCATTATTTCGATTTTTTTAAAAAAATTCTAAGTATTTTTAAGTATTATTTAAAGATCTGAAAATTCATATGTAGTGCATTAAAACGATCACATGAAAATATTTTAAATTATCGGATAAAAAAAGTAAAAACAGGAAAAATTTCCTTTTTTTATGCTCTTTCAAACGCACATACTTTGAACTTTTAAATTAATTTTTTTCCGTGTAATTATTAAATCAGCATTGCACATTTGGTAAGAGGGGGAAAGTAAACTTGTAACTCCGCCTTTTTGCGGAAGGATACATCAAATTTCCCCGTATGTTCCATTGATAAATGGTAATTTATGACTCTTCAGTGGGGACTGTGTAACAGGTTTTTCCCCCCTTCTTTTCCAAATGGGACTAGTTTTCTAAGAATCCGTAACGCATTCAAGAAACTATTTGCTTTTGCTCAATTCTTTGGAAGTGCAGTGCATTCTTTGTGTTTGCACTTGAAAATTACTGCTAATACGTCTTCTAAAATAAGTTATTCTCTGTTTTTTTTATTCTATATTTCATAAATTTTTTTTTATATACTAGACAAATTATATTTTGTTAATCACTAAAATGAACGATTAATATTCATTAAATCTCTCTTGAATCGTCAGGATAAAGTGAATCAGTTTTCACATTATTTCTTACAAACTTCCAAAATTGAGAATCGTGTGTTTTGCCAAGTTTCAGATACCTGAATATCAACTCTTTTAAAAACTATTGCTAGTTAGGTAATGTAAATATATATGTAAATACTTCGCCTCATGGAAATATGTAATGAAATCATAAAAAAGAATTTTTGCTTTTGTTTTATCTGTTTTTTATTGTTCTGTTTTAGTTAATCTTCATATAAAGTTTCATATCATCAATAAATGCAAAATTAAAAAATTGATTTTTTGAAAGTATATAATATGCTGGTACCCTTAAAATTTGCAAAATTTAGCTAAGCTATTAAAAGCTGCCTTATATATTTTTTTTAATATTGTAACATAAGTGTGTGTACCTAATCAACCAATAAAATAATTTTTTTATGTTAACACTTTTGTTACATACTGTGGAGTGACACGTAGAACAGGGTCCTCGCCCATCACTCTGGAAACTGTGCTTTAAATATAATATTTAATGCACAGACAAATCATTCCACAATTTTAATGTTTGACATCTCAGGAGGTTGGAAAAGAATCCGTGAAATTCTGATTTTCCACCTCTCTTTTTTTTTCTTGTTAATTTTAGTTAAAATTATTTGTTAACTGCGAAATGCTTAAAGATTTTTGGTATTGATTATTCTAAATATATAAATACATTCTCTTGTACCATTGCTTATGTAATCCACGACACTTTTCTCTTTGACGCATTCTTTTTCAAAAATAATACTAATAATGGTGATGTTTTTATTTGCTTTTGTACTTATAAAGCAAATTTGAGTTTCTCTTTTGAGGAAGGAAAGAAGCGAAAGATAAAAATTTTTTAATGACATAAGTAAAGAAATCATTAGGAAGTTCTGACATCAAGAGAGTAAGAGAAAATTTCTCAGAGAAAAGGAAAACGTAACGCATTCGTTTTGTATGCACATACATTTTATTCTTCATCAAGGATAAATGACGAGGACGTCACCTGAGTTTCCCTCATCCTGGCAACAAGACTGAGCCTCTACAAACTTAACATCTATCAAACCCTCTACATCAGGGGTGTCCAACACCCGGCCCGTGGCCCGCTAGTATTTAACTTGCGGCCCACCAACTCTTTATTAAAAATTTTTAAATATCAGGTTTTTAAAGTTTTTTCATTTTGAAATTTATTTAAGGGGAAATTTATATACATATTTAAATTTTCAATGTATTCACCTGTTAAATGTTCTTGTTTTAAAATAAATCCTTTTTGATAATAGAAACGTCCTTTAGATTAAAATAGATTTATATTTTATCAAACAGTTACGTTTGATTTTACTGTAATAAATTACTTTTTTAATAAATTCCGAATTGCATTATGCATATCCCTAACTATGGACACTACATGATTTTTTGTGTGTGCGACTTTCATTTCTCCTCCTTTTTTTCTGTTTGCAGTGCCCAAAAAGCAAGCGATGCAGTCAGAGATGTTTTTTGAAGTTAAAAAAATATATTCAGGACGGTTATGATAAAAGGCAATGTATACTTAATCGTTTGAGAATGTCAGCACAATCAAATCTCAACAATGAGTAACGAAAGATCAATTCAAAAGGAACTCTGTACTTTTTAAGAAAATGCCAACTGTAATATTTTAAACATTATTGGATCATTGTATTAATATATTATATAAACATTATTATATTATCTATGTCTGTATACATGAAAAATAATGAAAACAATTATAATTCATTCTGTTTTAAATTTACACTCCAATAAATGGTTTTTTTGTTTCCAAATCTGATATAAAGGTACATATTTTTATGTGCGGCCCGCGAGATTATAATGTTTTTCCGAAGTGGCGTGCAAGGTCATTTGGGTTGGACACCACTGCTCTACATCATGGGTCTTTTTGTTCGTATTATTGTCTTGCTATTTGTTTGTTTGTATTATTGAGAAACTCTAGATCAGTGGTTTCCAAACTTTTATCAGTAGCTATCCCTTTCGAAAAAATTGTTTTCTTTTCAGTCCCCTTACATTTTTCTGTAATATATAGCATACAATATAACAAATATGCTAAAAAACATTGCCCCCAAAAAGTTTTACAAGAATAATTTAACTAAAAATGTTCTCAGAAAAAATTAGGGGGAATACGTTCATAAGATTTATTTTATTTTTCTAATTTTACAAGTATAAACAAGATTTCAGAAACGCAGATTGTAATTGCATATTAGTTCAGTTTCAATTAATATAATAATGGGCTTTATGTATTGATACAATTTTATTTTTAATATTTGACCTGAAATTTTGCTTATCATTTTCATAATCACCTAACTAACGCAACAAATATAAGCATTTATTTTATTAAACAATTTTTCTAGTTTACTGAATTATGTATAAATGTATTATAATTTTTTTATAAAAAAATCTAGGCTTTGATGCTTTTTTGTAAAATTTTTGCCGCCTATACGGTATAGTGGTTAGTGACGCCAACTGCTGTACCGTTGGGCCTGGGTTCAATTACCGTTCAAAACCTGGATAGATGTAAATGCCTTTGCAGCAAGGTAGGACTCTAAATAGCCATGTAGCCACAAATCATCTCGAGAGGTTGAGGGAAGAGGAGTGGGCCACTTACCCTTTAATTTATTATTATTATTTTATCAAAATTGGGGTTTGAACATTTATTATAATATAATAAAAGATAAATGAGAAATTTTGCCAATGAAGAAGAGGAAACAACTTATTGGCACTTCAACAGATTCGACGTTAAAATCTAAAATTAAGCAAAAATGGCTCCTTAGTTTCAGGTTATAAATACATGCATAATGCACAAGATTTTTCACACAGCTCTAAAAGTTTTGATACCAATCAGCACAATGTGTTTCTCAACGTATGGGGAAACAAAATAAAGTTGTGAAAACAAATTAGACACAAAATATAAAATGCGACTGCAAATAAATTTGCATAGACTCAATTGCAAATAATTTGCGATTGAGTGAAAAAAAATGCAAACATATCCCAATTACTAAGTGTAATACATGGGTAGGCGACATCTGGAGCGTAGTTTATTATGTGAATTTTATTAAAGTAGTATGAATTTTTCGTATAACAAAAATACAATACTTTTTACAATCTATAAAGTACCAATAACAAGTTGATTATATTTAAATATTGTTTCAGGATGTATTTTTCTAATAATGGAATGGGCCCCCCCTTCCGAATTCGAATTCCTTGTAGTTCGTCAATTTAAACTGTGCTCCACGGAACCCTGGGGTTCCACGAGTCACAATAAAAAAATGAAAAGAAACTTATAAATATGTATGCAAAATGGACTCACGTTCTTTATGAAATTTGGATAATTTCAAGTATTTAAAGCGCATCTTATTCATTAAAACTGAAAATTTTATTTATGCATAATAACTTTATTTTACATCTTTTTAATTTTTATTATAATATAACAGAAGAATATAAAAACACACATTTATCTTTGTATATATATACTTCTTATTAGATTGTGAATATTCTACTGTTTTTACTACCTCGGGTTCCACGAGATAATTTTATACTCGTCAGCACAATGTTTAGCAAAACTAAATAGTTTTCTAATGGAAAAGGCATCTTTTTCCATTTGTGAAGAAAAAAAACACGTAAAATGAAGGAGAGGAAAGAACTTATCGGCGTATCAACACATTCGATGTTGAAATCTAAATTTAAACAAGAACAGCTCCTAAATTTTATATTACAAACTATCTCGCGTAAAATACACAGTACATCTCAAACAGCTATAAACATTTTAATGCCATTCATAAAATTATGTTTAAGTGAAATATATTTTTCAATGTGAGTGGATACAAAAACAAATTAAACTCAGAATACGTAATGTGATTGCATTTAATCTCAATAAACCTAGACTTCGACAGTTTGTGTGAAAAAAAAAAGATAATTGATTCATTGCATTATTATTATTAAATGATCTATGCTTGTATAGATGAAAAATAATAAAACCAATAATAATTCATTCCATTCTTTTTAAAATTTCGCTCCAATGAATGTTTGTAATGGGTTTAAATCTAATACAAAGATAAATAATCTTTATATGCACCCCGCAGGATATAATGTTTTCCGAAGTGGCTTGCAAGGTCATTTGGTTTGGCCATCCCTATTCTAAGCCAAGATCGGACAGCGAGAATGACACTTGAGAGTACAACTTTGTATTCATGACCTTTTTTAAACTTGGAATCTTGAGTCTTTAGTCCTTCACAAACTTGAACGATGGGGGAAGAGAGCAATAAAAGAGGGGTCAGTTGGTTTCATATAAACGTTGTCACAGACTGTACAAGTCAAACTGGAACCCCACCAATCGAGAAGAATGCAGAAGCTCTCCTTATCTTTAGTTTTGAACAAAAGCAGAAGGGGGGGAGGGGTTTTAGTGTTTCAAACGGTTGGGAACGAACAGAAGTCATCCCTAAACGTGAAAAAGGGGATGATTCTAAAAGTGATGTCATTTTCTTTCATCATGACAGCTGTCAGAACATAATCATCAGGAAGTTGAATAAAGCAAGCGAAAATTTGGAAGAATAGTAACATAACAAAAAAGTTTATTTCAAAATCGAGAAAATAATGGAAATTAAAAAAAAAAATAGCATGTAATTAATCTTTTATGAAGGAACTATTTACCTTCGATCATTACGACCAGTACGATATGAGTACTTCGCCGTTCCTTTGGACTCGCCCAATCCCCCCTCCCAGAAGAGGGCGATTTCATCGTTTTTGAGTTTCGATTTCTATCACGAGGGCCTGAAATTTGTTACAAAAATGGAACATTTCTTTACTCATGATTCTCTTAAGTGTATTGAAATTTCAACATAATCTTATTTTTTCTGTAGCAGGATATCAAGAATTATATTAGCAACTTGAGAAACCAAAAAAAAAAAAAAAAAAAAAAAAAGTTGCTAATAAAAGACTTTATAACAACAACAAATAACCAACTGAGGCCGTTAATAACGAACAAAATGTTTCATTTGAATCAAAATCGACAACATTTTGATTCAAATTCATTGACAATTCATTTTATGAGTAATAAAAATGGTTTTTGTTTTATATATATGTAACATCAGTGGCGCACACAAGGGGGGGGACTCCGGACCCCCCCAAAGCCCTTGATTTTTTCCCCGATTGATTATAATTCTAAGTATATAGTACGTAAAATTTAAGTAAGTGTTTGTTATTAATGATTAATTTTATTATTTAATGCTAATTATTTATTCAAAAATTAGTTTTTTACCGTGTTTTGTTCCCGAAAATCGACAAAATCAAAAGGAGTATGATACAAGAATGGTGAACTTTCGACCCCGAACCCCCACCCCTTGAAAAAAATTCCTGTGTCTGCTACTGTGTAACATGTATTTCATTATGACTTTTTTGCACGGTTTTTTGGAAAAATATTTAGAGATTTTTCCTCTTACACAATTTTTTTAAAATTGAGGAACATATCCCCAAATTTACCATTTGTCGCATGTATTTTTTTACACGATGTGTTTTTTGCACGTTTTTCTAAGGAACGTATCTACCGTATATAAAAAAAAAGAATTGGGTGTATTTCAAAACGAATTGAATATTGAATTACATTGTGAACAAAAGTGAGCAGACGAGGGAAATAAATAATAAATCGCTAGACTTGATTAGAAACGCGCTTTATCAGCTTTCACCACACCATACGTGTATGTACTTTCGATTGTTAACTCATTACAGTCAAATTAAAATAGTTTTAACTTGAGGTGCATTAATTACAGGATAATTTAAAGCTCTCTATTATAACATGTTTCATAATATTTTTATGTTACAGATTACAGCAATGACATAAACAAAATGATCTTAGAAAGGCTAGGTCAAAAATAATTTTTTTTCTCTATTTGAGAGAGAACTAAAATAAAAATATTGGACAGCTCAATTAAACATAAAAATTTATGATGAATTATTTATAATTAATTTAAAAGTTAATTATTAAATATTATTTTAACGCTTAAAATTATTGAAATTGTTATAATATTTTGTTTTGTTTTTGTGTTTATGTGAGAATTAATTTTATATTTTAAACCGACAGAATGCCAGAAAAGCCATTTCCCCCTCCCCCTTATCAAATAATTCATTTTGTGTTGATATTAAATTTGAAAAACACATTGAAATTGCGTTTAAATTGTTGTTATTTATATTTTATTATTTAGATTAATTGACTAAGTTTCACGATGTTTTTTACCTCTGTGCTTTAAAAATGTCCACGTATTTCTAGATTTTGTGATATTTTTACGCTCTCGATTACAGTAATGAGAAAAAAATAAATTTTTTTGAAATACTTTTTTTTATCATAAGTATATTGTATAAATACAAAAAGTAACTTTCGCCCCCGGGTGGGCTCGAACCACCAACCTTTCGGTTAACAGCCGAACGCGCTAGCCGATTGCGCCACGGAGGCTTCGATAAAACGCTGATCACAAATCAGCTGTTTCAAGCTGTTCCCCCTTCACACCCTTTGCCAGTATCTGATACTTAGTTTCTCTTTGATTTTTCTCTTATTCTCTCTACGATTTTTTTTTTTTTTAAATTTTGTGATAGTGTAGTTTTTTTTAGTGCAATTTTTTTAAAGTTATTTTTTGTTCATTGTTACTAACTAATTTTTAAGTTAGTTATAATTTACTTATAAAATTACTCCTCAGGTGAATGAGAAGTTACATCTTCAAATAAAAATAAAGGGAGTTAATTCGCTGTTTCAAATTACGAAGGAAAAAAAATTGAACTTATACAATATTTAAGACTCCGTAATGAAAATTATTTAAACTAAATGTAACCAGAAGAAAATTATGCTTGAAATGAAAATGAAGGTTAAATATGCACATTATTTAATGAACAAATGTTATTTCTTCTTATTATGTTTTTAATATTTGTTCTCCCCATCAAAAATATTTAAATGATTTCTTTGGTGTCATCATGGGTTCAATAACATCGCACTATAGCCCAACACAAGGGCTATTGGCGATGGGCCCCTTCAACTTTGAATCGAGGTCAGGCGAATGAGGATGACACCTGAGTTGGCAACTCTCTCTCAAACCACACCAACGGGAGGACTTTGAGACTCGGCAGATTTAACGCATCAGCCCCTCAACAACGTCGGTTTTCAATGGTATTAGGTAATGGAACTCATGGCACTCGAGCGCGAGCTTGTGTCCATGACCCATAGGCAGGGATGTCTTAAAGCAGCGTTTCTCAAACTGTGGGGCGCCCCCCTGGGGGAAGTGATAACTCTACGAGGGGGGCGCGAGCATATTGAAAAGTCGAAAACAAAAGATTATTTTAAAAAAATTATTAATTTACTGAAAGTAAACAAGCAAAATGCATTCTGACATGATAAGAAATAAGTACACACATTTAACTGATATAATACACTTATAAATGTATTAGTACTGCCTACTATTTTTTACAATAAATTTAGGAATATTAAGTTAAGAATGAGTTTAATAATTACCATTGACCTCATGCAGTAGCGCACACATGAATTTTTCAGGGGGGGGGAGTCCGGGGTCGAAAGTTCACCATTCTTGTATCATGCTCCTTTTGATTTTGTCGATTTTTGGGAACAAAACACAGTAAAAAACTAATTATTGAATAATAATTAGCATTAATTAATAAAATTAATTATTAATAACATAATTAATAACAAATACTTAGTTAAATTTTACGTACTACATACATAAAATTACAATCAATCGGAAAAATATCAAGTGCTTTGGGGGGACCCCCAGACCCCCCCTTGTGTGTGCCACTGACCTCATGGGCTTGTCATAAACAAAATTATATACAAAATTAACACTTCTCTTGATATTTTGAACGGTTTATAATTAATCCCATTACTGCTGATTAAAAGATAAGTTATTCACTCCCGAACGCTATCGTTTTCCACGCAGACATGTGCATGTGATGTATTGGAGGGGAAGGGGAGAAAAGGAATAAATCAGCAAATCCTCTGAAATAGTAAATTCTTCGCAAACACTGTCAAGGCCTTTTGGTTGCATTTCAAAGACTTCGGAATAATTTTATGAATGGTTGATTCATTGATTGATTTTTTAAGGCATGGACCAAATGGACTCGGGCCCAGGACCTCTTTCACAATGGGGGCTTTGTCTCATTTTCGATTCAGCCTTGATAAGATCATGATTCGAATAATTTCTACGGATAAATGTTATTTCCGGTTGTTTTCCCAGAAAACTAGGAATTTCGGACGATTTATTAACTGAAAACATGTGATGACCGCCATCCATATACAGACGTAGGACTACCACCATAAACCCTTAGAGCTCATTCAATGAACGGGCATCGAGCCCGTTTGTTCGATTGCAAATTATGCTCATTTACTTGTTTCGGGTTATTGATTGTCGAGTATTTGACAACGTATGCTGTGTACTGTCTACTTTTAAGGGTCATAAATGGGGCCTTAAATTGTGTAGAAGCCCAGGGCTTCAATAAGTTTTAAGACCTCCTTGCCCCTAGGCTGTGGCGGCCACAGAGATTCACCATATAAAGTGTGGGGCCATCTCATGCGTCATCTTCTGCACTTAACATGACGAGCAGGGATTGTGACAAATCTATACGGAACTCTATCACTAACCTTCTAAGTCGACCTTTTTAGGGAAATTTAATTCCCTACCTATTTCCAATCAACTCCAAAAAGCGGACAGGATTCCTTGTTATGCAGATTAGATAAAGTATTTAAGTCAAACGAAATAGTAAAGTTAGAGCAGTAGGAGATAGATATTGAAGCATAAAGTTATAGTGAATTTGAATTGAAGATTTCTTGTTGGAGATAATTTAATCTCAAGAAGAGTTGAGATTCCGTTGGTAATTATAGATTTATAATTAAAGTCTCATTAAAGTTTTAGGAGTGAGATTAAAGTTAAATGTTCAATGAGAACATTATTAAATATAATTCTGGGATCTCTTATCGTGGTAATCTCTGCGTGATCGCTATTTAATAAATTAATTAATTGGTTCATTAATTAATTAAGTTTTAATTTAAAGGATATTACCTTTAAAACCTCATAATACTAGTTAGATAAATTTGTCAATAAGTCTTTGATTCTATTTGGATAAGATAACCAAATAAAGAAAGTTGTTTATAATAATGGCTACTGGTTCTTACATGACTCCTATTTATTCTCGTTCTCAAAGTGAAGTCCTAGGAGACTTTCACAGGATGTCTTAAGACTTCTTGAGGCCCTGGACCCAGTAGCGCACACAGGAATTTTTAAGGGGGGGGGGTCCGGGGTCGAAAGTTCACCATTCTTGTATCATGCATAATTAGCATTAATTAATAAAATTAATCATTAATAACAAATACTTAATTAAATTTTACGTACTATGTACTTAGAATTATAATCAGTCGGGAAAAAAATCAAGGGCTTTGGGGGTCTGGACCCCCTTGTGTGCGCCTCTGCCTGGGTCTATACACAAATGTAAGCTCCACCTATGACCGTCCATAGCATACATTGTCAAAAACTCGAAAAACAATAACCCGAAACAAATAACTGTGACTAAGAACATTTATGAGTTCATGTTATTATTTATGTGTTTTGTGTTTATGAGTTACCACCCTATCAGCCGTATTAATGATATGGGGGCCCCAAGCTGCAGGAGCCCCAACATGTGTTACTACAGTCCCACTAACAGGGCTCCCATATCTAAAAAAGGGCCCCGAAGTAATTTCGATACGAGGCCACCTCAGAGCCAGCTACGTCAGTGTAATGAACATTATGTGTTTAGAAACGACTGCCACTTTTTGACTGAATAAGTTATGATTGTGTGCTGTAACAGACCTAGGCCCAAAGCATGTTTATCCATTGGGCTCCCAGGTGCTCGGGACCCGGAAGGGTCCAGATAAGCTGAACTAAACTGGATCCAAGAGCCCTTCTTTGGATCCGACAGTGCCAAGGGGATCATTTCCCAAGGCCTGAAATGAGCTTAAACTGGCAATGCCTAGGCCTATACATGAACGACAATCATCATATGTAGTCAATTGACATATCGTCCAAAATTCCCTGTTTTTCGGAGAATACAATCGGAAATAACTTTCGACCGTTGAAATTATTGGAATCGCACCTTATTAAGGTTGAGACGAGACTCCCGTTGTGGCCGAGGCTGTGGGTTCGTGCCCAGCTGGCCCATGTCTAAGACGTCCCTAATGACGAGGTTCCAAACTACAAAGTCAGTCGTCGTCGGGTAGTTTAGAAGACGGATGTTAACAAAACCAAATTTAGTGGATAATTAATAATTGTTATCCTTGTAAGAAAATTATGTGTTTAAAGTCACACGACAAATTAATGTTGCTGTAGTGAAAATTCTTTTTTTCACGCCTTAAAATACGTGGAAATGTTCGAAATATTCCATATTAAGCGCAAATATATTCAGTGTTACATAATGTGTGTGTCGTATGCTCCAAAATTTTTTTTCTCGACTGTAGCAAAAATGATGTTACCTAGATGCAGCGGCGCACATAGGAATTTATCAAGGCTGGGGGGTCGGTCGAAAATTCACCATTCTTGTATCATGCTCCTTTTGATTTTGTCGATCTTTGGGAACAAAACACAGTAAAAAACTAATTATTGAATAAATAATTAGCGTTAATTAATAAAATTAATCATTAATAACAAATACTTAATTAAATTTTACGTACTAAATACTTAGAATTATAATCAATTGGAAAAAAAATCAAGGGCTTTGGGGGGTCCGGACCCCCTCCCCCTTTTATGTGCGCCACTGCCTATATGTAAAAGTTTCCAAGATGTGTGGGGAAAAAAAGAGATTTTCCCTCATCTAAAACTTGCGGTAACTGAATTTCCCTAAGGGAAAAAAGTTCATGACTTTCTCTTCCCGAAAACGGAAGCAGAGGCGTGTACAATTCAGCGCGTGATAGTTTAACGGTTCAATGCTCCTTTTATGTTCATATGCTGAATGTAAAAATATTTCATTAAAAATAATATTCAGAATGCAAGTTTTTGAGAAAGTTTGGAAATAGGGGTTTAATGAAGCGAAAGTAGGCCATGAATTTACAAATTTTTTAGAAATCACTGTTCAGTAATAATAACTAAAAAAGAATAAAAAGTTCTGATTTCTTAAAAAAGGAACATAGCAAGTTAATTTTTTTTCATCAGAAAGGGAGTTAAAAAAAAATTTAAAAATAGAAATTGGTTTTAAATCTAAAAAATGCTAATTTATATATAATCAAGTAGTTTTTGTTTGATTATTCACTAATTCTGATGTAATTTTCTTTTTAAAAAAAATTTTCAAACGACATTTTTTGCAGAAATATTAAATAGAGATTTTTATTTATGCATAAATTGATGCAAACTGGAAAATTTGTTTCACTTTTCCACTTGAATGTTAAAACAACAAAAAACATGTAAGCTTCTTTGTCAATTCATGCGGAAAATGTTAATTTTCTTTTTTTTTAAAAAAAAAGGACAAGAATTTAAGAATTTAAATAAAAAAAATTACTAAAACGCCGAGTTATCCTCGAAAAAGAAAAACCCTCCCCGGCGGGGAATCGAACCCCGGTCTCCCGCGTGACAGGCGGGGATACTGACCACTATACTACCGAGGACACGTTTCGAACCCATTACCTTCAAATAATTAAAAATTATAGCTTTTTTTTCAATGTAATTATTTTCTTTAATAAGGATTGTTAATGCTGAAAAACATAATAGTAGAAATTAAAAAGTCTACTTCATCCAGATAAACATTTTTTTCGTGAAATATTTGAAACTCTTTGATAAAATATTATTTTTGGTACGTAAGATACAAAGATACATTTCAGTTCATAATAAGCAGAAATTGGGGGGGGAAAAAAGTAAATTATAAAATTGCTGAATGTAAATAATTTTTTATGAGAACCCCATAATAAAAATAAGGTAATATATTATTTTAAATAAATTATGTATTTTGTAACCTGTACAGTACACCTAAGCAAAAATAATTTTTTGTAACCTGTACAGTACACCTAAGCAAAAATAATGTCTTAATATTGTAACTATCATGCTTAAATAATACTAATACGCAATAAAAAAAATTAATCCTTATTTAAAAAAAGTATTGGAATAAAAATATTAAATTTATCAAGGAATGTAAGCATGAAAAGAAATCTCATGAAAAAAGCATGACATTAATTAATAAATTAATTTCGTTCAACATTGATTACTTTGTAGTTATTTAATGATAATAAGAAGTCGAAATACAGCTTTGATTTGAGAAACATGCTACTGAAAAAGCAACCTGTTACGGGAAAAAAATTAGAATGTATTACTACGAGGAGAAACATAAACAGGTCACAATAACGTATGAAAATAAACTTAAACGGAAATACACTTTCTGCAACGGAGCCTCCGTGGCGCAATCGGCTAGCGCGTTCGGCTGTTAACCGAAAGGTTGGTGGTTCGAGCCCACCCGGGGGCGTGTATAATTTTAGCGATGATAGATTCTATAAATAGATTGCAACTTGAATTAAGCATAGAAGGCCAAGAGGTGTGCGACTCTCCTTTTTTCATTCGAACTTTTTTTTAGTGTTAAATATATCAAATAACTCTTATTTACTGTTAGCGGTAAGGAAATACTTCGTTACACATATTTCAAACTGTTTTAACAAATTTACCGATGGTCAAAACGCAGTATTGTTATCTGTTCTACGAAAAAAGTTGTACTTGTCATAATTTCACGAAATGAGTAGTAATAAACATGTGCATGAGAAACAATAAACGCAAACGAATTTAAGTAAATCGTAATTAAACTTTCAAATTTACCAATGACATGTCATGTATATCAGCCGTGTTAAACCACTTAATAATCAGTTTATAGTGTAACTGTATCTTATTTTAAAGGTAGTTTTAGATACAATTAAATTAAAATTATTAAATCAAAACAATCTAAAATATAAACTATCTACGTCCCATTCACAGCGGGCCGGGTGAAAATTATACGACGCCTGATACAACAATAGCTATGCCCCTGGAATTATTGTATTTTATTAAAATGACAAAACGTCCTTGGTGTTTCGAAGTTAGTTTAAATATCATTGTTTCGTTATTTTTTTTATGTAGCTCTAAGGAAAAAAACAACATAATTGACACAAAAATAATGAATTACTTTCGTTTATGGGGATTGATCAATTAAAACATTTATCTCGTTTAGACTCAAATATGGTTATAATTCTATATCCCATCTACAACAAAAATTTTTCTCTTATATAAAAAATCAAAACAATTTATTTTTTAATTAAATACTGGCACCAATGTATGTTAGCACACAAACAGATTGTTGAACCGTTAAAGCAAAGAAGAAAAGCAAGAGCATTTTCTTACATTTACTACATAACATTTTTATTTCACAAAACCTCAATTTCTCTTCGACATTTAAGCAACGTTTAAAAAAAAATGAACGAAAAACTATTATCTGGAAAGAAAAAAAAATTGTGGGAGTTTGAAAGTCTGGGAAAAAACTTTTCCCCCTTGATACAAAATAACCGAAACCCGAACTTATTATTTTCCCTGCCATCCCCTCTCGCCCGAATCAACCTTGCGTGAAATGAAACGTTTAAATAAATGGAATTTAAAAAAAATTCTTACTTCCGTTTAAAAATTCGGTCCCTTTAGTGGGTGGTCTCTTATAGGAGACCCCTGGGGACAGGAAACGTGAATCTCAGTCATCTCTAACGAGGCATAAATTCTCTTGTAGTGAGTCTCAACAGAACATACTTCCTTCGGTGGAATAAAATTCATGCTGATTAGGAGGAAGTGGGATCTAAAAGGTTTTTCTTATTCGCTTGATTGGGCGAAGGAGATCATTATGAGGTTCTGATATTCATGGTGATTCAGTCCTCCCGCGAGCTTCTCAGACAGAGGCTGCTCCATTGAAATGTTTCAAAATGTTTTAATGTGCGGGCATTGGGAATGCAGAGCTTTTGTAAGTGCATTGGTTGGTTGGAAAGTTTGAAATATGCTTAAGCTATTCCTTAGGGGGAGCAAAACTATTGAATTATATGTGGGATGCTGCGCTGGTTTATAATGCGAATGCTGTTTTTGAATGGAATATTTTCACAAGCAAATTCTATGTGCTTAAAAAAACATTGAAGTTATCTTTGGGAATTAGCAGCGGAAAAAAAATATGCACGTTTTAAAAAGAAATATTGATGAAGAAAAAAGGTTTTTTTTTTTCATTTTTAAAAAAATATTACAATGCTCTTATTAGAAATTACGATTATAGGATCATGCTTTTACTGGCCCGGTTTTTATATATTAGTACGAACCTGTTTTCTCTCAAGTTGCATTCGTGTACATTTTACGTTCTATACAGATAGATAACAGTGTGATAAAAAAAGAGGCTGTTATATTGATTTCATTTTGAGATGTTCCTGTATTCTTATTTCTTATATCCAGAAGTGGATATAACGGCTGTTACAATGAGTGCGCACAGGGACGTTTCAAGGTCTAGGTCAGCGGGGCCTCGGGGAAGGTGGTCGCCTCATTCTCGACTTAGCCTCTGTAAGATCATTATCCGAACAGTTTTAACCATCAGATGGTATTCCCAAGCACATTCTCGTGAAAAACTAAGAATTTCAAGCTATATGACAATTGGCAACAATGGCAAAACTGTATTATCATATCATATTCGTCGTTCGTGTCTAGGCCTAGGCCCACTATCTTTACTCGTTAAGTCGAACGGTGGCACTAGGTTGAGTCTATTTGAGCCTAGGTTTGTAAGATTGTGAGCCGTGCACATTTATTTGTTACGGGTTTACTGCTGTACAAGCGTTTTACACTGTCTACTTAAAACGGTCGCAGGTAAGGCCTATTTTAGAGTAAAAACCCAGGCCCTCAAGAAATCTTTAGACGTCACCGAGTGCGCATCTTTAGCCCCTAACATCTGAAAAGCCCCTCAGAGCCTCAATAAAAAGCCGAATAAAAAATATGATTAATTTATAAATTAAGACAATTAAATGTGGCAAAATCGGGTAATGTATGGTAAAAATAGAGTTAATATTTTATCTCTATTCTCCTGTCTGACATTTTTTTTAAAGGCTTCAATATCTTCTTCTATGTACCTGGGATCTCAGCCAATCTTTTAACACGCGATTTCTCTCACTTCTCTTTTATAAAATTCTGTATTGTAACAATATTAGTATTGTTAGTTATAAAACAGCAAAAAATAACGGCTTTTATAGCTGTACATATAAAATCCAAGAAAATAAGTAATATAAAAAGAATTTTTTAAGTTAATTCCCACTTAGATCAACAAAGAAAAATTTTATTTTAGCTACATTTTATTAAATAGTTACAATTAATATAAATATGTATATACATAGGAAAGAATCACAACATTAAATGGTAATTAATTTTTATTAATCATCATTAAAATATCATATTGTTATCCAAAACAATAGTGTGTATAAAATTTCAGTTCAATGAATGCTTTAAGACGTGAGAAAAAAATTGCCAAAATGGTCGCTAAGTCGACTCTGTTTTTTTTTTTAATTCTTTAAATAATTAGTTTTAATCAACTAATTTTTATTACTTATAATTAAATTATTGTATTTTGTCATCCAAAATAATCATCTATATTAAATTTCAGCTTAATTGAGCGCTTTGAAATGTATTTTATTAACGATTGAAAATTCCACCAAGATGAATAAATAAATATCTATATACTATAAAGAGCGTGAGTTATAATGGTAGAAATTGAAAAACAACTATTAAATAGGTTTTTAATATTCAAAAAAATAACTACCTTTTCCAAATGGGATCAATTATATTAAAATAAGGCGAACTTTTTTTATTTAAAAAATTTTTTCTTTATACAAAAAATTTTTCACTTCCATTTAGATCCAAGTGGGGGAGGGGGGCACAGTTTCATAAGCTTTTTAAAGCTAATAGAGCTTTTTAAAGCTTCCTCATTAAATTATTTTTGTTAAATGTAATGGATCTAATTTATTTAATAAATCTTTATGAAAACTACGCTTCAGAGAATGGATTTAATTTTATGTACTTCATTTGCCGATCAGAAATATTTCTCATTCTATGTGCAATTTAATTATTGTAAATAAAAACTTTTGATCATTTTTATTGACTTCTGCTAAAAAAAAAAAAATTCAAATTCAAATTTCACGTAAGACGCTTTTAGTTAATGTTCCTCAATCACCAAAAGTTGACAAGTCCAAATCTAAAAGAGAATAATGAAAATTACAAAAAAAAACAGAAAACAAAGAAGACATGAAATATTATAGTAAAAAAAATTAAATAATTGAAACAAAATAGAAATGTTACAAGAACCGCAGTAAAAAATTATGAATTTTTCTCAAATGAGTAAAAACTATTAGTGGATAATGATCTAACAAAGATTTATTTAGCGCATAATTTACTTCATGAAAACATCTATGACTTTCGTATGTTTTTTAAAAAAATAATCTCAGAAAAATTAACTTTTCAAATAATCCCCGAATTCCTTACACACCGAATTAATTTTAACCTATCTAAGTCTATTTCATGAATCAATGGGAAAAGGGACTACAAAAGAGATCTAAAATTCATTAGGAAGAAAAAAAAAATTAGTGGTGGCTAGAAGAAGACAGGAAACACAATAGGGCTTCGGAAATCCTGTATATCGCCTTTCAAACACGAGATTGTTCGGCTGATACGTCAGTGTTCATTCGCTGTTAATAATTTTAGGATACGGCTCGATTTCAAAGAAGCCAAAAAATAATACCTTACTTCTGATTTCGTTTCCTTAACACTTTGACGAGGAGACGAAATTCTATGAGAAGCCGGATGAAGATTATTTTTGGTTCACTGGATTCTTCTGCAGACTGATTTAGTGTATTTTCGGCCACACATATTTTCTGTTCAACGAAAGATTATTTATTACTATCGAATTAATAAAAAATAAGCAATTGTTGTCACTTTATTTAAAATACAATGTAAAGCAGTGAAAAAAAAGAGAGGACGTGGCTGTGTGTGTGTGTTGTTCATGAATACGTCGCGTAACGGGTAATATTTTTTTATATAAAATATTATTATTTATGTATGTTATAATCATGTTTGAACACCAAGATGTCCTCCGGGTTTCCATGTCTTTTGTTTATAATGGCCACTACTTCCTTACAACAGGTCCAGGAAAGAAATCAAGTAAACAAATAATTACTGTATTATAATATAACTTTATTAATTATAGATCTATTACATGAAAAGTACGACAAAGAGGGTATACATGATACATCGAAATTTCTGGTAAACGTTAAATCAATACAGGTATTACCAAACTTCGTTGAAGTTTCGATGAAAGACAAATTGAACTTGCTGGGCATGAAGCCGGGCAATGAGCAATCTTGTGAGTCGTATTTACTTGATAAAGTTAAAAAACATCGCTTAAAAAATAAATGAATGAACTGATGATAAATTTTAAAAATAGTCATTATTATTTTATAATTGATGCTGCTATCAATTACTATGTTTCAGAATTAAATTTTTATGATTAATCCTATAGGTCGTGATCTCAGGGTTGCAATATGCAGTCGGACCTCTCTCTCTCACTCTCTCTCTCTATATAACGAAGTCGCTAAATCCCTGAAAAAAATTCGTTGTATAGAGGTTCATCTTTTAATATACTTTATAAACCACATAAAACAAATTTTAAATTCATGAACACTATTTATTAAAAAAGTAATTATTCACACCTTTTTAAAATTAATATATGTTTATTTAATATATCTTACCCACCAATAAAGAAAGAAAGAAAAACTGCGAGGAAAACTAGAAAAAAGAATGGCGAAGAATTCACTGTATTTTGAATATTAACAAAATAATTTTATAATAATATTAATGAATTTTAAGCACATTTTATAATTTAAAGCATACAAGTAACATTAAACACACATTATTTTATAATTAGAACATGGAACAACTCCACTGAGGGTGAAAGAGGATATCGAAGATGCTTCTAGTGAACTAGGCAATGGGGGTTAAAGGTTGCTCTTCTTGGATGAAGCGTCCAGAACTCTATTGCTCTCGGCGAGTTATGATCTAATAGAACCAGTTCAAGATTTAGGACCACCATGAAATGTGTTAAAGAGAGAATAACTTGAAATTTTTTCAGAAATACTTTAAAAAAGGGAGAACAAAAATTGAATCACAAAAGAAAAAGTTCGTTATATAGAAAAATTCGTAATATAGAGGTTCCTTATATAGAGGTTCGATTGTATTGAATAATTCTAGAAAAATATACAGATCAATGTTACTATTAGATTTCTAACATAGTGTTGACATAATTCTTTCACAGAATTATAAAGTTTGAAATTCTAAGTTATGTCATTATATTTTCATTTTTTTTTTTATCATTGAATGCATTTTTGTGTACCCATAAATTCCATAGCATCCCGCCAACTAATACAAATCAAAAGTTTAACTTCTAAATACCTTCTATGCAATTTATTATCATTTTTATTTCTATTTCAGAGAAATGAAAGGAAAATTCGGAAACGACCTGCTGTGCAACACCTGTGGCGAGTAGGAAAGATATGTCCATTCAAGATATTCATCTGAAAAATATCTAAGAAATGTTGTTTACGAGTTTGTTGTTCGCAAAATCTTGTTTACTTCCATTCTGAATTCGCGAACAAGTGAAGAAGAATATATTGCGAAACGGCAACGCGCCCAAGTAGGTCTTGATTTTTTCCCCATGTAATGAAGTGACCCTGAGTTGACAGAAAACAGTTTCTGGTCATAAATAAAAACCACTATCAGTTAAATTTACATTGAGACAAGACTTATATAATGCTTACAACATTATTTACAAGAAATATAAGATCAATTTCAAATCTGTAAAGTTGATCTATGCCAAGGGTGTCCAACACGTGGCCCCCCCAGTACCTAAGTTGCGGCCCACCGACTCTTTAAAATTTTTTTAAATATCAGGTTCTTAAAAGTTTTTTCATTTTGAAATTTATTTGAGGGGAAATTTATATACATATGTATATAAACCTACAATGTATTTGCCTGTCAGTGGCGCGTATATAGTACGTAAAATTTAATTAAGTATTTGTTGTTAATGATTAATTTTCTTAATTAATGCTAATTATTTATTCAATAATTAGTTTTTTACTGTGTTTTGTTCCCGAAAATCGACAAAATCAAAAGGAGCATGATACAAGAATTGTGAACTTTCGACCCCGGACCCCCCCTCCTTGAAAAATTCCTGTGTGCCATACTGGCCTGTTACCTGTTCTTGTTTTAAAATAAACTCTTTTTGATAACAGAAATGTCCTCTAGATTAAAATAGATTTATATTTTATCAAATAGTTACATTTGTGTGCGGTTATACAATAATAAATTACTTTTTTTTTATAAATTCCAAATTGCATTATGCATATCTTTTACTATTGATGGTATATGATTCTCTGTGTGTGCGACTTTCCTTTCACCTACTCCTTTTCTGTTTGGAGTACTTAAAAAGCAAGAGGCAGTCAGAGATGGTTTTTAAAGTTTTTTTTTTAAAAAAAAAATTCAGGATGGTTAAGATAAAGGGCAATGTACACTTAATCGTTTGCGAATGACAGCACTATCAAATTTCAACAATGAGTAACAAAAGATCAATTCAAAAGGAACACCGTAATTTTGACGAAAATGGCAACTGTAAAATTTTAAACATTATTTGATCATTGCATTATTTTAT
Organism: Trichonephila clavipes; assembly: GCA_019973935.1. Taxonomy (NCBI): domain Eukaryota; kingdom Metazoa; phylum Arthropoda; class Arachnida; order Araneae; family Nephilidae; genus Trichonephila; species Trichonephila clavipes. Next base: position 130,557 of record BMAU01004466.1, read on the forward strand.
TATATAAACATTATTATATTATCTATGTCTGTATACATGAAAAATAATGAAAACAATAATAATAATTCATTCTGTTTTAAATTTCCATTGCAATAAATGTTTTCTTGTTTCCAAATCTGATATAAAGGTACATATTTTTATGTGCGGCCCGCGAGATCGTAATGTTTTTCCGAAGTAGCCAGCGAGGTCATTTGGGTTGGACACCCTTGATCTATGCGTAAAATAAAGATTTGAACCTTAAGGTATTGTAACTGTGTCTCCAAAAATAATATAAAAAATAACAAGAAAAAAAAAACATTTATATCCGACAGGAGAAGAAAGAATTATTAGAATTATTGAAGGATGTGGGGGGAAAGTATCATACTTTTTTTTTGTTAAATTTCAACTATTTATCATTTTTTTAAATTTTCAGTGAGATGTTTTTTAAGGTTCTGAATTCTAAAGCTTTAGCTAAGCATATGAAAAACAATATTTTTTGGTACGATTTCTTCTAGTTGAGGTAATGATTAAAAAAAAAAAAAAACTGCTGAATTATTGATTTCGAAAATATTTCAAATTCCAATTTAATTCTGAACAAGTAATGTAAAAAAACTTTTTAAGTCAATTCCTGCTTAGGTCAACAAAGACAATTTTTTTCTTAGTTACTTTTTATTAAATAATTACAATTAATATAAAAATGTATATACATATGACAGAATCACAATATTAAGTGGCAAAATAGAAAGCGATTTTCCATTTTCCTTTCTATATAGTATGTGGTGTTGGACTATTGTTTTTGTTTGTTACTATTTACTCAACTCAGTGGTGCAACAGCCGATGTGGACCAAGGCCTACTGTGCCCATCTCAGTACACGTTTGCATTGTGCGCTGAGGTGCAGCAGCAGATGTCTCGATCAGGTGGTCAGTCTCTGAAGCGAAGTAATTATTTATCAGTATAAAAATAATTTGAGTTAAAACGTTCCTTATAAGAGATTAAATTTACCTTTTCAATATAATACATGTCTAATTAATGAAATATATTAGTAAAATTACATGTATTTAAGACAATAAATATTATTTTAAAAAGAATAATTGGCAAAAATTCATTTTGGAAGCAATTTTGTAAGTGAGATAAACTTTGTTGAAATTCTTTGTTACATATATATAATGCAAACTAATGAAGTGTTTTTTGACAACTTTTTTTTTCATAATTCATGATTGATAGAGTAGTAAGTATACATATTTAGGTCAATTTGCCTTCATCGTTTGGCAGAAAACTATACCGAAATTCGTCAGCCGATGACAGCAGTTCGTGTACACATAAAAATAAAATAAATGAAATTGAAATAAAAACTATTAATAAATACACAGCCTGTTTTTTTATGATCTTTAGTTTAAATAATTTATCATAAATGCTCTCTAAAAAATGATTCATTTGTTTTTTGAGTACAAAATCAGTTTTTTTCTTCAGTTCAATACGGTTGCTATGAAGATTTGTTTTGTTAAAAAGTCATACTTAAAAACAATTATTTTAAAAATAATAACTAAAATATTCAAAATACCTAAATTTGTTATAACTGAGAGAAACAGAGAATATTCGTATAATATTTTTTAAATTTCTAATGACAGATTATGAACGGTTATTAACAAAGTTCATCAATCTACCTAGTACATTCACCGAAAGCTGGTATCTCTTTTGTGCGGCGCCATACTGGCAGATACCAATCACCGCAGGTAATTTTGACGCCCAGTTTCCTCCCTAGAGGGAGGCACCTGAGCTCTGACGATGCGAACATGTACTAGTATTTAATTTTGCCTAGATCATCCCTTAGGGATCTTTTACATGTCGTATAATCATACGACATGACAGCTGTCGATTTTCTGCGTCATTCTTATAATATTTAGACGTATACATGAGTTGCTATGTCAACATATATTTAGACATATACTTGCTATGTCAAAGATTTTTGAGGCTCTCTGAATGAATTCAAATTTTGAAGAGCCATATCATCTTTTTCATTTTATTTTATTCTTATTTATTTTTAATTCGTCATCAAAAGAATATAGAATGATTACTAATTATAGAGAAATTTTGACATGCCAAAAGTTGTCCTATCTCTAATATTTCTTGAATTCGGATAATATCTCGATACCGAGATAATTTTAAAGAACAGGGTAAAATTTAATTTCTCTCTCCAATTCACAGACAGGCCTTACGCCTGAAAACTGAATTGAAGTATTATGTAGTTTCGAAAATAAAATAATTCAAACCTTTCTAAAAATAAATGTCGTTGGGACCAGATTGTGGGGAGGGGAAATTCAAAAATGTGAAAATACAATTATTTCAATTAACATACAGACTCCAGTTTCAACATTTAAAATGATTAAAATAGTGCATTATTAATTAAAGTGATTCGTATGCGCATTGCAGAAGCAAGTGGAATGATAAACAAATAAACAATATGTGAATATTAGGTACATGTTTTAAGCGAGTGCTTCTGAAAAATTATGCACTGTTCTGTGGTCTAAATTTACTTCTAATAAATTTAAATAGCGGTTCTTTGAGAAAGTCCGACAATCCTACATAAAACTAAGACATTTTAATTAAAATATTCACATCTGCTTACAAGAGAAGTATAATTAACGTAATCATACGTCCTGCTTTAATACACGCTGTTTCATTTTCAGAAGGGAATAAATAAATAACAAAAAAGAGCAAATCACTTCAACAATTAGAACAAAAATAAAAATTCACGCTGAATGAAGTGACGTGGACATAACGGCACACACAAACTTACGAAAAATTCAGAAATTACCCTAAAGCAAAATTGGAAATCTTCCACGTTAACCATTAAAACTCAGTGGTATATATCAAAGGCTTCCAATTTTTTTGTCTCATAGACCCCTTGCCATGTTTTTCGTCTTTGGGTAGACCACTGCTCACCTAATATTAAATTTTTGCACATTTTAACTTAAATGTCTTTTTTGCAGCAGCTATAGAGCTACTAATTTAAAAGATTAAAATTTGTAACTGTATATGTTTAAAACTTGAGAATCACATGCTAATTAATTTAAATTTAAAAATACATAAAATAACTGAGCAGCAAAGAAAAATGTTTTTGATGAGAGGGATGAATCTGGCGCTTCATTAAGAAATTTTCAACATTTGGCATCAATCTAATCGGGAAATAATGTTCGGTGGTTTATTTTTTTAGATTGGCAACCGCAGTGCAATTCTTGCTCTTTCATCACTAGGAAAAGCAATTAAAAATTTTTTTCACGATATTCCACAATTCATGGTAAAAAAACAAGAATAATTTTTTACAGCCAAAATTGCTGACATTAGTTTTTAAACTTTACTTTTAAGATCTTCCTTAGTGCCTATTCAGTAACGTAATGGAGATTGTTCGACCTCCCCTCCGCAATCCCAGGTTTTGGGCCCCAAGCTCAAATACGTACTCTGAGCTTCAGTCAAATTTTTACGCTCCCTAGGGCCCGTGTCTCCCCCGCAATGCGGGGGTGTACGTTACGTCACTGTGCCTATTCCGATCAGTACCTCTTGTAATATGACATTAATCTTCTTCAATGTGACCATATGATTTCTTAGTTTACTGTGGTATTAACATAGTCAAAGTATTCTCAAACCTATTTTCAAAATCTGAATACAGGGTATTTAAATGTTGAACGTAGGTTATAAAACATCATCTTCCTGGCAGATTGTCGGTGACAAAATGAGAATTGGGAAAATTTGCGACCTCCCCAATACTACACTCCTTTAGCTCAATTCTTGGAAGAAAAGCTGAAATGATGGTCCTTGTTTTAATAAAATGTAAGCTGTCCCCCTAACTGTGCAAACTAATAAATCTGTTAAATAGGTAAAATCTGTGTGGTCTCCCCTTGGTTACATTTTCTTTTAAAATTAAAGTCACTTAATGGTTTAATGAGAGCCTTTATCGTAGACCCTACCCCCCATTTACACCTCATGGACCCCTAAATTATTTTTTCACTGACGTGGACCCCTTGCAAGTCGTCATAGACCCCTGGGGGTCCAGATAGACCACTTTGGGAATCACTGGTATGTATACTGCACCGCAATCCACCCCCTCCCCTCATTTACTTCGGTTACAGTACAGCTGGCGTGAAAAAAAAGATAATTCATATCACCAATTTTTCCTCTTTACTACATCCAAAATGCCGTAGTAAAATTAAACTCGAAAATAATGTTCCTTTCAGTTCTTTGTATAAACAAAATTGGAAAATAGTTGTAAGCGCATTAGAGGAAACAGAATCGACAGAACAGAGTCTGGGATGAAACTGTTATTCACAGTGTAAGGGCGCCCCCTTCGGTTGCCCTTCTCCTTGATTATCAGCGTGAGCTAGAGGTGTAGAAATAAATGAAGAACTAGAAGCTTCCATGATCTTAATATGACTTTATTAAGATCTTAAACTTAAACCTCTAACAGATTAGACAATAATATGATATGTGAGAGACTCTACGGTGGCTAAACGCACAATATATATAATACCGAAATAACGTAACACGAACCTCTAGCAATAACTAACTCGCTTAAGCTTAATTCCGATGCTATCAAAAATCCGAATATTAAATAATCACTCCTACCTTAATGTCGAATGAAGTAGCGATCAATCTGATCCTAGCTGAAGTTGCGGTTCACTGGAGTGCAATGGTATGCACCTTGACCTAAGGGCTCTCTGTCACGGATTACTTCTGTTGGCTGTCACTTAACCTCTCCAAAACCTCTTCACACTTGAATCACGGACTATCATATTATTCCCCAAATGCCACCTCGCTTACTCTAAACTTCTGTTATTTAAAAGCTTCCTAATTTGCATCTTTCCTTCACGATTTACCTCTTTGTTTGGTTGGAAAAGAGTTGCCATTAATTCTGGCCTCAAAGAACCCAAAAGGACATGTTAATGAAAAGACGCTTGAGCTCGTCACAACAGTATGTTTAACTTAAGAATATTTACAACATTCCCTTTAGATTTTATGCAAATTAATATCGCCTTATCAAAAAGAGAAATACATAAATTATTGTAACCACTGACATTAATTCCAAGTTTTTTTTATCCTGGACATTTAGATATAACATTATTTATTAGTCAATAGTTTATGTCTGTGTCTGGCACTAGTCATTATAATTCATTCGTTTATCCAGTATTGGAACAATTTAATTAAAACGAGCTCTAACTTCATCAAAAATGATCCAAGGAATATCTGGAGCGTGTGTGCAGAGGGGAAGAATAGTTAACTTTATGTAATAAAATATATACTATATAAAAAAAGAATCTTTCTCTCAGTTTGTACAGTTGATCATTAAATTAGAGGGCATTCAAGTTCAGTACATTCCATCAGCTGTTGACCTTTAAGGTTGCCTGAGATGGAATTTTGCTATCACAACCTAGCTTATCCGCCCACGCAGACTATTCCTGAGTGCTGATGTCTACAGAAAATTATTTATGCTAAAAGGGTTGAAAGGGTCAATAACATAACAAGACACCCAAGAATAAAATGACTGAGCAAATCATCAGAGCATGATGGAAATTGAAAGCATTTTTGTACTCTTTTTATAGCAAAAATAAAAAAGAAGAAAGAATAATACTTTTATACTATATGTTCTCAGGACAAATTATTATTATCATAGAATTTTAACAAGCGCCTAAACTTTGGGTTGTTATTATTATGATTACTTAATAAATGGTAATTGTTCCAAGAATATATAAACATATATTCAAAATATTTTGCAACAGTTATTTTTTTTTTGTTTCAAGTAAACAAGTCTTTAGACTATAATACAGAGTGTTTTTTTCCAGGTATAGAAGTTTAAGTTGGCATTACTTTCCAAGATGGCGACCAATTTAACAGCTGTCAAGTGATTTATTCTCAGTTTGGTTTGGCAATTCATCATGAATAGACTCACGCCTGAACAACGCTTTCATATTGTGCAATTTTATTTCGAAAATAATGGTCGATTTTCATAAGCGAATTTTGTTTAGCGATGAAGCGCACTTCTGGTTGAATGGCTACGTCAACAAACAAAACTGCCGCATTTGGAGTGAAGCTAATCCACAAGTGTATGTCGAAACACCGTTACATCCAGAAAAACTGACTGTTTGGTGCGCTTTATGGGCTGGTGGAATCATTGGTCCGTACTTCTTCAAAAACGATGAAGGCCACAACGTTACAGTCAATGGTGATCGGTATAGAGCCATGATTACTAACTTTTTCATTCCTGAATTGAACAATCATGATGTCCAGGAGCTGTGGTTCCAACAAGACGGCGCAACATGTCACACAGCTCGTGCCACAATCGATTTATTGAAAGACACGTTTGGTGACGCCTAATTTCACGTTTTGGACCTGTGAATTGGCCTCCAAGATCTTGTGATTTAACACCGCTAGACTATTTTCTGTGGGGCTATGTAAAGTCATTGGTCTATGCGAATAAGCCACAAACGCTTGACCATTTGCAAGACATTCGCCGTGTTATTGCCGATATACGGCCTCAAATGTTAGAAAAAGTCATCGAAAATTGGACGTCTAGATTGGACTACATCCGAGCCAGCCGTGGCAGTCCTATGCCAGAAATCATATTTAAAATGTAATGCCACAAGATTATCTTTCGAATAAAAAAAATCATGTCAATCGAATAATACATCGTTGTTTTATTGCAATTTAAAGTTCTATACCTCTAAAAAAAACACCCTTTACAAGTATTTACTACCATTTTGTTTGTAATTTAAGGTACAAATAATAAAATAGGTATACTTTAAATGTCATTTAAATAAAAAAAAAAATTTAGCAAATATGATTCAAATATTAAACATTTTTTAAAAAAAATTAAATTCGCTTTTGTCTTTCCCAGCGTTTTTACTTTTGAAACTCTTTTAAGGTATTTTTTCTTTTTATTTTTGTTTTCAAAACACGCTTTGGGCAATTCAAATTTTGCTTGAAAACCAAAATATTTTGAAAATATACTATTTGTTGTTCAATGAAAAGAAGCACACACACAAATGAGTTTTTTTTATTTTGATAAATTACTTAAAAATTTAACGATAGAAATTTTTAGAAAATTTTACATTGGAAATTTCAATTTCCTCCATTTATTTAAAGTTCAAAAATTCTTGCCCTAAATTCCATATTCTATGTCTCTCTCTCTCTCTCTATATATATATAAGTAAGAATATAAATTTTATAAAATCAACGTTTAAAGCTTTAAATCACTAAGGAAAAAGTTTAAGAATACATGAAAAAAAAGGAATCATGAGTTCCTTTTTTTTCATGTATTCTTAAATAATAAAGTAAGAAAACTCCAAATATTTCTCAAAAAAAATTTTGTGTATGATTTAAAAATATGTCATAAGAAATATTTGTATTGAATTTCACGAAGATCGAGTTAGAATGAGAGATTTCAGCATTTTGAGTTCACACACACAATGTCATCTCAAATAATAAAAAATAAAAATAAAAAATAGCCCAGCACAAGTAAATATAAATATTTTTAAATTGGTATCTCTTAAGAAGTTTGTCTAGATGCTGAGAAATGTAGAAGTTTAGTAATAAAGGTGATTAGTTTCATTATCAGTGATATCTCAGTCCAGTTAATACTTTTTAGAAAATATTTTATGAATCTATTTTCAAATATTTAAAAACATACATCGAAAACCAAAAATTCAAAATATGGAAGATATATACTGTTCCACATTTTTTTTAGAACTTTTTTATGTGATTAGCGATCACAAAAGAATTTTATCTAATGATTTTATAAACTCAGTTCACAAACAAAAGAAATGTCACCGATCAGATAGAATAAATCTCTTGCATCCAAAATTTGTATAATAAAATAGAACGTTAAAACACATATAAAAGAGTATAGCGGGAAAAGGTGAATGAAAAATACAAGTAAACAAGAATAACGTAATATATATAGCGTATATGAATAACATTCTCAAAAGTAAAGAAGGAAAAAATATAGACGTTAATTGTTACTTGTTTTCTTTAAGTTTGACTATTTTTTTATGTTGATTGATTGATTGAATGATAGTTGGCTTATTTTTTTTTATATTTTTATAATATTTAAAATATAACTCTTCGCGTTTAAATGTTGTGTTTTTAATTTCTTTATTTCTTTAAATTTTTCGTATTATTTTTCTTATGGTATTTTAATAGTCGACAAACTCCTCCTCCCCCATACACAAGGCAGTTATTTTTAAAAAAACATAACTTTTAGAAAAATATAGTAATTGCATAAATAGTTTTCAAATTGAAGGAAAATGTAGACATATATTTATCCAAATGTACTGAAATAGAATCGTCTGCAACTCAACTTTTCTTTAAATAAATGATTAAAGATTTTCTCAGAAATATAAATTTCATACAAAAAAAAAGTTGAATTTAAAATTCTCTTTTCCACTGTCTGTTCTACTAAATTTAAAACAATTTTAATTTGAAATTTCTGTCTTCTATACGGTTTCAAAGTGTCGCTAATTTTTCCCATATAAATTTTTTTTAATGTATAATTATTTTCTGTAACTTATTTGTTTGATTATTGTTTCAATTTTGGCAACATTGATGATTCTTTGGTGATTTTAATGTTTCGAATTCTCAAGAAATACATATATTTACTTGATATAATATTGTAGATTGAGGATTAGCGTTCATTTTTTCGTTTTATATATATTCAAACAAAGGTAAATGTTTAATAAAAATTATTTTTAATGTTGAAATTTGTTCTGATTCAGATATTTTTAATTAGTTTTATTAAATTTTCTTAAAAAATGGGTATTTACATGTTATCGCAACCTTGCCAATTCTCTTGATAACTTGCTAACTTGGGAACCTATATTTCGCTTGTATCATGCGCATTGAATGTGCTTTGTTTCATATAATGTCGCCAATATGATTGCGATAATACCTAAGTACCAAAAAGTGTTGTAATATGGAACATCTGTTGCATATTTTTTCTTAACTTCTATTTATAAAGATAAAATGGTACAAATTTGATATCGGTACGCTACAGATTTTCTTGCCAAATATTTGTAAAAATGCACCAAGTTGGGTTGATTACATCAGTCTGATAGCCAAAGATACATTTGACACGATTTCAGAATTTCGCAACAATGATTAGTGTACCAATATCAAATCAGTACGGTTATATATTTTATGAACATTTTAAAGAGGTTCAATTTATTTAAAGAGAGAGATAATTTTTCCTTTTCTTCTAAATTTTATATATTTAATTTATTCACAGTGTATTTCACATTACAACTATTCCTCATTCAAATCAAGCTAGTGGAACTGATCTAGTATGATGAAAAAATTGAAATGTTCAATTGAGTTTCCTGAAGAGTTTACCGATGAAGAAAGAGAACTTAAATCGAAATACAGAATTTTAAGAAAGCTCAAAATAGAGCTAATCTCTATTCAGAAAAAAGAAATTCTCAAAGAAGAACCTGATACTTTCGAATCTGCCTATCGTTCGAATGAAATCACTCAGGACCGTTTGAAAAAAAATGCTGCTGAAATCTTAAAAGCAAGTGGAGGTGCGAAAAAGACTTACAACTCGGGTAAAGAGACAAAAGATTTTAAAAGGGCTTCAAAACAGTTTGGAGAAATGCGTGTGGGACAGAAAAGGTACTGATTTCGAAATTTATTTCTAATTATAAAAAATTATGATAATTGACTAAATAACTAATATTAATACTGGTGTAGGTACTTAAATATTATGTACTTACATATTACCGCAACAATAGCCAACTCTATTAATAACTAGCCAAGTTGACAACCCCGATTTCTTATGTGTCGTACGCGCTGAATAGGCAACCGTTTCATAATGTCACCAATAGTTGCAATAATCCGTAAATACCGAAATATGATCTTAAATAGCTTATCACGTCATTACTTGATAACACATAAATAAATTGAATATAAAAATATTTAATCAGCAGCAAATTCGACGAATACTCAGTTTCTTATAGCTGTATTTATGTATTATCACAACCTATTGGCGACATTAAATGAAACGAAACGTATACTATACATGCTAAATTGAGGTTTTTAACTTGGCGAATTATTTTTAACCTTGGCGATTTTTACAATAATACGTTAATTAAGTAGCCATATTTCTTCTTAAAAAATTAGGCCTTGTTTACTTAGCCAAGAGTTGGCGATAAATCGCCAAATATTGTTACTAGTTACAAACATAATATCGCCAAGTGCAATCATTTCTTCTCATTCTTTGAGCTATTTTCAGTACTAATTCAATAAAATTAGCAGCAGTAGCAGGGACGTAGCAACCACCGTATCAATGAAATGGGGCCCCCAAGCTATATGGACTCCAACACGTGTAAGCAAAAAATCATTATATGTTAAGAGGCCCCAAAAAGGACCCACAAGGAATTTTTGATACAGGGCCCCATCATGATTAGCTATGTCAGTGAGCTTTTATTTGTGTGTACTTTGTTTACCGTTGCTAAAAATGACCATTTGGAGTAACTTAAGCTCAAATAACCAAACCGTACAAAAAAAGAAAAAGAAAAATTAAACTGCAAATGAATCCTAACTATCAAAGAAATTCCTTTTAAACAAAGTAAAACACAAAAACATTTTCTGAAGTTCTGAAACCTATCCAGAAGCAATGGTATTTCAATTTTCCTTTTGAAAGTTAAAAATTGAAACCAATACTTTTGAATTTGCGCGATGTACAAATCCACGAATATTAATACTAGATTTATTTTGTATAAAAAAAAGTACGCAAAATATTTTTTAATTTACGTATTATACCGTCGATTGATTTCGCCAAAAGAATTAACGTTCAAATTCAAAAAATGTCGCCAAATGCTGTCATTGCTATTATTACCGGGTTCGAACGTGCGCAGCAACGGTTTCCATTATTGGCTGCATATCGTGGTATTTGGCGACGACTTTTGTTTTGACGAAATTGGTCGACGGTATAAGATGAAAGTACTAGTATTTTTTAATGAATTTAATTGGTTTTGAAATCTTCTAGATGTGCCATGGGAGAATATACACCCGAAAGTGAATCACAACCTCGATCTGTAATTGTTCGAGGCCATAATCTAACGTATGAAGAACTACAAAAATCCTTTGATGATATTGGCGATATTTGGAAAATCAGAGTAGACCAAAATAAGCAAAGTGCTATCGTTACATTCAAAAATTATAAGAGTGCTTGCTTTGCTGTGGATACTTTTCATGGAAAATTTATAGAAGGAAAGCAATTAAGCGTGGAATTGATGAAAAAGAGGAATACGACTTGGACAGAAATATCAACAGCAGATGCCAAGAACAAGAAACATAAATATGATAGTAGAGGTCGTGATAAGTGTACTGTTCACGTATCGTACAATGGGAAACTTACTATGCAAGATATGAGAAGTATTTTTAATGATGTAGGTAAAATTGAAAAGATATATATTTCTTCCTTGAATCATACTTCGACATCTACAAAGCCATTCGCGTTTGTTACCTTTGAATATGAAGACGAAGCTGTTAGGGCAGTAGACGAAAAACATGGCACAGTTTTTAATGGTATTCTTTTAAAAGTTTCACCACAGAAAGTCGTTTTCAATGATTCTTCGGTGTCTCAAAATTTGCCCCAGGAAAAAGATTCAAGGGATATAGTATCATTTGATTACGAAGCGTTTTGATGCCTAGCTGTAAATGTTTTCAGAAGAAAAATATACATTGTTTGAATTTTTTTTTTATCTTTATTAGATTTTATTTCAAAAATTCCTTTCTGAGAAATTCGAAAAAAACGAACAAGTGAAGAATTCAAAATATAGTTACATTTAATACATGTAACACAACCTACTACTGTTGGATAATACTTAAAATTAACATAAAAAATAGAGTACTTACGTATTATACCATCGACTAATTTTGGTAAATAAAAAAAAACATTGCCAGATGTTGTTGCCATACTCGCGAACAAGATTACTGTGTTTGTGCTTGGGTGGGTACTTTTCCGCCCTATTAGCTGAATATCGTGGCATTTGGCAACATCTTTTAATTCGGCAAAGTAATCGACTATATAATACGTATATAACTCCCCCCTCCCAAAAAAAGCAATGAATTTGTGAATTTAAATTATAAATTTGATTATTTGTCAAGTATTAAAAATGTATACCATTTTAATGTAGAATATATTCAAGCTTGTGAAATTTGGAAAATGAATATATATTAAAGACTGCATTATTTATAATTTTTGTATAGTCTTCATGTATATTTTTAACTAGGGGTTGTAATAAGCATTTGTAATACGCAAAATTAAAAAGATATTTACACCTGATAAAAACAATAAGTCATATGGTATATATATATAAATCAATAAACCAAACTTTAAATATAAAGTAATCAGACGTTATTTTAACTTACTGAAAAATTTAAGAAAACAGAATTACAATCTGCGAATATTTTCCTATTTTAAAATAAATGTGGATTGAATATATAATTGCCATCCTTTAAAATCCTTTATCCACAGGATAAATGAATTAACTACTTAATAATACAAATAATGTGTTACAGTAGCGCACACAAGAATTTTTCAAGGGCGGGGGGGTCCGGGTCGAAAGTTCACAATTCTTGTATCATGCTCCTTTTGATTTTGTCGATTTTCGGGAACAAAACCAGTAAAAAACTAATTATTGAATAAATAATTAGCATTAATTAATAAAATTAATCATTAATAACAAATAGTTCATTAAATTTTATGTACTATATACTTAGAATTATAATCAATCGGAAAAAATATCAAGGGTTTTGAGGGGGGTCCGGATCCCCAGGACCCCCTTCTGTGTGCGCCACTGATGTGTTATAATAACTATTACTCAAATCATGTTGTATATATATCTTATATGTCACTAGATGAAAATCTGCAGATGCAAATACATATTATAATATTTATCTGAGTTGATATTTGAAAATGAATTTTAAAGCAAAAAAGAAAGAAAACTGTGTGTTTTATAATTTTTGTTCACTTTTTGTTCATGGAGCTAAGCAATTTGACAAGATAGCTTCTTATAACAGAATGCCACGGAACTCAACGTCAAGCGGGCACGGGGCGAAATGGATGGGGAGGTCATATCAGTTCTGGGAAAAAGTAAAGTTGTTCTACATCGCTTGGTTTAGTTATGACTACCACAGTTTTGAAAATGTGAAAAATAGACACCTTCAATCACATCATTAAGTAATGGGAAAACTAATTTCCCTGTTCTACAGTGAGTCTTTTTCACTAACGCAATCTTTAGCCGTGGTATTAACCACAGTCACAAGTCGGTGAAAACACTTTCCTGGTTTAAGTAAAAGTTAACATTGTTTTAAAAAGAAAATAGTTACACCTATATATAACGAAGTCGCTAAGTCCCGAAAAAAATTTCGTTATATAGAGGTTCGTCTTTTAATATACACTCATGTCCATAAATTAAGGATAATTCAGAATCACATAGAAATTGTAAAGATCCCCTTGAATCTCACTTTGAGAACGAGAATGATTTTGAGTCAAATAAGAACCAGTAACCATTTTTATAAATAACTTTCTTTATTTGGTTATCTTTTCCAAATAGAATCAAAGACTTTTAATAACAAATAAATCAAAATAGCTTTATGAGGTTTAAAGGGGACTTTCCTTTATATTAACTTAAATATTTAATGATCCAATTAATTAACAATTAGAATATCGATCACGCAGAGATTACCGCAATAAGAGATCCCAGAATTATATTCAATAATGTTCCTATTGAACATTTAACTTTAATCTCACTCCTAATATGAAGCTATAATGAAACTTTAATTATAAATCAATATTACACACTGCAGCTCAGCTCTTCCTGAGATTTATATCCACCCCTAGAAATCTTCAATAATAATTCTCTAATCTCACTATTATTCCTTCCTGCTTCAATCTCTCTCTCCTACTGCTTTTTACTTTACTATTCCGTTTGACTTAAATACTTTATCTAATCTGCATATAACAAGGAATCCTGTCCTCTTTTTGGAGCTGATTGGAAATAGGTAGGGGAATTAAATTTCCCTAAAAAAGACGTCTCAGAAGGTTAGTGATAAAGTTCCGTATAGGTTTGTCACAAAATTGAACTCTAAAATAAAAATTTCACCTGTAGAATTATCACACACATCTTGAAGAAGAATATAAAAATTACAGGAAACCACCAGATGGCGCGGATAGTACGTCACAATGACGAGAGTGTAAGAGAGTGGTATACAAGGAATGGTGGCAAAGAAGTAAAATTGTTCACAAGCACTTTAAAAGCGTTTCAGGGCAATAATCGCATAATTATGGCACAAAGGAAGCACTTGGATGATTTTTTACGTGGTAGAATTATTGGACGACTGGAATGTGGACGTACCCAGCTGGAAGTATCCGAGGAGCTTGGAATCGCCCACAGTGTCATCTCCAGGCTTTGGCAACGATTCCAAGATGATAGTAATGTGAGTAAATGTTACAGCACAGGTCGCCCTCGAGTTACAACGCCGAATGAGGACCGATATATATATATATTTGTCAGTTACTACCAAAAGAAACAGATGGAGCACAGCATCAGACCTGTCTCGTCAGCTCTCTTCAGCTATCGGTACGACAGTTTCAAGGCAGACCGTGTACAGACGCTTAAGGCACATTGGTCTATATGCTCGTAGGCCTGTCAGATGTGTTTCACTTACCGCAACTCACTGTCGCCTACGATTAACCTGGAGTAGAGAGCATGCATAGTGGACATCACAACAGTGGTCTTGTGTGATGTTTTCCGACGAGTCCAGGTTTAGTTTGCAGTCTGATTCTCGCCAGACTTTAATATGGAGAGCGCCAGGTACCCGTTACCACCAAGAGAACACCATTGTGCAGGATGGCTCGTTTGGGGAGGAATTATACTTGATTCCAGAACTGACCTGCATGTTCAGAGTGTAATGATGACAGGCCACATCTATCGGGATGTCCTTCTGGAATAACATGTACATTTGCTTCGGGGCGCCATGGGTGCTGAATTTCTGTTTATGGATGACAACGCCCGTCCTCACCGTGCAAACATTGTAGACGAATGCCTTCAATCGGAGGATATCACCCGTATGGATTGGCCAGCATACTCACCGGACTTGAATCCAATAGAGCATGTGTGGGATATGCTTGGCCGACGAACTGCAGCCCGTCAATTCTCTCCCACCTGTCTGCCGGAACTTCGGAGGGTATTGCTTGATGAGTGGTGTAATATTTCCCAAGATCAGATTGATAGTTTGATACTCAGCATGCCTAGGCGTTGTAAGGCCTGTATTGCATCGTCCGGGAGACATACTCCGTATTAACCATCATACTAACCATGGTATACTGTTTTTTGTAAATAGGTTCTTTTTTGAAATTTGCTCCAGGGAGTAAAATTCGCAATTTTTATTAATTATGTCAAACATATAGCATTTTTTTTGCTCTTTACCTTTTGTTTAATAAATAGACTTTACAAATAAGTCAAATTTGTTTTGCTTCTGTCTCTTTCTTTGCCTGAACTTCATTATCCTTAATTTATGGATATGAGTGTACTTTATGAACCACAGAAACTCATAAGCACTATATAGTATTATAAAAAATAGTTATTCACTTTTAGTAAATTAATATCTACTTATTTTATATATCTTACTCATAAAAAAAAAAAAGAACTGCAAGGAAAACAAGAAAAAAGAATGTCGAGGAGTACAATGCATTAGTTTCAGCATTAAGAAAATAATTTTATATAAAAATTATTGAATTTTTTAAGTATATTTTTTCTTATTTAAATCCTACAAGTAATTTTAAACATACGTTTTTTTTATAACTTGTAACTTTAAACATATATTACCAGATGTATCCTTTAATTACTGGTAAAATCTATAAAAAAATTTTGTTTGAGTTTTTTTGTTTGAAAGAGTGTTTTCCCTCATAATACGCGTCGCGTTTTTGCAATGCCCCAGACACCCCTTCAGGCGTATTTCCTTCAACTGTAATCCACGTTAAATTATTTTAAGTAATTTTATCACTTCATCATACAAAAGGTTCAGAAATACTTTAAAAATATGGAGGAAAAATAAAAACACTGAATCACACACACACACACACACAAGAAAAGTTTATTATATAGAAAATGCACTTCGCTATAGGGAGGTTATTGTATGAAGAAAATCGTAAAATGTGTTCTTGGTTCTAGAAAAAGTTCGCTACTTAGAAAAATTCGCAATTTAGAGGTTCGACTGTATTACACACAACCCTAGACAAACTTCTTAAAATATGGCCCATTTAGTTATTTCAAAACAACACTTGTTATTTTCTATCCATAACAATCATAACGAATTGGTGGTTAGAGCATCGGACTTCAGACCAGAAGGCCCTGGGTTCGATGCCCGATACCTTAAATACCCTTCGAGTGCACACGGAGTACGTGCTCGTTAAATCAGTGGGTCCGAAAGTCTTGTGGGCTAAATCACGAGTGCGGGGGACTGGAGAATATTTCCCTCCCCTCCAGTCCCATGGCAAAATTGTGGAGGTGGAGATAGGTGGTGTCGCCATCTATCGTTCTTTCGGGGAATTTCGCCAAGCTAATTCGTACTGTCACCTGTATGGTGCTCAAGGCCTAGGCCAACGACAGGCGTACTTCTAGCCCCTTGCCACGATGAATTCCGTGGGCCTCGTTTTGACTACGTCAGACAGGTGGTATTAGCCACAACAACAACGAATTTTTTATTTGCAAAACATCTTCATTTTAGAAACACCGTTGTTGACACCCTCTATCATTATTTGCTCTGTGGATACAAATTCAAAAATTTTACTAGTTTTTTCGGTGCAATAATAGTTTTTTACAGTTGTGACGAATCTGTACGGAACCTTTCCACTAATCTTTTTAGGCGTCTTTCTGGGGAATAATAATTCGCGTTTATTTACAATCAACTCCAAAAAGAGGTATGGGATATTTAAATTAGATAAGGTATTTAAGTCGAGAGTTGCGAGATAGCAAGAGAGATGATGGTAGTCTATTGAGCCAGTAGCGTTAAACGCATTTTTAGAAGATTCAAAGAGATTAGATTCGTGAAGACGTCGTGCTGCTAGACGTACCAGAAAGCTGATATAAGCCAGAGGTAAATATAATTCACGTACGCTTAAAGTAAGCGTCAGTTTGAGCTACTTAGTTAAAGTTAATGACAGTTAAGAATTCGAATACGTGTGTTTCTCGGATCTCCTATTTCGGTAAACCTTACTTGAGTTTGAGCTAGATTATTAATTAATTGTATTCTTAGTAATTTAATTTAATATAAAGGCAAATCCCTTTAAGCGATGTAACATTATTGTATTATATGTTATCAGAGATTTTTGAGGAAATTATAACAAATAAATAATATTATTATTCAAAATGACTCTTGGTGGTTCTTTGCCTCAAATTAATCTTGGTGTTCAAGGAGTGACCCAAGGGGGTCATCACACAGTCAGTGCAGTTTTTACAGTTAATGCAGCTACAGCTGTAATTTCGGTAATTTTTCAATTACAGGGAAATTTCATCTAACTTATGTATAGATTTTTAATCTGTAATTCTGTTTAGTTCGTGTCAAAAAAAAAGTTGTTAGAAATACTCTTAATCCATAACAAAATAATCTCATTTCAGGTTTTTAAGTTTAACCTATCTTTGTGTGTGGAAGATTGTTTCTTTTCTTGTGAAATAAATCAGGGTAATATAATTTACGCTTTAGATTAAAAGAAAAATGTTAAAAAAAAATCCTCATATGAATATATAATACAAAATAATTATAACACGTTGTGATGGAAATATCTATCCTCATGCAAATTTACATGTTAAGTTCAGTACAAAATAAATAAAAAAAAAAATAATATATCTTTCTCATTTTTATTCCTGACTAGCTGGTATACCCGTTCTTCGCACGGGTGAATTTAAAAATTAAAAAATGCAGACTGAAGGATAAAGAAGTTTTTAATGAGTTAATTTTACGTGAATTGTATAAATTAAACAACCAGCTGAACAAAAAAACCATGTTTGCTAAATTTTAATACTTTAGGTATAATTGCTGATTTTTTTATTATTGTTATTATTATTTATTAAAAATCGACCCACAAGAAAGTTACGGGGCGTAACTTTCTTGTGGGTCGATTTTTGAAAACACCTACCTGCTCAGCAAAAGTAACACATTGTTACAAATTGTGTGTAATAAACGTTAAAAACAGTGTAAATAATTTTTATCTGGATGTGTAATACGTTAATATTACTTTCTGATGCATTTATTTTATGTTAAATAGCTGTTACCCGCGACTTCGTCCACGTGGAAATTAACAAAAAAGTGTTTATTCACTTCGCAGAGTTTACGAAAACTTTTCTTCTACTTTGAGAATCTATGTTTCTTTTGTTTATTTTTTTTTTTTTTTGTTTTATTTTTTTCTTTGCTAAAATTTTGTCAAAAGGTCTGAGCAAGGGGTGAAAGGGACAGGGGGGTGAAAGGGACGCATGACCTTTGACAATGCAGTTAAGGACTGTAAAATCATTAGGATCAAGACATGAACGGGAAATGTCACGAATGGCAGCAACCTAATCAAAGAAAAAAATTTGATATAACTGCTAGCAATCGTTGAGACAGAAGGCTCGCAAAATAAAATAATCCATATTAACTAAAAATAATCCCTATTGAATAAAAATAGTCCCTATTGAAATAAATAATACCTATTTGAATCGGATATTGCTTACTATTTCATTGGTTTTAATTTTATTTTCTCGGAATCCTAATTTTTTTCTAAAATAAAAGTAGCCAAGTTATTCCTTATAATATTTGCTATCTACCAGTAAAAGTTTCGTCAAAATTGGTCCAGCCGTTTCAGAGATTAGACGGAACAAACAGACGACAGAAAGACAGATAGATAGACAGACAGAAAGATAGACAGACAAAAACTTTAAAAATTGATTTTTTCAAGTAAGTACCGTATATACTTTTAAATGCATTTAGTAAAAAGCTGTTAATTTCAAATTACAAACAGACACTTCATTTTTATTTATATGTATAGATGATAATTAAAAAACAATTATTATTATCATTGTTATTTCATCTGCATGGTGGTACTTGTAGTCAAAATTTTATCATCAGGGCGATATTCTGATATCCAAACCTGGTCCAAAAACTTTCCACACAATACATCTTCTAAATTTCTCTAGAAAAATAACATCAAATAAATGTATAGTGAAAGTAATTTTCGTCAAACCATTAGAAGTGAAGCAACTGCGTAGTGATGTAAATTTCTGTCACATGGTTTTGGAAAGATTATTTGGGGTATTCGACACACACACACACACACACACACACACACACACACACACACACACACACACACACACACACACACACACACACACACACACACACACACACACACACACACACACACACACACACACACACACACACACACACACACACACACACACACACACACACACACACACACACACACACACACACACACACACACACACACACACACACACACACACACACACACACACACACACACACACACACACACACACACACACACACACACACACACACACACACACACACACACACACACACACACACACACACACACACACACACACACACACACACACACACACACACACACACACACACACACACACACACACACACACTGCCACTTATATTATCTCTTTTATTAAAAAAATAATCTCAGATGAGTTATAAATAGTATTCAAGAAATCGTACGTTTCTTCAAACTGCAGCAAACAGCGGAAGGACACGTTCAAACCGGCTATTAGGATTATGACATTTGATTTTTTTTGACAGCTACGTTCCTTCTTACGCAACAGTCGTGAAAAAAGTTGCCAGCTACAACCAATTTATACTTGTTTTGAGTACAATTTTTTGTTCTCTAAATGTTATGACGGAAATTTCCATCATCATGTAACGAAGGGAAAGATGAGTTAGCTCTAAAATGATTTATAATCAAATAATAGGTAATTGAAATTTTATATAGCTATAGCGAGAAATTCATCGAAACTACGTTATTGATGATGCAAGTAGTATACATGGATTAAGTATGCTTTTCAAGCCATTCTGTAACAAACAGATGCACAAAGTTCTTGATCCTTTTGGATTGCGTCTTAATAAAAGTCCCAGCTTTAAATCCGAATGAGGTTCCCAATACTATAAGCAACCTTGACAATGCATCTACGAACTAAGACCCTCCAGCTGCGTCTTCCATCATCACTATCAGAAATGCGTCATTCAAAAACCTTTTTACTACTCATACAAGTTCAATCTTCTTTCCATGCATTCATTGTCCACCTTCCATAAAAGGAAGACAGTAATCTGAAGTATTCGTATGGGTAAGCAACGGAAGATTAGCCAACTTGCCTACACAGATGATACAAAGGATTCGTCGTGTCTTTATCTGTAATGGCGTTCCAAGTTTACTGGGCTTTTTTTTTTGTTTGTTCTGAAGATGTATTCCCTCTCGAATTGAGTTGCTTGAACAACAGTGCTCAATCACAACTTCGTTAGTATAAACATATTTATTTAATTAACGTTTTAATTAGCCTCATCTATGTAAATTATTCCTATTTCAAATCAACTTAAAAATTTCGAATCACGTTTGTCTTTTTTAAATAGATGATACAAGCTTTAGAATTACGTTCACTGAACAAATTGAATTGATAATTTCATACAGGTCTTCTAAAATCGAGTTTCATTTTTAAAAGTTGAAATAAAAATAAAATTAACACCAAATTTAACTTGCAATATTCCCCCCTCCCCATGTCACCCGGAGACAGTGGCGCACACTTGGGGATCCGGACCCCCCCCCCAAAGCCCTTGATTTTTTTCCGATTGATTATAATTCTAAGTATATAGTACGTAAAATTTAATTAAGTATTTGTTATTAATGATTAATTTTGTTAATTAATGCTAATTATATCAATTATTGTTTTTTGTTCCCGAAAATCAATAAAATCAAAAGGAGCATGATACAAGAATGGTGAACTTTCGACCTCGGACCCTCCTCCCCCCCCTGAAAAATTCCTGTGTGCGCTACTGCCCGGAGATGTTCAAGTCACTCAAGATCGAAAGTACTTGAAAAATACTTTTAATACAGACAATTTACTTTATTTTTATCGTTGCTTATTAAAACAATAGTTCTAAGTAGTTATGAATCATGCTAATTAATAGCTTTTTCCCTATCTATTGAGCTGCATTTTGGCAGCTAAGCCACAGCAGACATGGTAAGTCCCTAATTGTGAGAGCCATTTCACTGGCGGCACTATCTAGTGGCGGCTCCAGCAAACAACTTTTTGACGCTTGAGTTTATTCAACGCAAGCTCTCGTCGGATGCTAAATATTTACATAATTCAATTTTGCCGAGAGAACCAGAGCCAAATTGATTCTCAAGGGATTTTTTTACATGCCACATAATCATATAACATACGTTCCAACGATTTTCACATAGGCACGCATGTAATAATTTAGCGCGAGACATTTTGGGTCAATATATATTTGTGAACAAATTTTTTCAGTCTTCTGTCTTAGAATTTAAAAACAAATAGCAGCATATGGACTGGTGTGATTTGAAAATCATTTCGTTTACATTTACAAAATAAAATAAAATATTGTAAAATTATTGCGATGTATTGAATTTCCTTGTAGCAACATTTACTGAACAAACGTGAAATAAATGATTCCTAAAAGTAAATTTCATTTTTCTATTTGGATGCTTTTTAGAGCAGCACTGTTCAACATTTTTATCGCCGCTGACCCGTATAAATGTTTGATAATTTTACCGTGTTGAGGGAGTTGATCGGTTTGTATTTACGATTGTTTAGACTTAATAAATTTAATTTCATTGTATTTAAATTTGCCTTCAAAATAAAACACAGTAACACCAAAAACTGTATATGAAGTGATTTAACATGGAATATAAAATGACCATTTGGTAAAAAGTACCATTTGATCCATGAACCGGTGCCAGTCCATGGCATCGGGGGTTAGCGGACATTGTTTTGAAGAATCTATAGTTCTTGACAGTGGCGCACACAGGAATTTTTCAAGGGGTGGGGCTGGGGTCAAAAGTTCACCTTTCTTGTATCATGCTCCGTTTCATTTTGTCGATTTTCGGGAACAAAACACAGTAAAAAACTAGTTTTTGAATAAATAATTAGGATTAATTAATAAAATTAATCATTAATAGCAAGTAATTAATTAAATTTTACGTACTATATACTTAGAATTATAATCAATCGGAAAAAAAATCAAGGGCTTTGGGTCCGACCCCCCTTGTGTGCGCCACTGGTTCTTGACCTTAAGCAGTTTGTACATCCTTTGCTTTGTGAACAGAATTTTTTTTCCCTCCATCAATTTGCTATGTATTACGAGTATGTGACTTGTCGAACAAAATTGTTGATAATAAAGGGGTGGGGGGGTCTTATATGTATAAAAGAAAAATATCTCCTTTGAAAATTATTAATGATAGTACTACTCATTTACTTAAAATTTAAGTAATAAAGTATAGGTAATTCATTTTAATCAGTTTTAAAATCAAAATTTTTAAAAAATTTAAACAATAAATAATGGTTAAACCAAGGTCATACATATGTGTTATTTGACGGGTTTTAGAATACTCGAAAAGTGCGACAAAAATTCTTCAGTGACATGCCAAAAGCTGTTTTGGGGTGTATATAGAAAAATGTAGAGGCTTTCACTGTAGCGAAAAGAAATTGATAGTATTGTAAATGATATGCAAATGACAGGGGGAAAAAATAACGAAAAAAACGCACACACACACGCGAACGCACACGAAATATACGTAAATAATTTTCGTAAAACAACCATAAAAAAAAAAAAATGTGGGTGAAGTATTTTTGTCAGATTAATAATAGTTACTTAAGAATTTATTTTAAGGCTGTTTTAGTCTTGAGAAAAACAAGATTCTAATTTGAAACACATTTTCATACAGCAAAACGTCTTAAAATTTTTCTTAAAAAAATTGTTTGTTATTTGTTTGCTTTCATACTGCGATTTTATATATATAAATTTAGTAATATACTTTAAATTCAGGATTTATGAAATTAAATTATAAATCTTTTTACCATTAAGTTTTAAGAGATGAAACATGGAAAATATTTTTACTGGAAAAAAAATGACCAGATTCATAGAGAAATTGCAAAAAATACAGTTTTTCATAAATTATTGAAGTCAGAATAGAATATTAACTCTGGAAAACGTTTTTCAAAGTACTCAGAATATAAATCTTTGTCATTAACATCATTTGAATACAGCGTTGTTGTATGAATCAATTTGACTAAGAAGGGAGAAAAATAATAGCATTTAGTTTCATAGAAAAGCAATAGATGTCAGTACAAGTTAATCTGTAACTTTCAATTTTGAAGTTGTTTGCCATTTGTTTATTATACTGTGCTTTTAGATTTAGAAATATTCTATGAATAAGGATTTTTAAAATGAAATTATAAATATTTTTACCATTAAGTTTTAACAGATAAAACATGGAAAACGATTTTGCTAGAAAAAATGAACAGATTCATAGAAAAATTACAAAAAATACGGTTTTTGAATTGATTAGGATATTGAGTCAGAATAATATAGTTATTGAAGTCGGAATATAATTTTTTCTCTAGAAATTTTTTTTAAAGAATTCAGAATATTAATCTTTTTCTTAAACATTATTTAAATACAGTCTTATTCTATAAATCAATTTGACTAAGAAGGGAGAAAAATAATAGCATTTAGTTTCATAGAAGAGCAATAGATGTCAGTACAAGTTAAACTATTTTTACCTCTAAAATAAAGACAGCACATATAATTATCGTGCTGCCATCTATTGAAACTATAGTAATTTTAAAACCATTGTAATAATTTTCTTCTGTTCATACACATACGAATGTGGAAAGCGTGCATTATATTTGTGATAAAAAAATATTTATAATTTAAAGGAATTTATTACATAAAAAAATTGTACCAATTGATTTTCTTGAAAAGGAATGATTATTTTTGGTAGGTTAACAGTTATAAAACCACTCATTTCGATTCACACAAGTCTGCTAAAACCGTATACGCAATGTTTAAAAATTAAATTTCAACTCAAGTGCAATTTTTTTGAAAAAATTTACAAAAAACAAATTTAGTACGCTAAAACTCATAAAATTACAAGAATTAAAAAAACATTCAATTGTGTAGAACATTTCATTTTCCAATAAAATCTGTAAAATCTTTTTTTTTTTTTTTCAATTTACAAAATGACGAATCTTTTGAGTAGAGTTACCTAAAAAGAGGTGCAGGGTGGCGATATTATTATTTAATTTATGAGTAACTTATACCAGTGCATAAAGTATCCATAGTCATGTTTTTTGAAATTAAATTGAATGTTTGTTAACGTCGCATTTTAAATCAACCCAATACTATGTGGGACGGACCTAGCAATTCTGAACCATGGGGAAGTGACTCCCGTGAGTTGACTCCCTATTCTCAAACATTACAAAACTTTGCTAAACTTTAATTTTTGTGGGATAAAGGTTTAAAGGAATTTTATTAATTAAAGCTTAAATAAGATAATGAAAACACATTAGCTGATATCCAGTTCTCTTAATTTTCAAGCCACAAAACCTGATTAAAATTCACGCGTTCCATATATCCTATTACTCCTTGTAACATCTTTTGGTGGAATCTGAACTGAACTTGAAACTCGAGTTTTACTATACCAGAGCCACGATGCTTGATCTTAATCACTGGGCTATTGCAGCTTTTAAAATCATCCAAAAAGATGCTTCTCACAAATTTTTTCAACTCGTTGTGCCCTTTTTGAGCTAAGGTTTTCTTAAGCATCCTATCCTAAGTTAAAATATAATTAGCAGTAATATATGGGCAATATATTCCGCAGCTAGGGTGAGTGAGTGAAGATTAACGTCGCACTGTTCAGCTGCACGAGGGCTTTTGGCGACGGACCACGTAATTTTGAACCATGGTCAAGTGACGTGGACGACACCTGAGCTGGCACCCCCGTCTCCTAACTACCACACCCACCAACGATTCCGCAGCTAGGAGTGGTAGTGTACAGTGGCGTAACGTACACCCCCACATCGCGGGGGGCAAGTCAAGATTCTAGGGGGCCCAAAGCCTGATGCTATGTTTGCAATGCTTTGTAAGGTTTGGCTGGGACCTGGGAGGGGGCGCTAATATTCTCCTTTACGCCACTGGTAGTGTATGGTTTGATATCACTGCTTTAAACTTGTGGTTAACGTGTCATGAGTTAGAGCTTAGTACCGTTGAAGACCCACCGTGCGGAGGAACCGATGCACATTAAATCTGTCGTGGAACAAACGGTCTCCCATTGGTGTGGTAGGAAAGACAGGGGGAAGCTGCTAACTCAGGGGTCGTTCACGTTGTTTGAACATAGTTCAAAATTACGAGGTCCGTCTCCAATTGCCCTTGAGCTTCTTCAGATTGTGATGAAGACCCTCTATGCAGAAGGGCTGACGCACGTTAAGTATACCCAGATTTAATAACTTCACGTCGACGTGATGTGAAAGTTTGGAGAGTGGGATGCCAGCTTAGATGTCACCCTCGTCAATTGACCGTGGTTTAAAATGAAGCTGCCCTTCGCCAGTTGCTCTCGGTATGCAGTAGGTGTTAAGTTAAAAACAAGCAATATGAAAAAAAAAAAAACTTTTGAGTCAATTCCTACTTAGATCAACAAAGAAAAATTTTAGTTTTGCTACTTTTTAATATGCATAGGACAGAATCACAACATTAAGTGGTAATTAATTTTTATTAATTATCATCAAAGTATCGTATTGTCAACCAGAACAATCGTGTATGTAAAATTTCAGTTCAAGCGAATGCTTTAAAACGTGAGAAAAAGACCTTTTCAAGTTTTGACACACACAAGTCGCCAAAAATGATGCCAACGTGGCTGTATTTCTAATTCTTTAAATATTTAGTTTTAATCAATTAATTTTCATTAATTATAATTAAATTACTGTATTGTCATCCAAAATATTCATGTATATAAAATTTCAGCTCAATTGAGCGCTTTAAAATGTATTTTATTGACGATCGAAAATTCCAAGAAGATAAATAAAAATAAGTAAATATATATAGAGTGTGAGCTATAATAGTAGGAATTGAAGAAACAAATCCAAATTACGAATTCCAGAAGGTAGAACTCTGCTTATTGGTGGAATCAAACCATAAAAATTATCTTACTGCTTTTATTCTATTTTCTCTGTCAGGAATGTGATTTTAATGACTCATTTACAGTAAAGCAGCGTGCAGCGAATATTTAGCCAATCAGAGACCCCTTTTGGGGGAGGACGCTAAGATCTCTCATTGACTACAGTTTCGCCGTTCGCTGCCTACAACATTGAATGACCGTGGTATCCGAGTGGTCATGATCACAAACTTTTGTCGAGTCACGTTGTCGAGTTGCGCAGTTGAAACTAGGGATGGCGATTCTTTCCGAAAAAGATCGATTTTTAAATCGATTCGAATCGTAACCTGATAAATTGATTCACAAAAAAAATCGAGGTCTAAAAGATCGATTTCTAAAAAATCGATTTTTTTCCAAGTCTGCATTTAAATGTAAATATAAATCCATTTTATGAAAACAAGAAAAATAGCAGAATAAACAATCTCTTATCAGTAAAATCAGGGAATTTTTTAGTTCAGGGAATTCGACAATTGCAATTATTTTTAGTATCATATCAAAGTATCAATTATAAAAGAAGACGTTTATTTTCTAAATGTATTTGTTACATTAAAAAGTTTAGAAACTAGATAACATAGCTTATGGTAGAACCCCCCTCAGTATAGAGGGCGCTGCTTGTGAGAACCTGCTTTTTTTACACGAGATCTTCTGTACCGACGTACAGAATCCATTAAACTTATTATTTAATCTTACACTTGTCTTCGATGATTTACTGAATTTAAAGTGAGTCTAATAATTGCGATGATATGAGCGTTGATTGATCAAAATCATTCTACCACTTATGAACAAACGATTTCACTCTCTGACTGATTTGAACCACTGATGACCGAAACAGCTTGTAGTTCCCAATGCTTAATATCTAAGCTTTTTAAAAATAACAGTCTGTCAAGTCTACTGGGATTCAAGCGGTCCGCTCATCACTTACGATGTTGCCGGCAATCGAAAAAAGGCGCTCACAAGAAGCAGATGATCTCACAATACTCCTACACATCATGGCTATTGAGTGAACGTGATGATAAATAGAGTTTTTTTTTTGTTCTCGCCATTAAAGTACAGGATCATACTTCAAGTGCACAACTGCCTGCTATAAGTAGTGTTTAAATTCTTCGTTTTTACCAAATATGCCTTAGATCCTTCGTTTTTACCAAATATGCCTTAGATCCTTCGTTTTTACCAATTTTATGGTTTTTACCAAAACAGAAAAAAATCGAATGTCGATTTTCTAGGATGAAATATCGATTCAGGGCTACATATCGATTTTAAAAAATTGATTTTTTTAGCCCGAGAAATCGATTTTTCGATTAATTGATCTCAGATCACCTTCCCTAGTTGAAACCTAGTGCTACTGAAGAACGTGTATGATGGGATGATGTGCACGCTAAATCTGACGATACATTTTATAGTATACATCTGATAGCTTATATCTGATAGTTTATAAAGATATACCTGTTAAGGTGTCGACTTCGTCACTTGGAAGAGGTTCAAAATAATGAGGTCCGTTACTATTAGCCCTCGTGTTGCATCGGAGTGTGGTGTAAATTTAAATCTAATCAAATCTTACTGCATTGGTATGACCGAGAGCCTTTTTTGATACAAAATGTGATTTAGGTCCCAGGACCTCAAAATTTTGAATTACTACAAAGAGCTGAGGGCAGTTTGAAGAACTGCCCCATCCAAGAAGAGCACCCGAATTTCTCATCACCACAATCTTAAAATCGAGTGAAATAATAATGGCTACTGTCTGTTCAATAAACTCTTACCTCAAAAATTTGAGTGATGTTGCGTAAAAATTAGGAGAGGTAAGTGCTTAAAAACTGTACACACCATTCGACCATGGTTTCCCGCCGTGTAAAGAATTGCCGATGCACGTCAAATCAGTTGAGGCTTAATGTACTCCCGTTGGTGAGGTAGTTAGGAGAGGGAGGAACCAGCTGAAGTGTCATCCTCGTGTTTTGACCGAGGCTCAAAATTACGAGGTCCGTCGCCAACAGCCCTTGTGTTGTTTTTAGTGCTACGTTTATTTTTCTAGACCATGGTTCAATAGTATGTCATCAGTGGCGCACATAAGGGGTGTGTCCTAGGGGTACGGACCCCCTTCCCAAAACCCTTGGTTTTTTTCCCGATTGATTATAATTTTAAATATATAGTACGTAAAATTTAATTAAATGTTTGCTATTAATAATTAATTTCATTAATTTATGCTAATTATTTATTCAATAATTAGTTTTTTACTGTTTTTGTCCCCGAAAATCGACAAATCAAAGGGAGCTTGATATAAGAAGAGTGGACTTTCGACCCTGGACCCTCTTCCTCTTGAAAAATTCCTGTGTGCGCTACTGTATGTCACCATTGTCAATACTACTCCCATTTTATTTCACTTTAAATCAGAATGATTTTTTTTTACATCTGGAATAAACTTCAAGGAATCATTCTTCCAATATTCAAATGTCCTTCCGTTCAAGAAGCCGAGGTTTTTCTCTGCCAGCCTACCCAAAAAGGTTTTTCTTCCTAAAGCCACGCCACCACTTATCCATTCAAGTCAACAACACAATGCCATCTCTCAGTTCCAGAAAGGGGATTGAGCGAAACCTGCGAAAACGTTAAAGTCAAAAGTCAAAGTCATTCAACTGCCCAGAGTAATGTTTTTGGTGAGTGAGTCGGTCACAGTTTTTGGTGAGTTTGGTATTGACGTCGCATTCTCAGGTAACGTGAGATCTATTGGCTACGAATCTCGTAATTTTGAGCCATGGTTGCTGACGACATCTGAGTTACCACCTCATCTCCAAACTACTCCGGCACGCGAATTTGAGGATTTTGAGCCATGATAGATTTAACGTGCATTAGCTACACGGTGTGTCTTCAGAGGCACAAGCACTCGAACTTATGACACACGTGTCACGCACTCGTGACCATTACTTTTAGGTTACCGCGGATCTCAGTTTTTGGAAAATTGTGGCTCAAACTAGTTTGGAACAATTTGGAACAGGGCAGACATAGCGATCTTTTGGAATAAGACTTGTGGCAGCGGTAGCAATGTCACGGACTAGTTTGCCCATCCGGTATAGTGGTTAGTGACGCTGACTGCGGCACTAACCAGTGCCGTAGGGTCTGGGTTCGAATTCCGGGTATGACATGGTTGTTTGTGTTGTAATTTTTCTCTTCTTTGTGATATGTGTTTCACGCTTTACTTCTATGTAAGCCCTTGTGTGATACTTTGTGGTGCACGGGGTTATAAATGTTCTCAATAATAAAAAAAAACATTTTGTGGCTGCGGAAGCCGAGTGGTCAAGGTATAGGATCGTGGCTGGCCTTGTCGCGAGTTCGAGCCCAGTACCACTAAAGACCCACCGTGAAAGGCAGCGATGTACGTTAAATCTGTCGAGAGCTGAAACGTCCTCCCATTGGTGTGGTGTGGTAGTTAGGAGAGGAGGCTTCCAGCTCAGGTGTCGTCCACGTCACTTGACCATGGTTCAAAACTACGTGGTCGTCGCCAAAAAGCCCTCGTGTAGTTAAACAGTGCGACGTTAATATTCACTCACTCACTCACTCATGGCTGGAGTGTCATGAGTTCGAGCATAGTGTCGCTGAAGACTGGCCTATCAGAAGGGCTGATGCATGTTGAATCTGTCGTGGCTCAAAGTTTTCCCGTTGGCGAGGTGCAGTAGTTTGGAGGTCGGTGTCAGCAGATAGGTGTCGTTCTCGTCATTTGACTGAGATCAAAATTTCGAGGTCATTCACCACTAGCCCTCGTGTTGCTTTAGTGATTAAGCGAATATTAACGTAGCAGTATTCAGTTACTCGAGGGCTTGTAGAGATGGATCTCATAATTTTGAACCATGATCAAATGACGAGGACGACACCTGAGCTCGCACCCCTCCCCACCTCACCAGCGGGAGAACATTTGAGCTCTCGACAGATGTAACGTTCCTCGTCCCCTGCTCGGAGGGTCTTCAGTGGTGCTAGGCTCGAATTCATGACACGCCAGCACGAGTCCGTTACCTTGATCACTAGGCTACCGCAGCCTCCATGCTGCTTTAGAGGGCAACATTAATGACTCACTCTTTGGAATAAGATTTCTTGCCGAATGGGAGTTTTAGAAAAAAGTAATTTTTTTTTTAGATTATAATCACATTTCTCAAAAGCCCTCTACTCCGTAGAATTAACTGATTGAATAGGGGGAAATGTTTCTTTGGAACTGGAAGTGATATTTTTATATTATAATTAGTTATCATTCATTAAGGTAAGTTTTCAAATTTTTTTTAGCAGCTTTAATTATTCCTAGGTCCTTGATTTTAATGAAATTAGAAACGAATATTACATTAAAAAAAGTCAATGAACTAAGCTTAGTTGGGAAAATATCGAAAAAAGAAATTCCAAGTACACCAATACTCTTTTCGTTAAGGGTTGTACAAAAAATAATCTGTAAATTTTTTTAACTAAACGAATTCGATTTTCAAAAAATTGATGGATTTTCACGAAAGGTTGTCTTAAAAGATTAAAAAATGTATCAATTAAATTTTAATTTATCGCAGATATAGCTGATTTTTCAAATATTCTAATCGAAGTTTTAGCTAAAACAAAGACGTGCTTGTTAGGGTTTTTTTCATGTCTTGTTTTTTTTTCTTTATTTTTAATACTTTTCAGCCGTTTCTGGAAAGATTTTTTTCAAATTTCTATGATTTTCGGAACTTGGTTGAAATGAAATTCTGTAATAATAAATATAATTATTTTTTGGAACAACTTCAGAGAATCTTTTAATAATTTTTAAACAATTAAAAATAATTTTAACATTTTAAAAATGTTGAATATGCAATGTGATAGAAAGTCATCGTTATCTATACATATAAATAAAAATGAAGTGTCTGTTTGTAATTTGAAATTAACGGCTTTTTACTTAATGCATTTAAAAGTATATACGGTACTTACATGAAAAAATCAATTTTTAAAATTTTTGTCTGTCTTTCTTTCTTTCTTTCCGGCTAATCTCTGAAACGGGTGGACCAATTTTGACGAAACTTTCACTGACAGATAGCTAATGTTATAAGGAATAACTTAGGCTACTTTTATTGTAGAAAAAAAAAAATTAGGATTCCGGGAAAATAAAATTAAAACCCATGAAATAGTGAGCAATATCCGATTCAAATAGGGATTATTTATTTAAATAGGGACTATTTTTTATTCAATAGGGATTATTTTTATTCAATAGGATTATTTTTTATTTTTATTATTTTCGCGAGCCTTCTGTCTCAACGATTGCTAGCAGTTATATCAAACTTTTTCTTTGATTAGGTTACTGCCGTTCGACGCATTTCCCATTCATGTCTTGATCCTAATAATTTTACAGTCCTTAACTGCATTGTCAAAGGTCACGCGTCCCTTTCACCCCTTCCTTGCGGCTTCGTTTGTGTTCGCGTTTCGCCCTACTTGCTACTTAGACCTATTTTGATCCTAAAGATTTTAGTCCTCACCCATCGACAGTGTCAAAAGTCATGCGTCCCTTTCACCCCTTGCTCAACAAAAAGCAAAGAAAAAAAATAAAACAAAAAAAAAAAGAAACATAGATTCTCAAAGTAGAAGAAAAGTTTTCGTAAACTCTGCGAAGTGAATAAACACTTTTTTGTTAAATTCCACGTGGACGAAGTCGCGGGTAACAGCTATTTAACATAAAATAAATGCATCGGAAAGTAATATTAACGTATTACACTTCCAGATAAAAATTATTTGCACTATTTTTAACGTTTATTACACAAAATTTGTAACAATGTGTTACTTTTGCTGAGCAGGTAGGTGTTTTCAAAAATCGACCCACAAGAGTTACGGTAATTACGAGGCGTCATAAATAATAACAATAATAAAAAAAAAATCGGCAATTATATCTAAAAGGCTTAAAATTTAGCAAACATGGTTTTTTGTTCAGCTGAGTTATGTAAAAAGCTTTTTTTTGTTTAATTTATACAATTCACGTAAAATTAACTCATTAAAAACTTCTTTATCCTTCAGTCTGTATTTTTTAATTTTTAAATTCACCCGTGCGAAGAACGGGTATACCAGCTAGTTTGTTAGCAAGTCTGCTTACATATGTAACATTAGTCAACTCTTCGCGTAAAAATATTTTTGAGTCATTTTTTGCTCTAGTTTGGGTAGGCGTTTTACGAATGGTTTTCGGCAATTTCAAGCATGATCCAAACATAAGAAAATTGAACATTATACTCGATTTAGTACGTTGATACACAGCTCTAACGTTGGATCCTAATTTAGTGCATATCTTTGTTTGTCGCCTACTTGATGAATTGTCGTATTGAACAAAAGCCTTTGGTGACCAGAAGTTGACCTTGGTAAGGGTGTTTATTTTAACCACTAACCTGTTGGTCATCAGCCATGCCGTGCACGCGTCTGATCAGGGGTACTCAACCTTTTTTTTTCTGCTGGGCCGCATATATAAGTTAAGTTTTCACGCGGGCTGCATATATATGTTAGTTATTTCACGCGGGCAAAGCATGAGGTTAAAAAAAAGGGGGGGGAGAGAATGCTTTAGAATCAAGATAAGATTGGAAATTTAAAATGTGGAAAATTGATCAAAATGTGTTATAACTCCTGTTTAGCTTTTTTTAAAATTATTTTATATATTTTTTGTTTTTGCCAATAACACTAAATTAAAAGAATTTAAGAAACACTCCTTCACAACTTCAGTTATGCTTTATATGATTACCAATAATATAACAAACTTAATAGGATGTCTTTGTTACTACCGTTACATCACCACTGACAAAACACTTTGTTGCTGCTTCACAAAATATTCAATAAAGCCTATTTATCAGATCTTAAAAGTGATCTTGGAGGGAAAGTGTCATTGAATGATTCCTGTTTATTGGTATTTTTTAAATATAGCACTTTCGTGACAAATCAAACACAAGTACTGATCAATGTTTGTTTTTCACTACAAAACAGTCAACCTCCAAATTGTTAGAGTACTTCTCGCTCGCAAGATTGTTAAAAATTAGTTCCACCCATAAAATGGTTGCTACTCCACTGTTGTCTGTTATCACTAACCGTAATCGTTACAAATAGAAAAAGAATATCAATTTGCAGCCGTACGACATCGACAGCAAAAAAGCAAAATCCACATATTTGATTTCTTATCAAAGAATTTTCCCACAGAATTTTTAATACATTGTTCTTAAATAAGTAAATTTCTCAGAGCAATGGGTCATGACCGGGCCAGTTAAAATGGCTCGGTGGGTATCGCACCTATTCGGGCCAATCGTTAATCGCTTTTATTCCTGTCATTTTATTGTTTGCAATTTGAGAAGAAAGGGTCGGTGGAAGATAAAGAAAAATGGCTCCCACTTTGCTTTAGACGTCGCTTGCTTTTTGACGTTATTAAAAATCAACCTAATACAGAAAAAGGGCGAAACATGGCTCCAATTTTTCTGAATCATAAAAGACGGGAACGAAACAAAATCTTTACACTGTACTTCAGAAATAGAAACGTTCTTTCCACTTTAATCGCCTAAATAATGTATCACTTTAGCATTGCAATACAAGAAATAAAATTTGGAATGTACACATACACACGCAGGAAAAAGGAATAGATTCAAAAGGAAATAAGTAGCATAATAAGCAAAATGTTCTCTTTAAGGTAGCAAAGATAAAATGTAAGAGTATTATTTTATTTTAGTTAGAACAAACTACTTTTATAAAATCTTTTTTTTTTTTGGTTTTAAGACAAGCAACCTTAATTTGAAAGCAGAAAACACTTAAATAGACGATAATGTATGAAACATTGAAATATTTTTTAGCTTTTGCGCAAGTTCATAATAGCACTAGAATTTCTATTTGTGTTTCATGTATAAATAAATACTTTAACTTTGTTTTATTTATTGACTGTACTTGCGTACTATTGCAACCCTATTGGCAATATTTGCATACTATTGCAACTATATTGGCGACATTGAATAAAACAGCGCCAATTCTAAACTAAATACACTGACGGGAATATGGTGTGTTGTCGAAAAGTATTGTGCGAAAATAAATACCTATATATGTAATGATCAATAAAAGACAAATAACTGTTTTTATTAATTTTATATTGCATAATAAATAGAATTAATGTATTAAGAATTTAATCCCAGATTCGCATTTGAGTATTCGAGCTTGCTATATCGACGAACGGTTACGCTTAGAATGACGACAAGCGGAGCAGTATGAAATGAAACACATGGTTAACAATTAACCGTCTTCGACAATCGAAATCAGTTTTGCCAATTGGGTGAGTTATCTTTAAAGTTGGCATAGTTGCGGTAGTACAGCAGTACATACCAATAAGATTGAAAATTAGAATGGAAAACTTCTAGAAAGCAAGTAATGTTACAATATGTCAGCACTTTTTCAATATTTTGATCTGTAGCCTTAAATTGTAATTAAATGATACATGGTGGCATCTTTTTACTATAGGTACATTAAGTTATTCCTTGGTGCAATTCAGAAGTATCAGAATATTTAAAGATGTCTTTCAGGTATGTACTTAAATTTAGTGTATAATGTTAAATTTTATGCTAACAGGGTGGAATACTTGGTTTGTACACCCAAGTTTGTGCGTTTGATCATAACTCAAGTCAGTGGATCTTCCTGATGCAAAAAATAGGCAGTGTTCATGCCGTATGATTAGGTGGAATGCTAAAGATCCCAAGAGTTCTTTTTTGGCTTGGGTGCTCTGGGCATATTAAATTCCAAAAAAAATTCGCATCTTCAAAGCTCAGATGCAGTCCTCTGGGGTGGTTCCGATAGCCGAGTGGTATAGGTATCGGATCGTGACTTGCCATGAGTTCGAGCCCAGTACCACTGAAGACCCACCGTGTAGGGCAGCGATGCACGTTAAATCTGTCGGGAGCTGAAACGTCCTCCCGTTGGTGTGGTATGGTAGTGAGGAGAGGGGGTGCCAGCTAAGGTGTCATCCATGTCACTTGACTATGGTTCAAAATTACGTGGTCCGTCGTCAAAAGCCCTTGTGTAGCTGAACAGTGCGACGTTAATATTCAATCAATCAATCAGCCGTCCTCTGGGAAGGAAACTAGGCGTCAAAATTTCATTGTGACAATTGATATACACCTTTTGGTGTCACACTAAAAATGATACCAGCTCCCGGGAAATGTTCTTGGTCTGCAACAGTAGTTAGAAATCCCAACTCCATTAGAAAGAAAGTCAAGTTTTACGTAATGTAAATTTGTCGGCTTCGAGGTAGTGTGCCCGTCTCTTAAGCTTAAGATTGAGGGCTCGATCCCGGCTGGAGTTGATTGATTTCTGGATGCCAAAATAGTAGGCACGTACGTAATATGATTGCGGCCTTGAGTACCAATTTGGCTCTGCTTCTCTCTGGAAAAATAAATCAAATATCAAAATTTGATAGCGGGAGCCACCACTAGATGGTGCCGCCCCGAAAGAAAGATTGTAGACCAGGGGTATTCAACCTTTTTTCCCGTCGGGCACAAACCTATGATGGGTATTTCACGCAGGCCGAAACAGGAGGATAATGGGGGACACTATAAAACCAAACCAACAATAGACAAAGCAAAATTATTCAAAATATTAGAACTTTTTTGGCTTTTACTTTAATACTGTATTAACATTTTTACACACACACACACAAAATATTTACTTCTCTATGCATCTTTAAATGAGTTTAGGAATAGTTTCGATTTCCTTTCATCTATGACAAAGCCTCTTGTTTACATCTATTATCAAAAAGGCAAATTGATAGCAAAATTGACAGATTTAATTGCTTGATTTATAGAATTTCCTTCTAAAATTTTAGTATACTGTTCTAAATCAGTTTAATTTCTTGGTGAAATGGGCTATGACTGGGCCACTTACAAAATTCCGGCGGATCACATGCGTCCGTGGGCCGCAGGTTGAGTATCACTTTAGACTCTCACACTTGGCTAGCCTAGACTCTCACACTTGGCTAGCCTAGACTCTCACACTTGGCTCACACTTGGCCTAGACTCTCTCACACTTGGCTAGCCTAGACTTCACACTTGGCTAGCCTAGACTCTCACACTTGGCTAGCCTAGACTCACACTTGGCTAGCCTAGACTCACACTTTGCCTCACACTGGCTACTCACACTTGGCTAGCCTAGACTCTCACACTTGGCTAGCCTAGACTCTCACACTTGGCTAGCCTAGACTCTCACACTTGGCTAGCCTAGACTCTCACACTTGGCTAGCCTAGACTCTCACACTTGGCTAGCCTAGACTCCTCACACTTGGCTAGCCTAGACTCCTCACACTTGGCTAGCCTAGACTCTCACACTTGGCTAGCCTAGACTCTCACACTTGGCTAGCCTAGACTCTCACACTTGGCTAGCCTAGACTCTAGATAGCCACTCCACTGGCATAGACGTGGCTGCGGTAGCCGAGTGGTATAGGCATCGGATCGTGGCTGGCTTTGTCACGAGTTCGAGCCCAGTACCACTAAAGACCCGCCGTGTAGGGCAGCGATGCACGTGGTAAATCTGTCGCCCAGTACCACTAAAGCTGAAACGTCCTCCAGTTGGTGTGGTGTGGTAGTTAGGAGAGGGGGGTGCCAGCTCAGGTGTCATCCACGTCACTTGATCATGGTTCAAAATTACGTGGTCCGTCGCCAAAAGCCCTCGTGTAGCTGAACAGTGCGACGCTAATTTTCACTCACCCACTGGCATAGACTTTCACATGTGGACTTGCCGTGTCGGCAGAAGCTTATCCGTCAAAATGCAGCTCAATTGAAAAAAAAAAGTTTAGTTTTATGTCTAAAGTATTGGAAGGGAATTATAATTAAGGGAAAAGAGATGTATAGTTGTTTTTGGAAAGAGTAGATAAAAAATTGCTTTGAAAATGCGTGTTATGAATGAGTTGCGAATTAGAGTAGATTGGAAATTTTTTCAGAATTTAAAAACTTACCTATGCGGAAAAGGTGTTCATTGGTAAATAAATGGGAACTAGTTTGATATCACGGTGCACGCGCCAAGTTGTTGCTTATGTTAGCCAAGGTGGTCGATAACATTACAATATAGTGGTGGCCAAAATTGTGCACACTTTTTTAAAATTGTTATATTTTTTAAGTTTGTATGCTTACAGAAAATTTTACGTTGCACAAAATGCTGTTTTAGATCATTTTAAAGAAAATTTAATTCTAAATTCAATACAAAAACGAAAATCCAAATATTTACAATGCATAAAAGTAATGCTGCAATAAATATCGATATACATAAGATACTGATGAAAGCAGTGAGTTATCAGAGCTTAGTGAAGTTGCATTTATTCTTTATTTCAGCTTCCTCTCGATATTTCATTAAGCTGAAAATAGTTTTAAGCTCCTCCTTCGTTATTGCATGATGCTAGGAAACAATTATATCATCAATTAGTTCTTTTTTATTTCATGGGTACCTCATTCGGACAAGAGTTTTCAAATAGTCCCACAAGCTTTCGATAGGATTGAGGTCAGGACTGTTCCCCGGAAAACAACTCAACGATCTTAGAACGGTACTAGTCTTTCAATTACTTTAATGTGTGTCCAGGAGTAGAATCTTGCTGAAAAATAAATGAATTATTTTTGGGAAATAGATCCCTGGTGGAAGGCAGAAGCTTGGTTTCTAGAATTATGTCAATGTATTTTATGACATTCAGTGTCCCATCGATAGTATGAAGACGACCGATGCCATCTACAGATATGCATGACTAAATGATAAAACTATGTGCGTACTTCAGTTGCCCGGATGCAGTCAGGATGCAGCTATTATCCTAACTTAATTCTTACATATTTTATGCTGTCACTACCGAATAACGATATTTTAGTTTCGTTCTTCTATATAACTTGCGACCAATAATAAATGTCCAATTAATGTGTTCCATTGCCCACTGTAGTAAATTGAGATATGGCTTTTTTCGTGCAATTCTATCTTTTAGTCTTGCATCTGCTAATCTACTTCTAAATGTTTTTGATCTGACAAAAACACCAGCATCACTCAGATCCCTTCTGATGGATGTCCATGAAATCCATTTATCTCTGAAACATAGTATTTTTGTTCTTCTGTAATCAACAAATATGGTGCATCTTTTTCGGGCTTTTCCTGCTTTTTTTTTTATAAAATTTGTCTCCTGACATCTCTTAAACAAAACTCTCAGCCTTCAGATGTAGTCACTTATCTACCCACATGTTATGTAATTTTAGCAAAGAAATATCACTTTCTCGTCACACATGTGTTTAATATGCTTTTTTTATTTGATGCCATTGCTTTTTGACTAAATATCATTGTTACCCTGGCAAGGAAACAGTCCTGACCTAAATCTTATCGAAACCTCGTGGCACCGTTTGAAAATCTTGTCCGAATGAGGTACCCATCGAATAAAAAAGAACTAATTGAGGATATAATTGTTTCTTGGCATCATGTAATAATGAAGGGAGAGCTTCAAACTATTTTCAGCTCAATGAAGCATAGACGTGAAGCTGTGATGAAGAATAAATGCAACCTCACTAAGCTCGGATAATCATGGCGTGATCTGAAATGCTATCATCAGTATCTTATGTATATTGACAGTTATTGTTACATAACATTTTGTACGTTGTAAATATTTGAATTTTCGTTTTTGTATTAAATTCAGCATTAAATTCTCTTTAAAATAATATAAAATACTTAGAATTTTGTGCAACGTAAAATTTTCTATAAGCATACAAACTTAAAAAACATAATTTTAAAAAAAGTGTCCAATTTTTGCCATCACTATATGGTTAGCTTGATATTTTTGTAGTTTTTGGAATATTGCAAGTTTTCAGTAATTTTTATATAATTGATATTCATCATAAATTTTAATATATATTATGTAATTATTTTACCAATATAATATAAAAATACAGTTATATGTAATAATATTCGTTCATTATAATTGTTTTTTATATTTATAAATGTTATTTATCTATAATTATGTTCTTTATTTACAATTATTACTATTGTTATTCATTTATAATTAATGTTTATTTATAATTTTACGTTATGTGAGTATTTTTACGAATAATTTTTATATTACAATGCGATGATTATTCGTATTACGTATATCCGGATTCGAGGATTTTATGCAAAGCAATCACAAAGAAAATAAACAGTTCTTTAAAATGTGAATTTATTATCGAAAATCCAATCCTTTAAATACAGGATTCATCGGCAATATTCACAGGGTAAATATCCGAAGGTCTTCACACCTTCAACAGCAATCAAACACCATCACCAGTGTTTAAAAATACACGTACGTAAAGATTATTCACAAGCACAGCCGAGCTAATCGCTAGTCAAAACAATCCTCACTACTCGCTGGCTTAATCAAAACTGACTGCCGTTCAGACGAGCATCTTTACCTATAGGCGTGACAAACTTCCAGAAATATAATTGCTCGTGTCATTGAGTGTGACATTAGTGGAAAGATCCACTACTTTCTAGAAGATTCAGAGGGTTCCGAACTCGCCAACATGGTCGCCAACGACGCCAACATGGTTGCCAACATGGTCACCAGAGATGATGCCAACTTGGCTCTACCACCAAGATTTCGCCAAGTTCTCATTCAATCGCCATTATAATGTAAGGGGCGGCGCTGCTGGTGAATAGTACAATTTTAACATGAAATAAATATAACATAGAATAATATAAATGCATTAAACACTCAAATACAAATTATTTACACTATTTACACAAAATTCGTAACAGTATGTATAATTTTTATATTACAATGCGGTGATTATTCTTATGTATAATTTTTATATTACAATGCGGTGATTATTCTTTTTTATAATTACTATTAAATTACATTATATGATTATTATAATTATTAAATTATACTATATGAATATTTAATTACCATTAAAGTATAAGATTATTATACACTGCATAATATTAGTACATGTTACTTTTCATTAAATCATACTTTTTCATTATTTATTGATTGATCTTGGTTATTCTCAATCCCTTTCTATATTCTTTTGAAATATATAACATTTTATTTCTTAACAATTCTTTAAAATTATCTTCCTGACGATTTGATACCGCTAGGCCGCCATCTTGGATTCCATTCCCGCGACAACAAACGCTGCTTGGCGCCTTGCCCCGTCATATCGAACTGGCACCAATGAATGAAATTTTTTATGTTAAGTATTGACGCGAAGGAAATGAAATTTAGGTATCGACGCTTTTCTATAGTAAAAAAAAAGTTAAAATTTTCTTTTTAAAGAAAAACGCGTTTCTTAGTACTTTTCAACACTCATTAAATATTATATTATTGACATACACTCAGGAACATTGAAAATAGCGACCCAAGAAGAAAGCATCGGATTGAAATGAAATTTAATACACATAATGACAGATGAGATTCACTTGATCTCAGAAACAAGACAATTAAACGAATACAGGGTGTGCAGCGACACAAATACTGGGCAACTTCAGTAGCGCGTTGGACCACCTCCAGCTGCAATACATGCTGCCACACGGTCCGGCATTGAGTTGATTAGACACCTTATGTTGTCCTGAGGCAGATGGGCCTACAAATCTTGAACAGCCAACTCTAAATCATGTACAGAGTGACACGATGACATCTGCCGTTTTAGCTGATCCCACACATGCTCTACAGGGGACAAACGTAGGAAGTCTTGAGCAACTCTTGCTGTA
The DNA here is from genome assembly GCA_019973935.1 of Trichonephila clavipes. NCBI lineage: Eukaryota > Metazoa > Arthropoda > Arachnida > Araneae > Nephilidae > Trichonephila > Trichonephila clavipes. The sequence continues at coordinate 171,518 of BMAU01004466.1, forward strand.
TGCGGAAGAGCATTATCTTGCTGGAAAATTGCCCCCTGTGAGACCATTTAGGAAAGGTCCTATATGGGGTCGAAGAATATCATCAACGTAACGTTGGCCCGTTAAGGTTCCACGCATCACAATTAAAGTGGACCGGCTATCATAGACTATGGCCCCCCCCAGACCATTACACCAGCTGTGCGGGCAGTGTGACGTAGGACAGTGTGGGGAAAATTGTACCGCTCACCAGGGCGCCTCCACACCCGTACACGGTTATCATCTGTTCCCAAAACAAACCGGGATTCATCACTAAACACAACCTTTTGCCAATCTGTGACATTCCACATTGATCTGGCTTGGCACCACTGTAGACGTAGTTGCCGATGTTCCGGTGTTAAAGAGTGCACGGAAAGGGCGCTTGGATTAAAGATTTTCGTCTGCAAGGTATCTGGAAATTGTTTGTGAAACAATTGCTACGCCTACGTCTACTCGTATCGTTGAACGAGTCACTGTGGGGTCCACAAGTGTTTGCCACTCGATCCTTCGATCCTCTCTCCTCGTGGTCTTCCTAGTCGCTCCAGACCCGGTTTTCCGCACGTAGGTACCTTCTCGTGTCCACTGCTCCCAACAGTTTCTAACGGCACACTCCGAATGATCCACCTGGCCAGCAACACGGCGCGTCAACCAGCCTGCAGTTTTCATCCCGATGATCAGGCCTCTCTCAAACTCGCTTAACTGCGAGAAACGTCTCCTAGCACGTTTACCTGGCATGTTTCTCTTACCAAAGTCTTTCTACAATCGGCGGGTAATCGTCACGTTTATGAATCTTGGAATTTGCGCTGGCTTATGTAGCACCCTCTTCCTGATTGTAGCGCCACCTCGGCGTGTATGGGAATGCTTATTGGCACAAAACTTGGATCATTAGCATATCACATTACGCTGTACTTATTTGCAAAGTTTCGCGATTGTGTGTACTTAACTTCCTTCTTGGGTCACTATTTTCAATGTTCCTGAGTGTATATAGAAACAAGTATTTAAAAGGCATCTGACTAGATGGAAAAAGTGTTTTTGTGGTATTCTGTGTGGTGATCAGGGTACTCAACCTTTTTTCTACTGGGCCGTATACATATGTGTACCATTTCAAGAGGGCCACATACATATATAAGCTATTTCACGCGGGCTGCAACATGAATTTAAAGGGGGGAGGAGGGTAGATAACATTAGAAATTTACAATATGGAAAATTGATCAAAATATCATAACTGATGTTTTTTGACTTTTTTAAAATTATTATTTCTTTATATTTTTTTTATTTTTGTCACTAACACTTAATTACAAGAATTTAAGAAACACCCCCTCACAATTTTTGCATCAGTAAACAATTCCATATGATTACCAATAATATAACAAACTCCTTAGGATGTCTTTGTTACTACTCTGTGACATTAACAAAAATCCTTCCCAAAAAAGGACGAAACCCTTTGTTGCTGTTGCAAAGATTATTCAATAAAGCCTATTTATCTCCTCTTGAAGGAGACATATCATCAATTAATTCCGGTTTATTGGCATTTTTTAAATATAGCAAAATTTAGTGACAAATCAAGCAAGTACTGATTAATGTTTGTTTTTCACTACAAAACAGTCAACCTCCAAATCGTTCGAGTACTTTTCGCTTGCAAGGTATGAAAGATTGTTAACAAATTTACTTCCACCCGTAAAATTGTCGCTAATCCACTGTTGTCTGTTCTCAAAAATGTAACTATTACAAATAGAAAAAGAATATCACAATTCGCAGCCGTACGAAATCAACGGCAAAAGAGCAAAATTGATATATATGATTTCTTGTGTTTCAAAGAATTTCTAACCAAATTTTTGATACATTGTCTTATATAAAAAATTCTCAGAGCAATGGGTCATGACCGGACCACTCTAAAAAGCTCGGTGGGCCGCAAGCTGAGTATCGCTGCGTTAGACTAATTAGAAACAACAAAAAAGTACTGAAGAAAACAAAACTAGAGAATCTTAAGTTTTTCTAGTATTTATTTTATCTAACTTTTAAAAATATTTTTTAAATGTGTTTTTTGAAGAATGAAACTGTCACGATAATTTGTGCATAAAAAATGGGAATTTTCCAAACAATCCAACAGAATTCAATGAAATTTGTAACACTTATACCACCATTAAGCCCTTTAGTGTAACGAACTTCAAAAATAAGTTGTATTTAATTGTATTTTTCTGCCTTCTTTAACTTGGAACAAATTATTTTTGACGAAAAATCATTAACGTCAAATTTGAGAGAGAATGCCTATAGGATATTTATTTCTTTAAATATATTTTGTCTTACGGTTTGTGATGACCGCGGTAGCCTAGTGGTCAAGGTAACGGACTTGTGGCCGGCGTGCCATCACGTTAATTACGCCGATGCTCGAACGTTCTACCGTTGGTATGGTACCGGCTCAGATGTCGTCCTCCTCACTTGGCCGTGGTTCAAAATGACGAGGCTCGTCATCAAAAGCTCTCAAATAGCTGAACAGTGTGAAGTCAATATTCGCTCACTGACTCCTGTGTTTTGTGATACTTCAGATGAATCAATAAGTATATCAATGAAATTAAAGTTACACTATATCCAACGTATTTTTATTTGTGCTTTTTTTTTATTAGCATTAAAAATTTTGCAATAATTTCATAAGAGAAAGGGGTGATATACGAGGATGAGTCGGAAAATAAGTTTCCTCTGTCGACTGTGGTCAGAGTTGTGTATGAAAGTCAAAACATAGAATGAAACATTAAAGATAAGTGAAAAAAAATTAAGTTATATCTTAAGTACCAAGTACATTGAGACATTTTCCATACCACTTGATAATCTTCAAAAAGCCCTTCAGGAAAAACTCAGGGCTTTGCATATGGAAGAAGCGTTTAACGGCTATGGACGAAAGACGACACAGCAGGTGAACACACAACACACCGATGCATCATTGATCAGTACATTGGGTACATGCTACGTGGTACTTTGATATCCTGCCAAATTGAAACAGGTGATTCGAAAAAAGCGCCCCGGGCTTCTCAGATCTGGCGTTCTGTTGTGACGGCAACTCAAAACCATATTGCAACTCGTGGTTGGGAGCGCCTATACCATTCGCCATACAGTCCTGATATCGCACCAAGTGACTTTCATCTGGGAAGAAGAATCTAGCCGGGGAAGGTCCTTTGGAAGCAATGCTGAAGTCAAACAAGCCGTTAAACTCTTCTTCCGTATGCAAAGGTCTTAGTTTTTCCTGGAGGGCTTTTTGAAGCTTATCAAACGGTATGGCGAATGTCTCAATGTACTTGCTACTTATGTAGAAAACTAAACTTGTCTTATCTTTAAAGTCTCATTCTGTGTTTTGACTTTCATACACAACTTTGACCACAGCTGACAGGGGAAACTTATTTTCCGACTCATCCTCTTGCATAGAATTGAATAATTTTTCAAACATGTGTTCCTTAAAACAATAAAATTCTTCTGAAAATAAATTTTTGAAAAATTTGCCTCCGAACGTAATTGGATACCTAGGTCTCGGAATCTAGTCAGAAATCTGAAAATGTATTACTCGAAAAGTGCTTTTGCAGAAAATGATAAAATAAAGACGAATTGCTGAAAAAGTTTTTAAAATAACTGAAATTTTGTTTTTGTTCTGCATACTAGATTTGTTTCGACTTTCAAATTTTATCAACCACTGCGTTATTACAAAATTTACAGTCCCTTAAGTGAACATAACCACTGTTTTTTAAGCAGTTTCATATAACTAAGATAAAGTGCTCTATTTTTTGTAAAAATTCGAATGTCTTATGCTAAAGGTCATTTAAAAATGAATAGCAAAGTAACGCGTCAAAATTGAGAATTTGCCCATAAACTTTTTGTATACAGTAAGGGCCCCGTTTATGAAATTTTTTAATTTTTTTTATAAATTTTCCCCAGTTTGATATTTTTTCTCTAATTTTAGCTTTTTTCTTAATTTACTAAATATAAAGATCAAATAAAATTACTAATTTTCAGGTTTCTTAGAAAAGGGTGTCACAGTAGTCGGATGCTCAGTGGCGTAACGGAGAATATTAGGGCCCTTCTGCAAAGTCAGGTTTGGGGCCCAAAGTTGTATCTTAGAAAGGACTGCAAAACCATACGTACTTGGCGTCAGTCAGGCTTTGGGCACAGGAGAATTCGCCCACCATGCGGTTGTTGCGGGGTTGTACGTTACGCCACTGCGAGTACTTAAAATTGTGTTTATAGCATGTATATATATCGTCGGTCTAATTATCAGACTGCGTAACTCCATCTGGGATGCTAATTTGATACAGTAGGGCTAGGCGTCAAGTTGTTTATGTTCGCCAAGATAGGCGAAAATATTACAATGTGGATTACTTTGATATTTTTATCGTGCGATATTGTTACAAATTTTGTGTAATGAACGCTTAAAATAGTGTAAATAATTTATATCTGAAAGTGTAATACATTAATATTACTTTCTGTTGTATTTATTTTATGTTAAAATCTAGCCACCGCCTCTCCCTTCGAAATCTAGTTTTATTATGAAATAAAAAAATTGTGATTACACTGATCGAAGGAATAAATTAAAAACGGAGCGCGCACTGAGGCATGGCGTAGACAAAACAAAGGGGAAATGCTAGGCCGTCATCTTTGATTTCATGTAACCCGACAACAACCGCTTCTTGGCGCATTGCACTCCGATATCAAGTCAGTTATACCAGTGGAGTTACGCAGTCTGATAATTAGGCCGACGATATGTATATAACATGCATATTGATTGCAGTTATTCTCAACAGGTTATCAGCGACATGAAAACATCCCGTATCTTGCAAATAATAAACATTATATGGGGAAAAAAAAGAAATGCTTCTAAATTTTGTAACAGCGGGCTACGTAAAAAAAAATTCCTTTTTTTTTTCTGTAAATTAAAATTTGAGTATACTGCATTCCTTGTTTTACACCGTTAATTTGTACCGCGCTATACTGAAACCATATTACACGAGACTTTTTATTTATTTATTTCAATTGTTACTTTGCATACTTATTAAATAATATATGTACATAAAATATAAATCGGATACCGTGTTGTACGCGAAACTTTGAAAAAATATAAATCAAGGGGTAATGTGTACCATGTTATATCGAAATCAAGTCTTAAGGTGTAAAATTATGATAGCTGAAATTTCATTTCAATAAAACATGCAAATGAAAAAGTAAGTTAACCAAATATATTAATTATAAAATAAATAGAAACGGCTATTATTAGGACCACAAAATCAAATTTGATCATCACTCTCGTCAGAAATTACAGCTCTAACCAATATTTTTTCTTAAAGTTGGTCGAAATTTCTCTTCTCTAGATATGTCTCCATCATTACAAAAGTTATCTATTGTAGGGATGGCGATTCTTTCCGAAAAAGATCGATTTTTAAATCGATTCGAATCATATTCTGATGAATCGATTTACAAAAGAATCGATGTCTAAAAGGTCGATTTCTAAAAAATAGATTTTTTCCAAGTCTGCATTTACAATGTAAATATAAATCTATGTTATGAAAAACAAGGAATATAGCCCCCCCCCCTCCCGCAAAAAAAAAACGATCTCTTATCAGTAAGATCAGGGAATTTTTTAGTTCAGGGAGTTCAACAATTACAATTATTTTTAGTACCATATCAAAGTATAGGGTATAAGCGAAATCTATTTTTTAAATGTTTGTTGCATTAAAAAATTTAGAAAATAGACAGTATAGCTTATAGTTCCCAATGCTTAATATTTAAGCATTATGAAAATAAGTCTGTCAAGTCTAATGGGGTTCAAGTGGTTCCGCTCATCACTTGCGATGTTGCAGGCAATTCGAAAAAAAAAAAAGCGCTCTCAAGGAACACATGATCCCATGATACTTACAGCAGTGTTTTCCAAATTGTGGGGCACGTCCCCTGGGGGGCGTGAGAACTCTACAAGGGGGGGCGCGAGCATATTGAAAGTTCGAAAGCAAAGATTATTAAAAAAAATTATTAATTCACTGAAAGTAAACAAATAAAACATAAAACACACTTTTACATTGATATAATACACTTATAAATGCATCAGTACTGCACAATGTATTTTGCAATTAAATTAAGAACAAGTTTAATAATTACCACCGACCCCACGGGCTTGTCATGTATAAAATTATACGCAAAAATTAGCTCTTGTCTTGATAGTTTATTCTGTTTAAAATTAATCCTTTAACTGCCAATTAAAAGATACGCGATTCACTCCCCGAAGCCACCGTTTTCCACGGAGACGTGCGTATTTGATGAAATGGGAAGGGGGACAAAAGGAATAAATATGTAAATCCATCGTAAACACTGTCAATGTCCTTTTATTGCATTCCAAAGTTCTTTTTCGGAATAATTTTATGGATAGCGGTGCACAGAAAAGATCATACTTCTTATATACGCCGATGGCACTTAAGAAGTTAAAGTTCTATTGTAGCTTTAGCATCCAAGTTATAGTATTATTGAATTCAGAACATTGTTATTGTATAGAAGGGGGGATGAAAATTATAATTGAATATCGGGTCGCAAATATTGAAACTTTGAGAAACACCGACTTACAGTGATTTACTTACCCTCAGTTACTTATTATTCCGTAACAAACAATACATAAAAAACAAAATATTTATTTTGCTAATCACAGTCAATCAAAGCATAAACAAATGACGCAATATCAACAAATATAAAAAATCAGATTACAAACTTAACTTTTATTTAAGAAAGGCGAAAGAAACTAACGCTCGTATTCACCGCTAACCTGACCCAGCGATGAAACCTGGAGTTAAGTAACCGGCAGTCAACCCCAGGTTAGAACTCCAATTCACAGCTCTTTTTCGACCTCCAGTTACTTGACTCTGAGTTTCTTAACTTGGATTTACTGGTCGATTCCCATTGGTCGGAATAAACCCCGTGACTTCCGGCTGGAGCTAAATTTCTATCTTCGCCAGCTTGTTTTTAACCTCGTGTATCGCTATCTGTTTAAAATGAATGCCAACAGAATTTATTTTACGCAGTACGAAAAAGAGTTGGTGTTGGCTTTGATGAAGCCACACTTACATATAATAGAATTTTCTGACTTTTCTGTTTTCCAGTTTTTCTAAAAAATCGAGTAACAGTGGAAACTTTCTGAATGGTATTCATCGTAAACTAAAAATCTATCCAAACTCAAATTACTTCAAAACTTGCACGAAAATGTAAACTCGAAAAATCGCTTTCTGCGCATGTGCGGTTAAAACTAACCCAGCTGTGACCCTGGGTAAGGATTTTTTAACTTGAACCGGAGTTAAGTTATTAACTTGCGATGGTGAAGAACGTTTTCGGCGAACCTCTGGTTTCCTTCCTCTAACCGGCGGTCAGGTTAGCGGTGAATATGGGCGTAAGCACACAGGCATCTCACGAGTTTTTGAATAATTAACCCTTTAAGCGCCAACATCGTAATATAACGGTTTTTAAAGAAGAGTACATTCAACTAATTGTAAATAATTTTATGGTTTTTACCAAAACAGAAAAAGTCGAATGTCGATTTTCTAGGATGAAATATCGATTCACTGAATCTCGGATCACCATCCCTAATCTGACGTAGTAGCAATTACCTGTCTGTTTCGATCTTGTAATCCGTTCAGTATGTTTCTATAAGGAGTTAAAGAACTTTGCAATTCGCTTTTAAATTTTACTCTATATGCTATTGGAAGGTCTTTTTCAATAAAAAAGTCATTTAATTTAAGTTAAAATGCAAGTTTTATACCGTGTAATATCGAATCCGTGTTATAATAATCACAAATTTTATACCGTGTAATATGGAATCCGTGTTATAATCACAAATTTTATACCGTGTAATATGGAATCCATGTTATAATAATCACAAATTTTATACCGTGTAATATGGAATCCATGTTATAATAATCACAAATTTTATACCGTGTAATATGGAATCCATGTTATAATAATCACAAATTTTATACCGTGTAATATGGAATCCGTGTTATAATAATCACAAATTTTATACCGTGTAATATGGAATCCGTGTTATAATAATCACAAATTTTTATACCGTGTAATATGGAATCCGTGTTATAATAATCACAAATTTTATACCGTGTAATATGGAATCCGTGTTATAATAATCACAAATTTTATACCGTGTAATATGGAATCCGTGTTATAATAATCACAAATTTTATACCGTGTAATATGGAATCCGTGTTATAATAATCACAAATTTTATACCGTGTAATATGGAATCCGTGTTATAATAATCACAAATTTTATACCGTAATATGGAATCCGTGTTATAATAATCACAAATTTTATACCGTGTAATATGGAATCCGTGTTATAATAATCACAAATTTTATACCGTGTAATATGGAATCCGTGTTATAATAATCACAAATTTATACCGTGTAATATGGAATCCGTGTTATAATAATCACAAATTTTATACCGTGTAATATGGAATCCGTTTAATAACGTGTAATATGGAATCCGTGTTATAATAATCACAAATTTTATACCGTGTAATATGGAATCCGTGTTATAATAATCACAAATTTTATACCTTGTAATATCGAATCCGTGTTATAATAATCACAAATTTTATATTGTGTAATACATCAAAACCGTATTTTACAAGTACACTGTTTTCGATGGACGCCTGTATGTAATTAAATAACGCAAAACAAATGCATTACGAATATTTTCGTATCTTTTTTTCTTTCAGAGCCATCAATGCGAGAACATCGTACATCGACGCAACCCTTCAAGACTTGAACGTATCAGACATCTATAGAACAATATTCGATACTCTTTCTGCTGCAGAGCCATTTTTAAATATTTCTGAAGAATTTGTTTTTTGCTGCGCTATTATAGCCTTTTTAAAAAGCTGCTATGTTACTTACGAAATTATAAATATGTTCCTACACCCTATAATTTCACATGTAATTTTAACAGTGATTCAGGGATGTTACCAATTTTCGAATAGTCTTGGGGGCTTAGGAGTGCTAAATTATTTATCTCTGACATATGAAATCTATAGAGGAAGTGGTACAGTATACTGTATAAAAAATGGTATATTTATTGTGCTAATACTAGTTATAGCTTATTATTTAAGACCGTTCGCTTTCATTGTTGATGTTTTTGTAGTTCTGTTTTTGATAACAGATACTTGCCGAGCAATATCCGAAAATTCATATATCTGGTCAATTACTTTAAGTATAACTGCTCTATTGTTTTCGATCATGCTGTCACAAGTTGTAACCGATTTCTTAACTCCTATACTAATTATAGTAAATTTTTTTCTACTTACAATTACTTTTGTTACATCTGAAGACCAAGTCAAAGTGTTTCCCTTATGTGCGATATTGCTAGCTTATCTGTTTGTAAAGCAATTTCAAATAGGCATTTTCTCTCTATTTGAATATGCTTAGTTGATTATTTTGTGCGTTGCATCTTTAACATTTGTGTGTGTGTATTATGTTTATAATCTAATAAAATTATTTTCATGAAACAAATTAAATTTTTTGAAACAATTTTTATTTGACTCAGCATCACTGACAATTTAACCATTTAACTGTGTCATGACGAGTATACTCGTCATGGAAAAGTTGCAGGATTTTGTGTCATGACGAGTATACTCGTCATGTGTAAAAAGTAGTCACCCCATTGGCTATTTAAATAGTGAGTTTTGAAAAACACGCCCATTATTAAATTTAAAGACGTTTAGGGTATTTTGAGGCCAGGACGGAGTAAAACAAATGATGATGATGATGATGGTGGTGATGATGGTGGTGGTGGTATTAATATTAGTAGTAGTAGTAATGATTCAAGATAAACTCAAGCGTCTCCATAAGCAGCGGCTAAAACAGCATATATAAATTTGTATAACGAAATTATTTATGTGCAAAGATAACGTTTTTCATAAATGGACAAAATGCGAAAGCCGTAAAGTTGTTTTACAATAAGGTTTCTTCAGCTATGATTAACCATGAAACATGCGTGACGCCAACCAAGCGCTGAACCCATCGATAGTTGTTGGTTCGAAGCTACCTAGCTATCGAATGGTGTGCATGCTAGTTATTTGATGTTAGAAGCACATTTTGACAATAGAGTAATGGCCCAATGACCTGCCTCCTAAAGAACAGTTTTTTATTGGGATGGGAAAGGCCTGGGCAAGAGGATTAATCAATCTTACAGAACCTGCTTCAGAACTACCTTGTTGTCAAGCCAGGCAGAAAAGGATTTTTCAGTAAGGAAAGAAGTAAATTAGTGTGTGTTCAGGTCTCTTAATCCGGGAATTTCAGTGGTCACTACAATTCATAATTATCCATAAAAACGTAAGACTTAGTCTCATGAACACGCGATCAAGTTAAATTATTTAATAGCTTCGTACACAGATCCCCTGTACAATAAGTATTTGTAATAAAATTTACAGTTTTTAAAATATACCCATCTTGATCTAATATCTTAATAGCGACACTTACTCTATGATTGACGAGTATACTCATCACTCGATTTCCGTGACCCACGGTTCAAAATTACGAGGTACCTAGTTAAAATTTAACCACCTCTTCTCATAATTAATATAAGAAATAGAAAATAATTAAGTTGAAGTTGCATAAAAATTAATTCGCTATTAAAAATATTAAAATGCGTAACACAAGCAATGGAAAAACCAACTGGTTTTCCGTAGGGCGACACTACAGATGAACAGTGGCAGGGAGAGTAGCTAATTGGATATAAAAGAACAAAAAATAACGAGTTCAACCTTGAAGAGGGGAACAGAGGGGCAGCTCTGGTTAATTTCGATTCCCGTAGCACACACAGCTAAGCTCTCTCAAACGGGGGTGCCACAGTTAATTGGTTAAAATTGTTAGTTTTAAAATTACAAAAATCAATTTCAACTCTACAGTGGCAAATGGCTGAGGTAGCCCAATAGCTACGATCACGAACTCGCTGGTTCGAATCTCGGTGCCACAGAAGATCCCCCCCGTGTAGTGGGGGGCAATGCAAGTTAAATCAGTCGAAACTCAATGTCTTCGTGTTGGTGTGGTAATTAGGAGAGGAAGATGTCATTTGAACGAGGTTTTCAAAATTACGAGATTCGTCACCAATTGCCCTCGAGTTGCTTTATAGTGTAACGTTAAAATAACTCTCTCATTCCTACTACAGGTGGCTGCGGTAGACTTGTGTTCAAGGTATCAGATCTTGGCTGGCATGTCACGAGTTCGAGCCCCATACCACTAAAGATCCGCCATGTAGGGGAGCGATGCACGTTAAATCTGTCGAGAGCTCAAACCTCCTGTTGGTGTGGTAGTTAAGAGAGGGGGTGCCAGCTCAGGTGTCGTTCTCGTCACTAGACCGATGTTCAAAATTACGAGGTTCGTCGCCTTTATCCCTAGTGTAGCTAAACAGTGCGACCTCAATATTTACTTACTTACTACAGTGACTAAGCTGAGACTTCTACAGTGTGATGAATATACCGTACGAAATTAGTCCCGAGCTCCCCTGTACGAAGTTTCTGTGTAATCATGGGTTCGAGTCTTGACGGCAAGAAAGACCCATAGTGAAGAGGGTTGATGATCCTTACATGTGCCGAGGTCTTAAGTCCCAACGTTTGTGTGTGGAAGTTTGAAGAATGAGGACCAGTTCATTGCTTGTCGTTATTTACGAAGTCCGTTACAGGTAACTCAAGCTATTTTAGATCAACGAGATTGATAAATTCTTAATCTACTGCATAATGATTTAAGGTGTACTACAGGGTTTTGCCGAATTCGATCAATGTACTCAGAGGGGTGATAGTTGGCAACATGAGGATGACAAATCCCCTTAGAACATGGAGTCGCAAACCACGTTCAGTCGGCGAAAACCGTGAATATAGCAGCCGTTCGGGTAAAGGGTGCGCTAGACAAGAAGAGTGGCTAATGTAATGTGTGGATTTGGAATGCCGTGAAAGAACTGAAGAAAACCTGCCCGTATGCAAAATTCCCATTCGTGTGGAGAGGACAAAAGCGGCGAGCTATTTGTCATAGGTGAGCTTTTATGAAGGATGCGTTTTATTCACAAAAAGTCGCAAAAAAATCACACCACCCACCCTATATTTCACACCACTACGTTGGTCTCAAACTACTAAGTACCTTGGTGTAATATTTGATAAAACGCTCACTTGGAAACACCACATTCTACACGCGCGAGATAAATTCCGGATCGCGTTAAGACAAATTTACCCCCTAATTAACCGGAATTTCGATATGTACCTTTACAACAAGTTACTTCTCTACACGGCCGTTTTGTGACCAATTCTGAGTTACGCTTGTCCTGTGTGGGGCTATGAAGCTAAAACGAATATCAAAATTTTAGAAATTGCACAAAACTCAATTATTAGATGCATTGTACGAGCATGCATGTTTAATTCGAACGCTAATATTTATAAAGCAACCAAAATCCTCCCCTTTAAAAAATGTATCCAGACCCTCGCCAAAAAATTCTTTGGTAATCTCCCTAACATTAATAATTCCAATATCGCAAATATATTGAAAATTACACCCCTTGGATCGACATAAGAGGACTAGGAGAATTCTCCTAGACTCTTATAATCCACCCTAGTTGTATTTCTTTTTCATTCACCGTTTCGGTGAATGAACCCAATTGCTAAAATTTCCTTTTCAAAATTATTTTTATTCAACTCTTACCTTAAATTCGCTGCACCCTAACAGGCAAGCTCCCAAAACTTTCCCTCAGTAAATTCTTAACCTAACCCCTACACAGCCAGTTAAGAGGTTTTTCACTTGCTAGAATCATCCAATAGAAGTGCTTCCTCTCCACTTACAGAACTGCGATCCTCAATCTACCCAACAAAACAATCTTCAGGGCTGACAGCTTCTGCTCCCACTAAGTGATGACGTCACCTAGATGACACGAGACCAACATCAGACGCCGACATCGTAAATCTTCCTTGCCAGTAGAAAACGCACTTCTCCCTGAGAGTCGATGCAGACAGATCAGGCTCCGACATAAATCATCAGGACTGACAACTGAACCGCAGGACTCCCAAAGATGATCTTGCATCAATCAGACTCAATATGAACAATATTAGATATAATTGAACAATATTTGATGTAATAGACTATATTTTTCGGGGACTTTCTCATCCACTTTTCCACATTAAGGCCTCTATACTTTTTCGATATGGGATGAAGGGTTTTATAAAACCCAGTGCCCAATGACCTCCTGCTCTCTATGAAGGATGTTATGTCGACTGGAATGAAAATGAGCAATAAGAGGTGCATAGCTGTATATTCCTCGTTCGTCAATTTGAACAATTTAAAAAAAATGTAGTTTAACATTCGCGCTTTATGCAACGCTCATATATGACAAATTGCACGCCGCTTTTATCCTTCCCAGACGAATAGGAAGTTTGTTTCCGGGCAGATTTCCTCAGCTCCACCACGACGTTCCAAATCCAATCATTCTTTTAACCACTCACCTCGTCTGGCGCATCATTTCCCGACTGCTACTATAACCACTACTTTCATCGACTAAACGTGGTTTGCAACCTCAGGTTCCATGTTGATTTGTAATATTAAGAACGACAAAGTTAAACAATACTAAATTAAGAACGACATTATTAATTACCAATAGCCCCATGTGGGATTGTCATACATAAAATTACATGCAAAAATTAATACTTATTTTGATAATTTGTACGGTTTATAATTCCTTAACTGCCTATTAAAAGATACGCAATTCGCTCCCCAATGCCACCTTTTTCCACGTAGGCACGCGTATGTGATGTATTGCGGGGGGTAAGAAAAGGAATAAATAAGCACATCCTCTGAAAAAGTAAATTTTTCGCGAAGACTGTCCAGACTTTTTTAATTGCAGTCCAAAGCATTCAGAATAGCAGTGCACAAAAAAAAAAAAAAATCGTTCATCGGAAAGACGTATATATACGCCCGAGGAAGAACGACATTAAGAACGACAAAGTTAAACAATACTAAATTAAGAACGACATTATTAATTACCAATAGCCCCATGTGGGATTGTCATACATAAAATTACATGCAAAAATTAATACTTATTTTGATAATTTGTACGGTTTATAATTCCTTATCTGCCTATTAAAAAAGATACGCAATTCGCTCCCCAATGCCACCTTTTTCCACGTAGGCACGCGTATGTGATGTATTGCGGGGGGTAAGAAAGGAATAAATAAGCACATCCTCTGAAAAAGTAAATTTTTCGCGAAGACTGTCCAGACTTTTTAATTGCAGTCCAAAGCATTCAGAATAGCAGTGCAAAAAAAAAAATCGTTCATCGGAAAGACGTATATATACGCCCGAGGCAATTAACGCTTTGACTGAGCGAGACAATTTTTAATTTACGCCGGTGGCCCTTAAGAAGCTGAAGTCGTGTTGTAGCTTTAGCATCAAAGTGTATTATTGAATAAAATGCATTGTTATTGTATGAAGGGAATTGAATTTTTTTCACTTTCGAACTCCAGTGTGGTGATACTTCATTTATACGCTGTTCATGTGTTTTAAATTCTATAAGCCACGCTACAACTTGAGCTTATTCTTGCGGTGAAACTATTTTGAAAAGAGAATGTTGAAAAACGGGAACGTTGCACTATCTATATATAGCTTGCAGTCATCAAACTATAATCTTTACTTTATTTATAATTAATTTTTGAAAGTGCAGTCATATTTTTCGGTCATCCTACATATAACTTTAAATTTTATATTCTATTGTACGCAAAACTTGATAAGGAAAATAACTGCAGCTGTTTGCCGATTATATATAAACCCCTTGAAAGAATGAAATCGTATGTATGAATACTCGTCTTAACAAAATTCATGATGGGTCGTCAAGTTGGAAAAAAAGAAAATATTCATACAGAAAAGATACGAGACAAACTTAAAAGCTTTTCCTTCTGGAAAATTTCATGCAAGTTTTCTGAAATATATATATAAATATATTTGGCGTGTACCTATAATGTAAGTGCATTATGGACATTTAAAAAATTTTTTTTGCATGTTTTGGCCCCTCCCTCCCCTCCCTGATTTTATGTGGTCTCGATAGTCTAATGGTTATGGTCGCGGGCTCGAGTCCTGGTGCTACTGAAGACCCACTGTGAAGAGGAAGCTGATGCATGTTAAATCTATCGAGACTCAGTCCTTCCTCAGGCATGGCGTGATAGTTTGGAGAAAGGGTGCCAAATCAGGTGTCACCCTTGTCACCACACCAATGTTCAAAATTACGAAGTTCGTCGCCTTTATACCTCGTGTTGCTTTACAGTGAGACGTTAACAAACACTCTCAAATGGTGAAAGAATGGAACAGTTGCATGAGAAATTTAACTTGGCTTCCATCTCCTCATATCAGTAGCGCACACAAAAATTTTTCAAAGGAGGGGGGGCAGGGTTGAAAGTCCACCATTTTGGTATCATGCTCCAATACGCCGCTCTAATACGTCTTTTGATTTTGTCAATTTTCGGGAACAAAAACAATACAAAATTAATTGTTGAATAAATAATTAGCATTAATTATTAATAACGAATACATAATTAAATTTTACGTAATATATACATAGGATTATAATCAATTGAAAAAAAAATTCAAGGGCTATGGGGGAGCACGGACCCGTGGATGCCCTTGTGATCGCCACTGTAAACCATCAATCAATTCTTCACAAGAAATGCCGTGGCTAAATACCGCGATATGTGGCTATGGGGGGTGTCCGGACCCTTAGAACCTCCCCCCCTTGTGTGCGCCACTGCCTCATAGTGTGTTGTAAACATTAGAAGAGTGAGATAACACACACACACACACACACACACACACACACACACACACACACACACACACACACACACACACACACACACACACACACACACACACACACACACACACACACACACACACACACACACACACAAAGTCATTTTTGATCTTGGACACACACACACACACACAGTTATGTAGTAAAGCTGATACCCTTTAGCATTTTGAGACACACACAAAAATCACACTAGTAAAGAGTGATTGTGTACGACACACACAACAAAAGAGGCTTGATAGTTGGATTGATTGATTGATTTGATTGATTTAATAGCACTGATTTCTCAGGGCTTTTGGCGAGAACGTAAGTTATGTGAGTGGAAAGCTGATACCCTTTAGCACGGGGGAGAGTCGCTCTCGACGAGAAAATCTGTCACCTTTAAAGAGTGATTGTGTACGACCTCTCCAACGTGAAAAGAGGCTTGATAGTTGGAGCTTGCCTATCTGGAGCATCCATGTTCAGTGAGTAAGTGTAAGGTTTTATGGCACAAGAGCCAATTTTGGCTAAGCTGCGCCAAACAGCATTTTAAATCTGTGGTCTAGACGGGAAAAGATGAATTGGAATGACAAGAAAGAGGGTCAAAAATTAGAGAAGGATCACTAGGCACCCCGGGTTCGTGAAGCCCGTGTTTACCAAAGATAGTAAACTCCTTGGGAAAATAGGAAAATATCACTAGGGTACCTCGGGATTGTGACACCCGTACTCACCTAAAGAAGGTGAGTCCCTGAGGAGGTATCCATGTTCAGAATAGATAGGGACATTGTATCGAGGGTTATAACAGACTACATAAACCTGCGAAGTACAACGGCGAGCGAATGTCTAAGTTGAAGGACCGTTATTTATAGTTGTATAAGAGGATTTTTGCCTGAAAACGCGATTCTACACTCCTGCACGTAACGCCCTAGATGAATTCCTCCCTCAGAACCCCGTATCCATGAATCCATTAAAACTGTTCAACGGGAGTTGCATACTGCAAAAATTCATGGTAGAGAAGATATTCCAAAAACGTTAGTTTCGAGGTGGAATGCTACGAAGAGATTACAGTCAAGCCGAGACCACCTAAACTGTGTGGACGCAACTGCAAGGGAAACAAGTCATCTAGTTCGATAAATCCTCATTTATTTTATTCCGGACCACCCGACGTGGTCTCGTCTGGCAAACACCGGCAAAAGCATTTCATTTTGTCTGCCTGATTCCAACCGTGAAACATGGACGGGGTTCTGTGATGGCGTGGGAGTAATATTTTCCCATGGATTGGTGTATCTCGTTGTCTTGAGAGGGATGATCACTAACGACCATTATCGAAGCATTCTTGCAGATCATCTTCACACTATGTTTCAGATTTTCCGCAAGAACATCTTGTGTTCCAAGATGACAACGGCCCTGTTCCCACCTCTCGCTGTGATAAAACATGGCTACATGAGCATGATGAGGAAGTGGAACACGTAACGTGGTGTCCCCAGTCACCTGATCTGAACATCATTGAGTGTTTGTGGGGTCTTTTAGAGAACAAAATTTTCTTAGTCTGTGCTTGGTTTCCTCTTCTACTCTCACTATCTGAATTTGAGACGGCTCTAAATGAGGAATGGCTTCGAGTTTCAATGAACTTTGTTCAAGATATTTATTTGTCATTCCTCCATCGAGTGCAAGCTGTCATTCAGATTAAAGGGTGCCCAATTCCTTACTAATAAAATATTTTCATTTATTCACAGAGGTGTTCCTATTATTTTGTCCTATACCTGTATGTCGACGCAAATATGGAGAAATATATTTCCTCTATATTTGGTTTGCTGTCTTAATGGGTCGCAAAAAAAAAAAAATCTTTGTGGGATGTTGTTTGTCCATCCCTGGAGTAGTGTGTTTAAGAATACCAGCGCCGATATCGATTGCGTTTCAAGATAACTTGAAATTGATTGGTTTCAAAATTAGAAGGCCCACCGCTGTCATTTTTATCGATTCTATGTGAGACTTTTAAGAACAAAATATTAATGAATTAATCGAAATTTATCGCTAACAATAAATCGTAAATCTAAAGCAATGTTATACAGATTGAGACCTGTGGATTGTGTCTATGGGCTTGTAGGAGGCCGATCGATCTATGTGTTTGTTTCTGTAACATTTTTAGCTTTTCAATAAAAGTTTAAATCTAATTAATTTAATTGAAAATGGATTAGAATAAGTCGAAATTAATTTTTGTTTGATAATCATGAAATTCAATATTCTTTTTATCATGTACAAAAATATTTATAAATTTGAGTTATTAAATTTCTCATTCAATATTCCTTTTATCATGTACAAAAATATTTATAAATTTGAGCTATTAAACTTCCCATTCAATAACATTTTCTCATTCAACGTTATTTTTATAAAACATAATTTTTTTAACACAAAATAAAACTTAAAATGTTTAATAGACGATAAATAAGTTTTGAGCATATTTTTTCTGAAAACAGTCTAGATGTATCGTTTTATAGTCCGGAATTTTTTAATTCACTAAAATAAACAAATGCCTTATCAGACGTAAAACATTTAAATTATAAAAATCTAGGTTTTATATTATATAATACACATAATTTTAAACTATGGTTTGAACGAAAGAATTTTTAAAGCAGAAAATAAGTCATGAGAAAATAAACTTTCCATGGCTCTTCATTTTGTTTACGAAGTCTTTTTTATATAAAAAAAGTAATAAAAAAAAATTAAGTCAATTCCTACTTAGATCAACAAAGAAAATTTTTATTTTAGCTACTTTTTTATTAAATAGTTACAATTAATATAAATATGTATATACATAGGACAGAATCACAACATTAAGTGGTAATTCATCTTTATTCATTATCATTAAAGTATCGTATTGTCATCTATAACAATCGTGTACATAAAATTTCAGTTCAACTGAATGCTTTAAAACGTGAGAAAAAACATCTTTTTAAGTTTTGACCCAAGTCGCTAAAAAAGAAACCAACGTGTCTGTATCTGTAATTCTTTCAATAATTAGTTTCAGTCTATAATTTTAATTATAATTAAATTATCGTATTTTTTCATAAAACAATCGTGTATATCAAATTTCAGCTCAAATGAGCGCTTTAAAATGTGAGAAAAATACTTTCAAGTTTTGACACAAGTCGCCAAAATGGTCGCTAAGCCGCCAAAAATGATGCCAACGTGGCTGTATTTGTAATTCTTTGAATAATTAGTTTTAATCAATTAATTTTTATTAATTATAATTAAATTATTGTATTGTCATCCAAAATAATCATGTATATAAAATTTTAGCTCAATTGAGCGCTTTAAAATGTATTTTATTAACGATTGAAAATTCCACCAAGATAAATAAATAAATATATAGTTTGAGCTAATAGTAGCAATTGAAAAATATTAAGCAATTTGTTAGATAAAACACAGTACTTCTGATATCTACAAGGGGGGGTACTGGATTCAAGTTTCTTTCCCGGGAACCAGAGTTCCCGAGAAATCAAAAAAATTACACATTTTTTTATCCCCGGGAACTATGCTACGTTCCCAGAAGTGACAAGTGGCTGAAATAATTTAATTATATTAATAATCATTTTTATAATTAATAGCCTTTTTTCTGAACAAATTTATTTTTTAGGGACTTTTAAATATTTTAATTATTGTAACTATTTTACTTTTTAAAATACAAAGTAACTAATAGTTACGATTATACAATACATACGAATAGCTATTATATAAGCAAAAAGTTTACTTAAATTGTGCTATTTTATTTCATTTTACATGAAACTTTTATTAGAAACAAGAACCTGAATGATGATTGTCATTCTAATGCACATTCAAAACAGTTTTGGTGACATCTAACACTATTTATAAAAGATGAGGTATTAAGTTGGATAATTCCTCTTTTATTAATTATGGAGACTTGGTACCCTAAAAATCACAAACCTATCGTTATTTTCATTTAATCTTATTCTTTGCATTATTATCTTTCGATTGATATATCACTTGTGCATGTCGGAAAGTTAGAAGTTGACTAAAACTTCATTTGAAAACAAATTAGGCAATTCATCCACACCCCCCTTTTAGAAAAAAAAAAGCTAAAAAATGCTTTATGATGAAAAAAATCTATTTTAGAAATAGAAATAATAACTATAAAAAAGAATGTGTAGTATTAAAAGCAGAATATTTCCGAGGCAATACAATAATGTAATTTTTCTTCCTTGTGAAATGTGTGCATGTAAAATTTTTAAATTAAGGCATTTTATATCAATAATTCTATAATTTCAATTATTCTTCCTGATATATTTTTCATACAAATGTAATACTTTAATATTATAAGAAGAAAAACAGCTAAAATTTCTGTCGTGACAGAAAAAAAAATTTTTTTAAAACATTTTTCTTGAATTTTCATGGGCAATTAGTACTCTCTAAAAGCTGATCATTTATAAAAATGTGTGGGTTGAAAAAATATGAAAATGCAATTATTTTAAAGAAAAACGTATAACTAATACCTTAAAGTGGTATTTTATAAGTTTAATTAAGCTTATAATAATTATTTTTTCAGAATTATAAACTTTAAATCTGTTTTTCTCAGTTTGTGTTTTTCGAAACCTTGGTGCATTCAAAATGCTACTCCTTCGACAATTATTTACCAATCACTTCCATTTTTTTCTTGCGTGTTGAAAATAAAGCATGTAATAAAATTAGGGATCCGTTTTGCTATAAACTGAATACTTTTTTTAAAAAAAATAAAATGTAAGACATGTTGGCTTTTTCGTTGATTTTTAGCCTGTATATCAACATTTTATTTTTTTTTTCTCAAAACGAATGAAGTTATTCTAAAATCGATCCCTAAAGTTGTTTAGATCATCCATAAGAGTATTATAAAAAAATTTCAGGTCAAAAAATTAATTTTTACACAAGGGGAGTAGGATTTTAAAATTTTCCCAATTTTCTTCAAAAAATTTAAATTTTTAGAATTTTGTGAATAATATATGAAAATTTTCATGTGGTAACATTTTCTTGAATAGAAACATTGTATAAAATGCTAAATTATAATTTTTAAATAAGTAAATAAAGAAGTTTGCTCAAAGGGTGCCAAGTCCCCTTAAAGGAAATAAAATTTGTCAGCACGAGATTCGAACCCTCAGCATGTGTGTAGGTACATTACCGGCTAGAGTACTTTGCCGAAGTAAACAAGCAGATTTTAAAACTCGAAGGGTTTTCTCTGAATTGTCCCTTTTGAGCAATTTATTGAAGGTTGAACACCCTTAATGGAATACTTTGCAAGGAATGTCATTTCGTCTCCCCAAATGAATTTTCTCAATTCGTTTCCTCTCCTTCTTAGAATCATAGGTGCTAGTTTGATATCACGGGGCATGACGCCAAGCGCTTGTTGCCGCTGGAATGGAATCCAAGATGGCGGCCTAGCGGTATCAAATCGTCAAGATAATTTAAGAAGATAATTTTAAGGAATTGTTTTGAAATACATTGAAAGCATTTAAAAAGAAGAATATAGGAAGAGATTGAGAATAACCAAGATCAATCAATAAATAATGAATAACATTATATAATAAAAAGTTACATGTACTAATAAAATTATACAGTATATAATAATCATCTTATAACATAATTTAATAGTAATTATATATAATATTCATATAGTATGATTTAATAATAATTATTACATATAATAATAATCACATAATATAACTTAATAGGAATTAAATTAACAAAAAAGAATAAAATCATCGTATTGTAATATAAAAATTATTTATAAGAATACTCATGTAACGCAATAATTATAAATGAAAAACAAAAGTTATAAATAAAGAACATAATAATAATTATAAATAAAGAACATAATAATAATTATAAATAAAGAACATAATAATAATTATAAATAAATAACATAATATGTAATAATTATAAATGAATATAAAAAAATTATTATAAATAACGAATATTTTTTATATGGTTATTACATATAATAATAATTGCATTTTTGTATTATATTGCTAATAAAATAATTACATAATATAGATTAACATTAATAAAGAATATCAATTTAAAAGTACTGGAAACTTGCAATATTCCAAAAGCTGCAAAAATAACAAGATAACCATATTGTATTGTTATCGCCCATCTTGACGAACATAAACTTGGCGCGCACCCCGTAATATCAAACTAGTTCCGAATCATATTAGGTTGGGGAAAAAGAAATCCATTATTTTTGCATGAAATTCAAAACTTTATTTAACATGGTTCGAATTGTCCGATTTAGGTCAAATATGTACCGTTTTGTTGTATAATTTGTTGCCATTTTAAAGATAACTTCATATTGCCTCTCTCATAGAAGTCTTGGCCTTTATTGGTGAAAAACTCTAGTAATCGATTTTCCCAATATTATCTTGATCTCAATTTCTTATCACTTGAGAAGTTTTGCAATGCAAAAAAAGGTGGTAATCGTTTGGTGCCAGGTCCGGACTATATATGTGTGGTGAATGCATTAAAACTTTCCGACCAAGCTCTCAGAGTTTCTGGTCACTACAGGCGTGTGTGGCGTGGAGTTTTCCTAATGGAACACACCTTTTCTGTTGGCCAATTCTGGCCGTTGTCCGGTCAGTCACTAGCTTCAAACGGTCCAGTTGTTGACAATAGATATCTGAGTTTAGTGTTTGGTCCTACGGAAGCAACTCATAATAAATACCATTTCCAGTCCCACCAAATACATAGTAGAATCTTCCTGGCCGTTAGTCCTGGTTTGGCCACCGTTTGAGCTGCTTCACCGCGCTTTGACCACGATCGTTTTCGCACAATATTGTCGTATGTGACCCATTTCTCATCCCCAGTCACCATCCGTTTAAGAAATGGGTCGATTTCATTCCGTTTACCCAGGGCTTCGCAGATAGAAATTCAATCCATCATGTTTTTTGGTGTTAATTGGTGTGGCACCCAAATATCGAGCTTCTTTTTCAATCCAACTTTGCTCAAATGGCTTAAAACTGTTTTATGGTCGATCTTTAGCTCCTGGGCGATGCTACGACTACTAACATGCCGGTCAATTTAGATTATTTCTGTGATTTTATCGACATTTTCGATGACGGGCCTGCCTGTGCGAGGGTCAACTTTAACATCAAAAATGCCTGAACGGAATAGGTGAAACCAAAATTGCATGTAATTAGCTGTTACAGTATCAGCACCATAAATACCATTTACAATTTTAGGCGCCTGGCTTGCATTTTCACCGTTATCAAAGAAAAACTGTAAAATGTATCGAATTTTCTCTTTAACTTCCATTTTTAACACCCTGTAACTCACAACTGAATGGAACAAACAAAAACAGCACAATAAATTTTTTAGTGTGAAATGTCCCTTTGACAACGAGCATAAATTTGAAATTGTTTGATTGATACTTCACGAGATATCGACACTACATCCATCTACCGAAAAAAATAATGGATTTCTTTTCCCCCAACGTAATACAATAATTTCATTTGTCAGCCAAATTAAAAATTATATTAAGGTATTCAACTAAGTTCGGAACCATGACTTTAAAATACTTATAAATGAATAAATTTTTTTGAGGAGATGCTTAGTGTCCCTTTAATTATAATAATAAATATATATAGATATGTTTTAAGAATACTATTACAAGAGAAAATGATTTAAATGCAAATTCTTGGCAAAAAATGAAGGAAGAGTGACTTATTTTAAAAACATTATCTTTTTATGGAATATGAACCCTGAACTGAGATTTTCAAAATTCCACATTTTTTCACAGTTACGATCAATTGAAGTAATAGCCGATGTTTTTTGGGAAAATTTCTCTTCTCCTATAATATTAAAATGGGGGATCCTCCTCTAAATTATTTATTTCAAAAATCCTAGCTCAGCCCTTGTATAGAAGTCCTAGCTATATATATGCAAAACATAGAAGGAGAATGTTTTAAAAATAAGTTTTTCATTTTTTGCATTTAAATATTTTTTTCCGTATAATAATATTCAACAATAGCAATTGCAACCATTTTATATGTATACTCTAATTCAACTGACACAAAGTATCAAACAAATCCATTTATACGCGTTTTAAACCACCTTCCGAACGCAGTCGGATACTTAAGAATATTTTCCAAACAGATTTAGTTTTTCTTTTAAAAATGACTTGTTTTCCGAGACAGTATTTGATCCTGTAACTCACAAACAGTGAAATGATCCGGCGCTTTTGTGCTGCTTCCCATCTTTTATTAATATTTCTGGCTTTTCTCGTGGACAAGGTCGCGAACTTCTGGCAGGGATTCTTTCTGTGGAGAGAGAGGTTAGAACAGCTATACACAACCTGCGGGCCGCATGCGGCCCACCGAGCCTTTTCAGTGGCCCGGTCAGTGCTTATTGCTCTGAAAAATTCACTTTTTTAAGAACAATATATTAAAAATTTGGTGTCAAGAAATCAAATATATCAAAATTTTGCTTTTTGTTGTCGATGAATTGAAATTCTTTTTCTATTTATAACGATTACGGTTATTGATAGCAAACAACAGTGGAGTAGCGACAGTTTTATGGGTTGAACTAATTTTTATTTATCTTTCGTATCTTGCAAGCGAAAAATATCCGAAGAAAAAAAGATCATTTCAAGACAATTGGGAGGTTGACTATTTTGTGGCGAAAAAACAAACACGGTTCAGTAATTGTTTGATTTGTCACGAAAGTGTAGAAATTAAAAAAATACAAATAAACATGAATCTCATTCAATGACTCTTTTCCTCGAAGATATCTTTCAAAAGGTAATGAATAGACTTTTCTTGAAAATTTTTTGCCACAGCAACAAAGAGTTTTGTCAGTGGTAATGTCACAGCGGTAACAAAGACATCTTATGAAGTTTGTTATAATATTGGCATTCATATGAAACCGTTTACTGATGTAGAAGTTGTAAAGGACTGTGTTTCTTAAATGCTTCTAATTCATTGTTAGTGACAAAAATAATAAATAATAATTAAAGAAGCAAAACACACACAGGAGTTATATAAAGTATTTTGACGAATTTTCCACGTTTTAAATACTTTTTATCTTCATGATGCGGCCCAGCAGAAAAAAAAAGGTTGAGTACCCCTGGGTTAGAATCTTGATGCAACTGAAACACTGCTGACTAGAAATGTCGATGCACATTAAACCTGTAAATGCCAAAATCTTCATGTTGATTTGGTGTGGAAATTTGGAAAGGAGAATACCCCCAGTTCAGTGTTGCATTTTTGAGTTCCTTCACCAATAAGTCACCAAATAGCCTTGAACTGAATCTAAGTGGAGTGTGAGTAAGAGATATTAACTTCCCACTGTAAAGCTGAGCGAAAACTATTGGCGATAGACCTCGTAATATTGAGCCTCGGTCAAGTGACGGAAACAACACCCGAGCTGGCACCACCTCTCCAAACTTCCATATTTTACCAAAGGGAAGACTTGGCAACCTCTACAGATTTAACGCGCATCAGCCCCCTCTACGCAGCGGCTCTTCAGTGGCACCAGGACTCAAGCCCATAACACGCAGGCCCTAAGTTCGGGACCATAACCACAAACTACCATAGTCTTGCTTCTAAGAGGATGTTGTGGCTACGGTAACCGAATGGTCGTGGTCTTGAATTCGTGGCAGATATTGTTGTGTCACGGTTTTAAAAACTAGTTCTACTGAAGATACACCAAGTAGCGTGGCTGATGCACATTTAATCTGTTGAGGCTCAAAGCCTTCTCGTTTGCGGAGTGTGAAGCTTGGAGAGAGGGTGTCGTCCTCAACTCTCAACCATGGTTCAAAATTACGAGGTCCGTCACCAATAGACCTCATATGGCCTTATAGCGCGATGTTATTAAACACTATTTAACAGCAAGGTAGCTAACAGCGAAGTCAGTCAGAGACTTTTTTAGAAAGACTCTAAGATCTCTTATTGACTATGACTTCTCTGTTCTTTGCTTAGGGTGGCAATAGTATCCGAGTGGTCCCGGTCACAAATTCGTTGTTGAGTCGCGTTGTAAAGCTGGTTTTCGAAACCAAGTATCACTGAAGATCCACCGCGTAGAAGAGTTGATGACGTTAAATCTCTCCCGTTGGCTTGGTGTGATTGTTTGTAGAAAGATGGTGCTACCTCAGGTATAGACCTCGTCACTTAACCGAAGTTCAAAATATGCGATCCATCACCAATAGCCCTTGTGTTGCTTTAGTTTGTAAGGGAATATTAACGTCGCACTGTTCAGCTACTCGAGAGCTTTTGGTGATGGACCTCGTAATTTTGAACCATGGTTAAGTGACGAGTACGACATCTTAGCTGGCACCACTCTCTTCTAACTACCACACCACACCCACGAGATGACGTTTGAGCTCTCGGCAGATTTAACATACATCGTTCCTCTACACGGCTGGTCTTCAGCGGTACTAGGCTCAAACACATGACACACCTGGCCATGAGTCCGTTACCTTGACCAGTAGGTTATCTCGGCCACTTGTGTTGCTTTAGAGAGCGTTGTAAATTTAAATCAAATCTAAGAGGATGTTAATAAGCAATCCATCAATCAACTATTGGTTTTCATCTAAAAAATCTTAACTAAAAATCAATATATGCACGGAGAACATTTAGCAAAACGCCCATTTATTTAATGAGTGTTCAACAAATTACGCCCTCTGAGTTGCACAGGACAAGACGAATTAGAAAACTACCTTACTGGCTGAAAATCTATTTCAAGTGTGTTATTTACTTGACATTTACAGCACATTTGTTTTCAAACCGCTTCAGGCGAGACATCGAACTGATACCAGTATTAATAATATTTTGTTCTCTTCCTCCACGATATTATGTATCAGAAGTATTATCTTTTGTTGTATTTTGTTTCTTAGCAGCAATACGTTATTGTCGATACAGCCTTTTCGTTTATTTACTATTCGTCTTAATTAGTTTGACTTTAAAGAATTTTGAAACTTCTTTTGATAGATTACTAAGTAAACTAGGCGTTGGTTTTCAAGTTCCTGGTTCACTGACGGAGGAATTGAAGTCTGTGCTTGTGGGCACTTTAATAATTTTGTTATACATGCATTATAAAGACTTAAATTATCTGATTTTTACATATTACCTATTAGATTATTTAAAGAGCTCCATTTCGAGGCATTTGAAAAAACTATGTATTTTTATTGCAGTTTTAAGGTTCAGAAGATTGTTTTTATGTGGATAAGTAAAAAAAAGTGACGTATGAGATGCATATAATATATGCCTGAAAATAAAATAACATTTGTATTTATTAGAAAATGGTATGAATCGCAATTATTTGAAATACATTAATTGCGAAAGTTGAATGATTTAAGGTGTTAAAGTTTATTTGTTTATATGACAGTCTTTAAGAAAGTTTTAAATAAAACACAAACAAATACTGGTTTAGAAAATGAAATTTTTTATGTTAAAACTTGATGTTTTTGATCAGTATGAATATTTTTTTATTAATGGATAACCAATGCATGTGTATTTTTGAGATTAGTTTGATTTTCCTAATGTATAAAACATTCGAAATGTAACACTTTCAATTATATAAAAATGTATTAAAAGAATTTAATCGTAGACTTTGCTATTTTTTAATCTCCAAATATGTTGCTGAAAAGCATTGCAATTACAATTTTCTTTTTCAGTATATAGTTATTTGAATACGAGTTCTAAATGTACGCCTACATTCATTCGAAATCGAGGATACTCATCTTGGCAATGAAATGCTGCATTTTGATGACGCAAAATATCAAACAATAACAAATTTTCCTATTTATCTGAACTTAATATAATAATCAGCTTAAATATCATTAATGGTATCGACCCCGAGGGTATAATCCACAAGAATCCAACTTTTTCAATAACTAGTAATTTTGTCATTCGATATATGTAATTTTATAATCTAATGGAAGCTCTTATTAATGGAGACTCAATTGCAGCTAGAGTATTTACCATTTTGAGCATTTTTCATCTTTCAACGCAGAAGGGATTAAAAAGATTAGTTTGTTTGATTTAATTGGGTCCAAGGGTGTGTGACCGAACTACCTTAAACCAGGGGTGGGTAATTGTTTTAACTCGATGACCCCATTGTGGAAGCGAAGGATTATAAAAGGATTGCATTCATTAATTAAATTTGCATCTCAGAAAAGGTATAAACTGTACCATAAAACCGATACAAGTTAAGCAAACTATTGGCATTTTATTCAGTTCATTTACTGTGCTAATTTAACATTATCTATAGCTGCAAGCACATTAAATTTTAAAATAAATTTAACGAGACAAATGTACCCTTTTCTACAACTTTTTTAATTCAGGAGTGAGATAGCCCGTTTTTAAATTCTCCAAGTTAATGTCGATTAAGTTGCAGCTATATTTACTTATATTGATCTTCATGTCTTTCAAACTTTGTCTAGAAATATGTAGATTCAAATGTAGAGAGCATATTCTTTTCACATTCAGTAAAATTGTTATTAATTTCAAAGTTAAGTAAATCCTGCAAAAGAGCAAACAGTAGAAATATTCTTTAAAATTAATAACGCGAACAAAACCAATAATTTAAATTCCGTTAATGCCATTAGAGTATTTGTTTCTAAATTTAGCAACAATGTAAGGTATTGGAATCAAAGATTGTAGAAATGAAAAAAAAATATACTGCAAAAAAATCACGCAAATTATTTTATACCATATTTTAGTCAATAAGTTTTTTTATAGCTAAGGAACTCATGCTAGTGTTGAATCTCTTCTACCTCAAGAGACTTCTGGTGCAGAGGAACTAAAACGCGCGACAGCAATCAATGCTCAAAGTTTCTTCATGTCACAGGGATATGGATCTGCAATAGATCCTCCATCCCCTATCTGATAATGTATTTTGACGCTGACAAGTGGAAGACATGAGTAGGAAAAAGTAAAGTTCACTGAGTTTAAGTGATCTGAATGGCTGGTAAGGTAATGCAGGCGAATGACGTCCCAGTCTGGGGGTAGTATTCTGATTTGGGCAATGCTCAAAGGCCTCACATTTGCGTTATGTGTGAAGACTCGCCGCGCAGAGTGGCTAATGCTCCTTAAATCTGTCCAGGATTAAAATCCTCTCGTTGGCATCATGTAGTATTTTAGAGGGTTTGCAGGCTCAGGTGTCATCCTTTTTACATGACCGAGATTTGAAAATACGAGATCCGTCACCAGAATTGCCTTATTTTACTTTCCCTCACTCGACCTGCAGTCACTGAGAACATGTCATGTTGAGCTATTAATGCGCTCTAAATGTTACGATGATCAAAGTCCTCAATGGCCGTGGCGATTGATTGATTGACTTAATATTAACGTCGCACTGTTCAGTGGTGACCATAATTTTGAACCATAACGTCGCAATGTTACCACACCACACCAACAGCTACGACAGATTTAAGGGCTACGGCGGGTCTTTAGTGGTACTGGGATCGAACTCGGACCACACGATCCGTAATTTTGAAGTGAATATTAATCGCAATGTTCAGCACACGAGGGTGACGAGGATGACGAGGATGACAACTGAGCTAGAACCCTCCTCCTAACTACCACACCACAGTAACAGGAGGAAGTTTAAGCTCTCGTCTGAATTAATGTGCATCGCTCCCCTACACGGCGGGTCTTTAGGGGTACAGGGCTCGAATTCGTGACATGCCAGCCACAATCCGATACCTTGGCTACCGCGGCCACATCAATGGACACGGAAACCTAGTGGTTAAGGTCGCCAGCTTGTCGCAGGTCCTGGTGCCACTTAAGACTCACCCTGTGAAGGGAGCCGATGTTCGTTTAATCTATCGAGGCTGAAAGTCCTCCTGGTGGTGAGGTGTGGTAACAGAGACGTACCACCGTATCGATGATACGTGGCCCCCAAGCTACAGGGACCCCAACATATATGAGGGAAAAATTGTAAATATATTAAAGCCCCCCAAATCTGTGCGAGACATTTTGGTATGGGGCCCATTCAGAACTAGCTACACTAGTGTGGTAGGTTGGAGAGGGGGTGCCAGTTTATAAAGACTTCCAAAAGCCCTCGAGTAGCTGAATAGTGCAACATTAGTATGGGTCCGCGGTAGCTAAGTGGTCAAGGCATTGGAGCGTGGCTGGCGTGTTATGAGTTCAAGACCAGTAGCACTAAAGACCCGCCGTTTAGGGGAGCGATGTACGTTAAATCTATCGATTTCTCCAACATCCTCCCGTTTGTGTGGTAGTTAGAAGAGGAGGGGTGCCAGCTCAGATGTTGTACTCGTCACTTGACCATGGTTCAAAATTACGAGGTCCATCTGCAAAAGTCCTCGTGTAGCTGAACAGTGCGACGTTAATATTCACTCACTCACGCTACTGAGGATCTGTCTTGTAGAGGAACTACTGCGTTGCAAATCTATCGATGCTCAAAGTCTTTACGTTGGTGTTGTGTGGACGTTGGAAGAATGGGGTGCCACCTCTAGTATCTTCCTTGTCATGCAACTGAAACTCAAAATTATGAAATTCGTCACCAACATCCCTCATGCAGTTTAAAAGCGTGATGATAAATGAAAAATCAAATAAAATCGGTTAACAAATTATCAGCAACCAATTGCTGTAGCCTTATTTAGTTGACGGGAAAATAACCCAACGTCATCGTATAGGTAGATTCAATATTATAGATAACCTTGCGATCAGGAACTCAAATATCTCAACTACACTTTAGTTGTAGTTATAAGTACACACTGTGTTACGTGTGTATCGCCCATTGTAAGCATTCTTTGAGAAATGTTAGCCTTTGATGTTCTACATCTCTCATTAGTAGCTTGATTTCTATTGCAATATTGAGAAATTATTGAAGAAGTGCTCACCGAGTGTTATTCCAGCAGTGTTGGACGTCAAAAAGGAAAATATTAAAAAAAATTTGTGTGAGTTAAAAAGACTTGAATAAGAATGGAGATTTCGGGACAAGCGCCAAGTTTTTATCCATATTTTGAATACCTGAAAAATTGGGAAACGATAAACATGAAATGTTTTTTAACTGCTGAATTTCTAAGACATTGCGACTCGGATCGAAATCGATTAGTTCTCACCTATCTTATCATTATTTTGTCTCTCATTGTAGGATATCATGGCTACGATGAGTTTACGGTGAAAATGTGCAGAGTTATATTTTTTTTAGGAACGATTTCACTGCTTAATTTAAAGTGGATATCATATTACTTTTTTTTCTGTTTTTGTTTTTTATTTCCCATCGTCTTTGAGCCTTTTTTGGATGTGACTTTAATCATGACTTTGTTTCTTAATTGTAGGAGCGTAATATCCCTAAGGAATGTTCTTGGTATGGTATTCGGGTATACTGCTATGATGCTGTTAAAATTTGTATTTAATATGAATTACAGATCTTTTATTATGATGTTTAATGCTCTGTGTTCATTTTCAAGGATTCATAGAAGCAACGACTTAAAAGTAAAATTTGCAAAGACTAGTTTTTTCATTTTGATGTTTGTCTTATTAATATGGAACGTGAACATTTCCATTCAAACTGCTATTTCTGATTTCATTGAAAAGTGTATGAATTTTATTCTAGGCATGTCTTTTATACTATTGGAAACTTTGAATTACGTTTTATTAAACTGATTGTGTTTGTTAGCTCGTTTAAATGTACAATTTTATGCATACATTTTTGTCAAATAAAGTTTTTTTTGTGAATATTGACTGCAGCTTTTCTATTAGTATTTACTCTTGAGATTAATTATAAAACATTGGAAACTAATTTTTTGAATGAATTTGTCCTTTTATTCTAGAACCTAATGGAGAAATTGTCGATGTTTTTTTAGAAAAACATGCTGTTGTATACTTTAAGTGTCAAATGTGTCTTATTCTATCGGTATTCCAAGGACTTGGAAATTTTAGAGAACTAAGCCCCTTTGAAGAAACATACAGGTAGTTTCAGAAGTGAAACATTTTGAGGATAAAATTCAAGGAAGTACCGAATATTTCACTTGGTAAAAATTCTTTCTACGTAAAAGTTTTCCTTCCTATTCAATGGTCATTTACTTTCAGTATTTAAGGTATCAGACTACGTTCGGAATTATGACTTTGAAAAAAGCTTACAAACGAATATTTAAAAGAATATTTAGTGTTTTTTAGATCACAATACAAGTATAAAATTGTTTTAAGAATATTATTGCAATAAAAAATATTTTAATGCAATATTTTAGCGAAAAATCAACTTAGAATGATTTATTTTCAAAACACTCTCATTTTATTAATGATTCTATAATATTTTGCTTATACATAGCTAAGACTTCTCCAGGGAGCCTGAACTGGAATTTTATAAAAAAAATTCACATTATTTCCTGAGTTGCTAACAATTGAAATAATTATCGGTGTTATCTTGTTAAAATTTCTCCACTATGATGTATTAAAATATGAAAAAGTCCACTTCTAAGTTAAATATTTCAATCATCCTAGTCCAGACTCTGTGCAGAGGTCTGAGCTATATATATAGGCAAAATATTATTAAAGAAACATTTTCCATAAAAGGGAGAGTGTTTTGAAAATTCTTCTATGTTAACTTTTTGCCAAAATATTGTATATAAATAACTTTTTATTATAATAATCTTAAAACAATTTCATACGTGTATTCTAATCCAAGTGACGCTAAATATTTAAAAAATATTCGTTTGTACGCTTTTGCAAAATCACGATTCCGATTGTAGTCTGATACCTTAATTCTCCTGTTCTGTCTATCTTCCTCATTTGAAGGGGTGAGGGAGAGTGGAGTGCCAGCTCAGGTGTATTCTTTATTACTCGACAAAAGTTCAGAATTACGAGGCCCATCGCCAATAGCCTCCGTACAGCTTCAAAAAGTGCGATGTTAATGTGCTCCGACACAATATAAGCTTGTACACTTCGACCAAGAAGGACCAAAGAGATCGAAGCGAGTGGTTAAACCTTTCTCGAAATCCCCCTGCCCGAATGTTTTAAATTTTAGCCTAGACAAACTTCTAGTACATCACTGTACCTTGAGAATCTTTATTTGAATATAACTGGAATATTTTTTATGTAACGTTATATTTTTATGTAATGAACTTTTATAATAACGATATTTTATTTTAACAGAAATAGACAAGCTTTCAATAGACCAGGTATATCTAAATTTTCGAGTATGGCCGGAGCCTAGGATAAGTAAATAGCTGCCCTCCGAGACTGTCAAAATATCAAATAGGCAGAAAATGTTATCTATATTTGGGAGAAAAGTTTTTCTTTAATATGAATTCTAAAACAACTTATTAAACGAGCAAGATATCTGTGATGACCCTGCTATAGTTAAAATCCAGGAACTGGTGACCGAAGTCGCAATTTTGAACCAGGGTCTTTTAATCAGAGCAACTTATTAGCTAGTACTTTTCTGTACTTACGTATTAGCGTCACTGCAGCCAAATCGGGATACGCGAATCATTCCACTTTCAATCAAAATTTATCGGATTGCTTTTTTTTCTCAAATAAAACTCATGAGAATAGTTTTCTGTTTTTTGGTGTTTAATGGTGTGATTTGCTTGGCGTGAACTTTGGCTGCGGTGACGCTAATACGTAAGAACTTATTTTTCTTTCTTAACCTTTACTATGTATAATATAGAGGCACTGTAGCCGAGCTCTATTAAAGACCTCAGAATTTTTCTGTGATAAATTGTTGGTCCTATCAAAACTTGAGCCTTACACCTAACTTAAATATTGCTGATCACAAAGCCAGAGTTATCCTCTGGACCAGTGCAGCTCTACGATGTGATAAGGAAGACTGGTAATTGGTAGTCTGGTAGATACAAAATTTGATTTTAATTGACGTTACATTCCAAAGCAACACGAAGACTATTGGTGACGCACCTCGTAATTTTGAGCGATGGGCAAGAGACAAGGATGACGCATTCTCCCTTAAGGTATCCGACTGCGTTCGGAACAGTGATTTTAAAAAGCGCGTAAATGGATAATTTTCATGATATTTAGTGTCACTTAGATTAGAATATATGTATAAAATTGTTTTAAGGACAGTTTGACAAAAAAAATTATTCAAATACAATATTTTGGCAGAAAATTAACTTGGAATAACATTTTTCAAAATGTTCTCCTTTTAAGAAAAATACTTCTATTATAATATTTTGCCTGTATATTGCTCAGACCTCTGTACAGAGGCTCAAATAGAATTTTTGAAATATATAACTTAGAAGTGGGTTTATCCATGTTTTACGACAATAGAGGGGGGGGGAATTTTAAGAAAAAACGCCGATAATTTTTTAAAACGGCTGTAGCTCTGAAAATAACGTGAATTTTTCAAAAATCATAGTTGAGCCTCTGTACAGAGGTCTGAGCTATATACAGGCAAAATATTATTTTAATAGAAGCATTTTTCACAAAAGGAGAACATTTTAAAAAAAGGTTATTCTAGGTTAATTTTTAGCCGAAATATTGTATTTATTTTTTTGTCAAAATGTCCTTAAAGCAATTTTATACATGTATTCTAATCTAAGTGACACTAAATATCATGAAAATTATCCATTAATGCGAGTTTTTAAAATCACGGTTCCGAACGTAGTCGGATACCTTAATTTCCACACCATGTCTAGGGGAGGATTTTGATCGACAGACTTAACATCATCATTACCTTTACTCGGCGGATATTCAACGGCACAAAGTTTCAAACCCGTGACTCGACAGTACTGGCCACGAGTCAGTTCAGTTCAGTTAAATCACTGAAAAAGTGGAGACTTGGCTAACGCCTTATGCTCCGATAAAATTTTGATCAGTTTTTAATCCAAGCTATAACACACAGTTCGTGATTGCACTGTCCATCAGTAATTTGAATTATCTCGTTGTGCTTCAACTGAGATTGATGAAAGTAGAGTATAGAGTAACTGGAATTTTAGAATCTATTGGATGATGTCAGAAATTTTTCAACTTTTTGAACATGCTCTATTGTTTTAGATTTCGCTATTGAGGAATAAGACCTTTCTCCGTGTGGTTGGAGATAAAAATTTTCAAAATTTCACGCTATAATTTGTATTTGATACAGTTTAATATAAAATGTTCACTAGTTTCTGGTACTTTACAATCTGCACACAAAGGAGAATCTGTTAGTTTAAAAAGGAAATATATATCCTTTAATGGTAATTTTTTAGCTCGCAACTTATTGATTAAAACTTCTGTATTTCTATTTTTTGCTGCCTGTCTGTTCCATTTTTCAAGATGAGAAATATAAAAATAATTTTTATGCCTCTTGCTCTTTTTCCATATTTCTTCACTTTTGATTTTGTGTTGTTTTTTGAAATATGTATGTAGATCTTCATAAGTTATCCAAGAAATAATATTCCACGGTTCTGGAGAGGCTTTAGCTAATTTATCAACTTCATTAATCTCTATTCCCTTGTGAGCTGGTACCCAAATGAATGTAATTGATTGAGCTATTTGGAGGCACTGATGTAAAGTTGAACTTAAATTTAATATTATCGTATTGGATTTTCTATTAATATTTTGGATGCTTTTTAGGACTGATAAGCTGTCCGTCAAGATATAATTTTCTGTTTCAGAAACCCAATTTTTTAACGCAGTCCATATTGCTATAGCTTCGGCTGTGAATATTGAAATCATTTCTTTCAGTATGAAATTTTGTCGAATTTTTTTCTTAGGGATCAAAATTCCTATTGATGTTTGATTAGTATTTTTTGAACCATCTGTTGCTATTATGATACTGTTATTAAATTTTGGCTGAATAATCATTAAACATATTTTGTACTATGTCATCTGGAAGCACCACGAGTCCACGACCACTTGATCACTTGGCAACCGTAGTCACGAATACAAAATTTGAAGTAGAATTTTAAATAATTAAAATCAAAATATAACCGCTAAATATTAATATTTCCATATTTAATTTTACTTTAGTCCTAGTGTTTATGATGATTGAGCCCTAGTGTATGTCTTGGCAACTTTATGTTTAGATAACGACTTTCGTGTCTGAATCTAGTTTTGTAGATTCTGGTGCCAAAAAATATCCAGATTCGAAAATGTGAGGTGCACTACCATTATCCTACGTGTACCTTTAAAATGTTCTAAGGCCGTTTTTAAGTCTTTCCTCAAGATTTGATTTCTTGTGGCCGCGGTAGCCGAGTGGTATAGGTATCGGAGAGTGGCTTGCCTTGTCACGAGTTCGAGCCCAGTACCACTAAAGACCCGCTGTGTAGGGCAGCGATGTACGTTAAATCTGTCGAGAGCTGAAACGTCCTACCGTTGGTGTGGTGTGGTAGTTAGGAGAGGGGGTGCCAGCTCCAGTGTCGTCCACGTCACTTGACATGGTTCAAAATTACGTGGTCCGTCGCCCAAAGCCCTCGTGCAGCTGAACAGTGTGACGTTAATATTCAATCAATCAATCAATCAAGATTTGATTTCTTAATAATGTCTCACTTTGAAGTTAGGCAAGAGCAGCTATTGGTGACGGATTTCGTAATTTTGAACCATTTTTAAGTGATGAGGATGACACATGACCTGTTACTTCTTTCTCTAAACTTTCCCACACACTAAATTAAAGACTTTGAGCCTAGACAAATTTAACGTGAATCAGCTGCTGTACGCGGAGGTCTGCAGAGTCGCTAAGACTGGAATCCATGACTCGACAATGTTGGGTGGCCGCGGTAGCTTAGTGGTTACAGCTACAAATTCGTGACCCCGTGTAGGGGGCTTGAAGGGGTGTGTGGGGGGCTTGGTGCCACTGAAAGCCCGCCATTCACAGGGGGCTGACGCAGATTAAGTCTGTCAAGCTCAATGCCTTCCCATTGACATGGCGTGGTAGTTGGGAGAGAGGGGTGCTGGCTCAAGTGTCATCCTGAGGTCCTTTGCTAACAGGAAATTACGAGGTCTTTCCCTAATAGGTCTGGTGCTGCTTTACATTACGACGTTAATAAATTTTCTCACTCGACAACGATGGTTACGAGTTTGTGACCATGACCACTAAGCTACCTCGACCCCAAGGCTTTCATCGTCCAATATCTTGGTATGGCTACGTAGCCTAGTGGTCAAGGTATCGGATCGTGGCTGGCGTGTCATGAGTTCAAGCCCAGCACCACTAAAGACCCTCTGTGTACTGGAGCGATTCACGTTAAATCTATCGATTGCTCAAACGTTCTCCCGTTGGTTTGGTATGGTAGTAAGGAGATGGGAGTGCCAGCTCAGGTGTCGTTTTCGTTGACAAGGGTTCAAAATTACGAGGTGCGTCGCCAAAAGCCTTCGTGTAGCTGAACAGGGTGACGTAAATATTCACTCACTAATATCTTGATGCGGTTGTAAATTCGGAACACATTTTTAAAGTGAGTATTTATTAACGTCACACTATAAAACAACAGCGAGTTAATATTTAATTGCAAGGTTGGAATATTTTTCAAAGCTGAAAATAATATATTCAGTTCGGATTCTATTCTTAAAGTAGACAGACAGCTATAATTCAATAATTCAATCCAAAACAAAAAGAGTTCAACTTTAATTAAAACAACCAATCAATTGATGTGTTAGTTCTGTAGGCTGTAATGATCCAGATGGGTGAACAGGAAAAGTGTGTTTTTTACCTTTGAAGAGAATGTGTTTGTGGTTTTATTTGCAGCATATACTCGTATTACTTACTTATAAAAGGAAATCCTAAATTGCTGTGCAATTCACTTTATTGAGACAGATATGAAGGAAATGTTATCTTATTGGTAATAATTGCTTCTCTTTTCCTTATTATACGTTTATAATCTCTATACACATGTTTTTCATTATTTTTCCTTCTCAATTTTGATATTTGTCCCGAGTACCAGAACAATACCGTTTATTAGTTATAATTAACTTAGGATTTAATTAAATGTCTGTTCACGTTTTGCTTAAGTAATTTAAATGTCACCATACATACAACGAAATATAACATTATAAGCAATTTAAGGTATTCTGCCGTAGTGATTTTGATTATAGTAGTCAATCTCATAACCAACCATTTAATGGATGCGGTGATAAGTACAAAAAATGTAGCAATGAAATTCTTTGGGCTCCAATTTATATGATAAGTAAAACTGCTTATTAAATTGAAGTGCTAATGTTAATTTAGTTTAATATTGAGCGAGGAATAAAATGCCAAATGTTTTCGGCTGTAGATGAAATTTCGTCGATTGCGACTATTTCTCGTCTTTTTTCGTATGATTTCTAACCATAACTCGGTGAAACTATTAACCAACGACTTTTGTTGCATACTGCTTTTTTTGTCTTATGTATTTGTATAGAATATTTTTCTGTTTAATATAAGATGACTAGCACAAATCTTTTTGTTGACTAATTTTTACAGTGAAATATTTGGATGTAACAATATTTCTACTCAAAGAAACTTAAAATCAAGTTGAAATATTTTCGATAGCACATACCAGTGATTCCCAAAGTGGTCTATATAGTCCCCTAGGGGTCTATGACGACCTTCAAGCGTCCACGTCAGTAAAAAATAATTTAGGGATCCATGAGGTGTAAATGGGGGGGAGGGGGTCTACGATAGTGGCTCTCAATGAACCAGATCATGACTTTAATCTTAAAAGAAAATGTAATCAAGTGGAAACCAGATTTACTTACTCAATTTAATGAATCTAAATTGCAGTTATATTTTATTAAAACAAGCATATATTTAATTCAGTGTTTCTCAAACTTCCAGTCTTGACGACCCAATTTTCAATCATAATTTTCACCGTGTCCCCCCTATATAATAACAATGCATTGAATGCAATAATAATGTACTTTAACGCTAAAGCTATAATACGATCTAAATTAAAAACCGTATAAATTATCAAAATAAATATTAAATTTTCCATACAATTTTGTGTGTAAGCTCATGTGGAAGAATCACTAGTAATTAAACTTGCTCTTAACTTCGTATTGATACTTAGTATCAAATATATTGTGCCGTACTGTGATACATTTATAAATATAGTATATAATAAAGTATATCAGAGTAAATGTGTATTTTATTTTTTATTATGTCAGAATATATTGTTTTGTTTCCTTTTAGTAAATTCGTAATTTTTAATCTTTTTTTCGATATGCTCGCACCCCCTTATAGCGTTATCATGCCCCCCCTAGGGGGATGCGCCCACAGTTTGAGAAACACTGATTTAATTAAAACAAAAACCATAATTTCAGTTTTCTTGCCAGAATTAAGCTAAAAGAGTATAATATTGGACGTCGCGAATTTTCCAGTTTCTCATTTTGTCACAGATCTGCCAGGAAGATCATGTTTTAACCCACGTTTAACATTTAAATACATTCTATTCAGATTTTGAAATTAGGTTTGAGAATTCTTTGATTTTGGTAATATCACAGGGGACTGAATCATGGGTCACATTGAAGAAAATAAATGTCATATTTTAGGAGGAATTTATTTGAATAGATACTAATGAAGATCTTTAGTAAAGTTTACTAACGGATGTCAGCAATTTTGGCGTTAAAAAGACATACCTGTTATTTATCCTGAATTATGGAAACGAGGCGATTTAGGGTTAAGCTCGACAAGATTGATGCTAAATGTGAAAATTTGTTATTGGAGGGCCAGATTCATGCCTCCCATTAAAAGCATTTTTGTTTGTTGCTCAGTTGTTTTAGGTAATTATTAAACTTTAAACACTACGTTTCACAAAAGTTAAAAACTTAAATCTTTTAAAGTAAATATCTCTATACCAGCTGTCAAAATATATTTAAGTTTATAAAAGTACAAAAATTTAACATTGGGTAAGAAAGGGGTCTACCCAAAGGCAAAAAACATGGCAAGGGATCTATGAGACAAAAAAAATTTGGCAACCTCTGGGATGTACCATTATGTTTGAAATCTCAAGTGATTAATAGTGTGATCACTGCTAATAATAATGTACTATTTTTGAAGCTAGAATTTGTTAAATACAACAGTTGCATCTACACATTTAGGTATTTGTCACCTAACTATATATTGTGCAACACAAACTCGAGCTCTTACGATAGTGTAAAAGAGGGGTAGTCAACTCGCGGCCCGAAAGCCGCATATGGCAGCCTTGTATAATTTTGCGGCTCGCGAGATTCATTACAATTTAACAAAATACGATTATTTTGCGCTATGTTTTTGTTTTTAGTGTAGTGTCTTATGACAAATAAATCTGAAATCAAATATGAAATTTATCGAACATAAATCGAGCTCAAACTTAACGGACGAAAACCTGCAACGTCATTTACGATGTGCAAATACTCATTGAGGTCGATTATTATGTTATCTATGCTTGTGATAATAATGAAAACAGTAATAGTTCATTCTGTTTTAAATTTTCACTCCAATAAATGTTTGTAGTGGGTCCAAATCTAATTTAAAGATATGTTTTATATGCGGTCCGCGGGATTATAATATATTTCCGATGTAGTCAGCGAGGTCATTTGGGTTGCTTACCCCTGGGGCAAAACAAGTAAATTGGTACAATGCCTGCTTTGATT
This sequence comes from Trichonephila clavipes, assembly GCA_019973935.1. Taxonomy (NCBI): domain Eukaryota; kingdom Metazoa; phylum Arthropoda; class Arachnida; order Araneae; family Nephilidae; genus Trichonephila; species Trichonephila clavipes. Next base: position 211,864 of record BMAU01004466.1, read on the forward strand.
TTGGGGAGAACTTCTTAACAGCGTCTGTCACTGACTGTGGCATCACATGAATCAAGCCTGTTGTACAAAAATAAATTTTAGACTCAGGGATTGTTTTAGTCGAGCCGTTTGAGTACTGATTGTTCTAAATATCTGTTGCATAAAGAGGATTTTGCTTGATAAACGTAACGAAGCTCTAAATTTTCACATTAGCGTAGTTTGGAAGTTAAGCAGTTAGTTCTGGTGCGGTCTTCCACAGTTTTAATTATAAAGGTCAGTCGCCAATAACCTCTGTGTTGCTTTCAAGAGAACAACCAGTGGCGTACAGTACACCCGAAACCCCCGCATCGAGGGGGGAGGCTCAGGGCTCTAGGGGGCCCAAAGTCTGACTGCTGCCGAATAGCTACCCTTTATAAAATCCGACTTGGAGGCCCAAAACCTGACTTTGCAGGGGGGTCCGAATATTCTCCGTTACGCCAGAGAACAACCCATCTACGAATTCACTATACCATGATACTATTGTACAAATACTTTTGATGTGCTCACTGCCAATATTTTTAATTCATTCTGATTTAGATGTACTTTTGTTCCAGAGTATGAGACAAACACAAGAAAATAAATGAAACGTTCGGCTGAATTAACAAATATGGCATTCTTTCGTAATAATAAATAGTTCGGTTTAACTGGGGATTATATTCGATCAAGGATGCAAGTCCTTTTGATATATCGTGATAATGGTGCCCCTTTTTTAATATTTGTGCGAATATTTTCGTTAAAGTTTCTAAAACGTTAGTTAAAAAATATCTCCCAACCCCCACGAAAGTATTAATTAGCGATTTCTTAAAATTATTGCAAACATTTTCTTGGAGCAATAAAGATAAGTAATAAAGAAATCTTAAGAATTTTCCAGAAAAAATTCCAGTTCTATTATCTTGTTTCTAGTATAACTTTTAAATGAAATTCGGAGCTGAAAAGTCCTGTTGGTATGGTAGTTAGGAGAGGGGGAGGGGGTGCCAGCTCAGGTGTCATCCACGTCACGTATTATAAATGAAATAATTTTACATCCATTTCAGAAGGTGAAGGTATTAAACGTCCATATATTCCGCTCATATTCCGTTCTTATTTTTATTTTTTCTATCTGGTTCTACAGTTCTCAAGCAACTCATTAAAATCCATCATCTGAGTTTTCTTTTCCAGATATAGCAGGATAAAAAGACTACTAATCTGAACTAAAACATATAGTCATAAATTTCTCTTATAAATAGATCTAAATACACTACTCCTAAATTCTCGTTGAAAGAGGAATAACATATCCAAGCTCGCCATTTTTCATCCATCAACAACCTGGTACTACAATGTCTCCCTTTCGAGAAAAATTAAACTGAGTACAAAATTGTTTCGTACTATCAAGAGGTTATAAAATATGGGAATTACCGTCACAACTATCCTATTACATTTCAGATTGATACTGCACTCTTACAGGTTTCGTAGTCTGGTATTCGTATCTGAGAAACCGAGGTTGTTCTTGTGAAGAAAATGCGTAATATTTCGATATTTTTTTAAATTGGCAAGTTTGTTATTCACATTTTGGTAAAATCCTAGGAGAGCCCACACCCTTGGCGACAAACCGAAAAAAGCGCCAAGCCAAAACAATATGGCGCCAAGCCAAAACAATACGGCGGCAAAGGAATATAGCGGGAAAAGGTGGATGCGTAATGAAAATATATGTAAACAATACAGAAATTAAACATTTAAGATAAAAAATATAAAAACAGCACTTACTTTCTTACTGCTGATCTTTTCCATGTGGAGGGTACAGCGTAACAGATTTTAAAAAGCTTTAAAGGTCCATCGCTAAGCGAATGATCGTGTGAGCGCCGCCATATTTATTCTGCGAGGTAATGGTCAAACATACATTCGGCGTGGCTGGTACAATTTCGAAGAATGCATTTTATTGCCGACCATGTTACATCATGACGATCATTACATTTAGGACATTCATAACTTGAAGCAATCAATCCTTCCTTCATACACCATTCAATCAATTCTTTCTTACCTTTCGCATTCAACAAAGTAAAAAATTCTAAAGTATATTCCCACACACACGCAGCCAGCGCCTGGAGCCCAACAACAAAATGAAATTCGAAATGCGCGGCCACAATATACGAAAATGCTAGAAATAGTTAGGGTTGCCACATGCAGTGTTTAAAAAAAGTAGGGTTACCAAGATGGCACAATTATCGCCAACCAAAGTAATTCGCGCCAAGGGTGTGGGCTCTCCTAGGAGTGAACCCACATGGTATTTGCATATCATACTTTAGTTTCAAAATATTTTTCAGATTCATTATATGTATACTCATAAATAGTAACCCATAATAATGAATAAGAATAACTTTAAAGAACATAAGAAATCAGTTGATGATACTTCGGTTTCATTATTTACATGATGAAAAAAATATGTTGTCACAATTTTAAAAAAATGTTCTAGAGTTAAAGTGAATGGAGGAAGTACAAGCGGACTCCATACACATTTAAAAACAAAACATGAAACAAATTTGTTAAGGAGGAAAGAAACTTATTTCGATATAAGTACAAATTGAAGCACAGTCTCTAAGCCCAATCCGTCAGGAATTTTAGATTATTTTGATAAAGATAATTTGGATGAAATTATAAGTAAAATGACATCATTAGACGGTTTGCCATTTCAAGTGTTTTGCACTTCTATGAATTAAGAAAATCATTATCTACAGCTGGTAACTTTTGCACAAAAATAAGTTTCCAGGCTTCAAGACGGTACAATTGATGCATTGTTTTTAAGATCACATTTCAAAAATTTGTAATAGTACAACAGATTGAATAGTGATATACACACGCTTTTTTTGTGATTTAAATAAGATGGTCCTTTATTTTTTTTATAAATCTTAATATACTGTTATAATTAAGAAGTTATGAAATATTTGTGATTTTTACACTCTATAATAAAACTGGTAAGTAAAACAAAGAAACACAGAGTTTTCTTTCTTTTTCTAAATTTCTACTACCGGTATTAAGCTCTAAGAAATACCGGAATTGAGCTTTTGGTCTGATATTGCAATCCGTACGCGACACCAACTTCAGCTGTCCAACATTAAATTTGTCAGTTGATCTCGCCAAACTCTTTCGGAGAGAAGAGCCAAGGTGTATGGGGGAAAAGGTAACTAAGGTGTCAAAGAGCCCTTCATACTGTGACGTAGCGTACAGGTAGAATAAATAAATCGTCACGGCCAAATGTTGAAATAAAATTTTTTTCTCGACAAACTGCTTATCATTGAAACCATAAAGTAAGGTCTCTGCGGCCAAGCTGGTGCACTCAGTCTCTTTAAAGAGAGAGCAATCACTCCGAAGGGCGCTTGCCCAACTTTCTAAATAGTTTTTTTTTAATTCTCCAACGCCACCGGCGTTCATCCTCTTTTTTCCACCCGGAAAATATCCTTAGGACTCAAAACCGATCTCTGCTGGTCTATGCTCTCTAATCTCCTGAGTCCCCCCCCATTATTTTTGACAGCAAAGAAGTTTAACGTTTTTATTAAATATCATTTTTCAAAACTAAAAATTTTCTACAAAATCGCTAAAGTGCATTCCTCTTACTCGCTCGTTTCGCTTCGTTTCATGTCTGTTCAGTTTGCTTTCAACAGTTTGTTTCTCACAGCGGGCGCTAGAGGGCACAACATTCTCCCCACTTGAGTTTTAGAACTTCAAGTAAAGACGTTACAATACTAAGAGTCACATACGCGTGAGTAGGAAGGGAAGGGTAGGTGGGGGGCTGATAGCATTCAGACGATCGAGACTCGTGCTCCAATAAAGCTTTTTATAATACAGTAGAACGTCGTTTATCCGAATCAATTGGGACGTACACCGTTCGGATACGCGATTGTTCGGATAACCGAAAACCGAATGCGATCCATGCAGTATATTAAACTGGATACTACGAATATTGAAAAACATCACATGCGGGAAACGTGCTCGAAGAAAAAGCAAAATATGTGCAAAATTTCGCAATTTTACCTTTATAGTGGAAAATCACTTACTTTTCGCTCTACCACTGTACACCTTGGTTTTTTTTGCAAGGTCTCTGATTCTCTTGAGCAGCAGTAGTTGAGTAGGACAGCTCTCTGATTGTTGTTCGTACCGCTCCATAATTGTCTTTTTAACGCAGAAAACGCGTCAGCATTTGATGGACCCTAGCTACTTTCGTTGCCGTAGTTATCCTCGTCTTTATTTGTTTCATCGTCCAACAGGGTCGGATTCTTCTTGCACGGAAGTCAGAATCTCGTCGTCATTTAGCATTTGAAATCCAGTCTTCTGTATCGCATACAGAATGCTTTAAGATCAAGATAACATTGGAAATTTATAATGTGGAAAATTGATCAAAATATTGTAACTCCTGTTTTGTTACTTTTAATTTTTTTTTATTTTTGTCTCTAACACTAAATTAAAAGCATTTCAGAAACGCTCTCACAAATTTTGCATCAGTAAACGGTTTCATAAAGGTTATGAATAATACCAGATGTTTCTAAATGAATATCGCAGTTTTAACACTTTATAGTATTTTTTACATATAATCTACAAGTATAATTCATGCATCAAATGAAAGAGCAACTGAAACAGTTTTACCTACAAGCTTACAGTTGTTCAATGTGATCCCCATTCGTCACACGGTGCACATCAATTCGATAGCTGAGCACATCCCAAACTTTGTTTAGTGTGTCAAAGGTAATTCTTGCGACAGCTGCCTCAATCCGGTGTCTTAAGAGGACATGGTACGATTTATGCAGAAATTTTTAATTTAAGGATTTTTAAAATTTTTTTGGTAGTCTTATGTGTATATACTATGTAAAACAGATTTTGTGCTCAATTTCATAAAAAGTTAGTCATTTAATTTTTTACAAAAATTTACAAATTACAAATTTCTACAAAAATTTACGTACGGGCACGAAATTTGATTTACAAGTACATCAAACTATGTATAACAAAAGTTGGTATGGGTTTTGCGATTATAGGATTGATATTCGTACAACACTTCTTTTTATGAACTCTTATTGAAAATTCCTCAAAAAAATGTATAAATTCAGAGTTTACTTATTTTTAAAAAAATAAGTATTGCTTTGATTCGAAAATGCATACCAACTTTTATTACATGTAGTGTTAGCAATTTGTAAAAAAAAATTCAAATTATTAGGCCCAATAGAAAAAAAAGCCTTGGAATTTGAAATACAAACTAGAGTTATTTTATCTTTCTGAGAAATGAGTTTAAAGTTTTGATTTGCTATAGGAATGGGAATACAAACGAACGTAAAAACTAGCATAATTCTGTATTTTTTAAGCTTAGAGCTTTCAAATTTTGTGAGATTATAGAAAAGTGTATAAGAAAAAATTAAGGCTAAAAAAAATTTGATTTTTTGACCGATTTTTGTCAATTGAATCGTACTGTGTCGTCTCTTAAGTTTGGAAAGTGTGCTGGTAGCGGAGATAAATAACCATAATGAATTCCCACAGGTAAAAATCGCAGGGCTTCGGATTGGGTGAAAGTGGAGGCCATGCGAAACATGTTTTATTGTGAGGCCCTTTGCAGCCAATCCCCATTGGTCTGGTACAGTGATTATCAACCAATCGCGTACTGAGAGATGCCAGTGAGGTGGTGCACCATCTTGTTGCCAAATGAAGTTATCTGGTTCACTTTCTTCCAATTCAGGAAATTGCTATAGTTGTAGAGCCTCACGATAGGCAGAACCCGTTACAGTTGGTTCTCCGAAAACGAAAGGCACTTTCTCCGTACACTTTCCGCCAAGATATGACACAAAAACATTCAATTTGAGTCTCGTTGCAATTCTTGCACCCCGAGAGAATTTTCTAAACTTCAGATGCGCGCATTATGAGTTTCTGTTCACTAGTTGCCCCTTTTTTTACTAGCACGATGGTCGACTGAGAAAAGGGGGGGAGAGGAATAAACATACGTTTCACGCGCATGCGCACACATGCTTGCAAACAAAATTGTGTCAGCTGCTCTTTCATTCGATGTATGAATTATAGTTTTTAGTTATATGTAATAAATATATTATATAAAGCGTTAAAACTCCGAGATATATATTCATTTAGAAACACCCTGTATAACAAACTTCATAGGATGTCTCTGCTCTTGCTGTGGCAATACCACTGACAAAACGCTTTGTTGCTGTTGTAAAGAATATTCTACAAAGGCCTATTTTACATCTCTTGAAAGAGATCTTGGAGGGAAAGTGTCATTGAATGATTCCTGTTTACTGGCATTTTTAAATGTTGTACTTTTGTGACACTTCAAAGAAGTACCGATCAATGTTTGTTTTTCACTACAAAACAGTCAACCTCCAAAAAGTTCGAATATTTTTCCCTTATTAGGTACGAAGGATTGTTAAAAATTAATTCCATCCATAAAATTGTTACTCTACTTTTGTCTGTTATCTCTAACCGTAAACGTTCCAAATAGAAAGAAAAAGAATATCAATTCGCAGCCGTACGACTTCGACAGCAAAAAAGCAAAATTGATTTCTTGTCAAAGAATTTCCCACCAAATTTTTAATACATTGTTCGTAAATAACTGAATTTTTCAGAGCAATGGGTCATGACTGGGCCGCTTAAAAAGGCTCGGTGGGCCACAGGTTGAACATCGCTGCTCTAAATTATGTCAGTACCATTGAATTTTAATACTGGGAGTGAATGAGAATAATTTAAATCTCTAAAATGTTTAATTTCTTATAACCAAAAATATCTTTTTTTAAGATATTAGGTCAGTACCGGTTAATTTTAATACTGGGGGTAGAAGAGTAATTTATATAAATCTAGTTTTAGATCCAAACAAATCTGTTTTAGGTTTTCAGGCCAGTACTGTTGAATTTTAATTCTGGAGGTGGATGAGAGTGATTTAAATAAATCTCTGAATTTCTAGTTTTATAACCAAAAATTCTTTTTTAGGTTTCGGCTCTGCAGTGAAGGATCTGAGAAATGGATGACAGCTGATAAATCAGAAATTGAAAAATGGGAGAATCAGCCAATATTCACAGCCCCTGGCATGGATCCTCGTTTTTACCGAATATTAGTTTATCACAAGTGTTACGCGTTGATATTATTAATCACCTGTCTGATGGATATACGGTTGGTCAAATACATAAATTGGTATTGTATTACAAGCTTAGCGAGTGCTTGTGGTTTAATTTTAGCATTCTCTCCCCTTCTCATGTGGAGAGTTATACCTATTCTCTTTTTCTTGATTGGCTTGTTGTTTCTAACCTTTATGTATAATAAATATCACTATGGGGTTTTCTTTGTATATTGTATAATATGCTGTATGGAAGTTCCCAGTTTTGAATTTCTCTTGGACATATATGTGATTGCCTGCTTTGTTATAGAAACTGTGTATTCCATATACATGAAAAGAGTACTTAAAACGTATGTTCCTATTATAGTTCTGTCAGAATGTTTAATCTGGTTTTTGCCAATGGGTATGTTATTCAGAGTGCTTATAAATTTTCTTTGGCTTGTGTCGCATTCTCAACGTTATTCAACTGTTTGGCCAGTATTGACACTATACTTTTTTTTGGTGGCAAGTATACTCGTTTTGAGAAACATGAACAGACATATAGATGTAACTAAAAATATGCATACTTGGATACTTGAATGGATTGAAAACTATATATTGAATGCAACCATGGTTGTTCCCCCATAGTGACATAAAAATGTTGATTGGTTTCAATTTTAAAAAAAAATTCGTGTTTCGTACGTTTGTTCTAAAGCGAGAAATTAACTAATTATTTATTCATGATTGTTAACAATGTTATTAAATAAAATATTTTTTCTAGGTGTCTTTTTCTTAAAATTTTGATATAAGTGCAAACTACTATCTTTATGATACATCTTTTAAAATCGGGTACAAAAAATAAAAAACAAAATTACTTGATATCCTATTGAAGGAATTTAAAATATTCACACGCACGCACACACAATCTCTTTGATGTCCCTTATAGCAGTACTCGCCAATCTTATCGACACAGACCGGTCAAAGCTTGATAATTTTACCGCAGTAAACTATTGGGTGAGGGGAAGGGGACCTTGAGATTGTTTATATTTTATTTTTCGATATTTTGCGTATACACCATTGCTTTTCAAAATTTCAATATTTGAGACCCAATATTCAATCGTAATTTTCATCATCACCCCCTCCATACAATAAGAATAAATCTAGCGTCAAAGTATAGTTTATTTAATTAAAGTTTAATACCACTTGAACCTCTCAAGCGCCATCGGCGTATATAAACGTCTTGCTCATCCAAAGAGTTAATTGCCATGGATGTATATATACGTCTTTCCAAAGTACGATCTTTTCTGTGCACTGCTATCCTTAAAATTATTCCGAAGGCTTTGGAATGCAATGGGAAGACCATGACAGTGTTTGCAAAGGATTTACTGATTTAATAGGATTTGCTTATTTATTACTCCCCCTCCCCATGCATCGCATACGGGGAAAACAGTGGTATTGGGGGGCGAATCGATTAAATTTTAATCGGCAGTAAAGTTATTAATTATAAACCGTACAAATTTTCAAGATAAGTGTTCATTTTCGTATATAATTTTATAAAGGACAAGTTGGTATACCCGTTCTTCGCACGGGTGAATTAAACAGTACAGATTGACGGATAAAGAAGTTTTTAATGAGTTAATTTCACGTGAATTACAAATTAAACAACAACAAAAAAAACTTTTTTCATATCTCAGTTGAACCAAAAAAACGAACAATATTTGTTAAACTTTCAGTTTGTAGATCTAATAAATGATAAAAAGGATTTTTTTTGTCTAGAAATGTCTTGTGAGTCGATTTTTAAAAAAACACCTTCCTAAACTGATCTCCGGTCAGTAAAAGTAACACATTGTTACACATTTTGTGTAATGAACGCTTAAAATAGTGTAAATTTATATCTGAATGTGTAATACATAAATATTACTTTCTGTTGTATTTAGTTTGCGTTAAATTTGTAATATTCACAAGCAACAACGTTCCTTACATTACAATGGCGATTCAATAGAAACATAGCGAAATGTTGGTCATTTTTGGCGACCCTGTTGGCAACTTGGCGATTGATTGAACGATGCATAAGTTGATATACTGTAGCGCCACCTGGTGGGAAGCTGCAACAAAGAGAATAGTATAAAAATCTTCTCCACAAAAAATACATGTCCATGGCTAATAATTTTCATAGTGATCGGTTGAACGGTGTTGAAGTGATGCGATTTCTCATATACAAACCCATTTTCACAAAAATAGACAAGCCCGTGGAGTCATTGATAATTATTAATGTTGCTCTTAACTTAGTATTGTTAAATTACATATAAAATACATTGGGTACAGTACTGATACACATACATTTATAAGTGTATTATATCAGTCTAAATGTGTATTTTATTTATATTACGTCAGAATGCATTTTGTTTATCTACTTTTGTTAATTAATAATTTTTTTTGTGATCTTTTGTTTTCGGCCTTTCAATACATTCGAACCTCACAGTTAGATACTGGCATACACAGCATTGGTGCGGATTTAGGTGATGTCTTTCAGTTCCCGGTTAACCTCTTATCCATGGAAAGTTGTACTTATCGGAGAGAAATATACCACAATAAATAAAGTGAAAATAATTAACTAATTTAATATCCATTTGGCAGCCTGATATTGTTTTATCCACGGCCTGGGGTTCAGGACCACTGCGCAGTATAGTATCCAGTAGAATTAGGCAAAAAAAAAGCAAAATTATGACATTCGAAGAAATTTAAAATATTTATTTACATAATTCTTTTTGATGTCCGATTTTTAAATATACGGGAAGCAATAATTTAGCATTTGGAGTTAAGAGATTCTTTATTGGTAGATCATTGCTCTAAATCCTAATTATACCCCCAATTAGTATAATTAACCAAAACTGTTGAGCTGCAGTTTATTCACTTAGAACGTTGTGACGGGCTCATCGCGTTTTCAACTAAAAACTCCTCTTGGGTTCTTTGGGGCCGAAAAAGGCAAATGCTTTCCAATCAAATCCAGAAGCGAAACGTGAACATGCAAATTAGGAACCTTTTAAACAGCAGAAGTAAAACGTAAGCGTATTATCTATTGGGAAGTGATTATACTAGTCTGAGTTTAAGCGCGTAAACTGAAGGAAGAGAAGTAAACCGTTATTCGAGTGTGACAGAACGATCAAGTCAAGGTGGATACTATTTCACGCGAGATCAAGAAAAGATATTTAGGATCCGAGAGGATTGTTATTAACCAAGAGATTAAGGTAGGATAATTCTGTTATCTATTAGGAACTGTGTATAAGTTGGGATTAGGAATAGGCGGGAATATAGTGGTTAAAGTCGCGCTTATTTGATTATACGTATTGTGTTTTCTCACCTCAGATCCGCTAAGTTGAAATATAAATATCATTGTTAGTGTTTAAGTAAGGATCTTAATAAAGAGTTAAGATTATGACAACGCCTGGTTCTTCATTCACTCCCACACCCCTAGGTCACGAAGATAACTTAGAAGTACGGCATCACCCACGGGCAAAAACCTTACAACGTAACCCAGTGCTTCTCAAGATTTCAATATTTGCGACCCAATTTTCAATCATAGTTTTCATTGCACCCTCCCATAAAGTAACATTGTATGGAATACAATAACTACATACTTTGACTCTGAGGTTACAATACGACCTTAACAATAAACCGTACCAATTTTCAAGAAAAATATTAAATTTTGTATGTTACTTTTAAGCGATACATAGTTTAAGTAGACTTAGGAAAAGCAACATTTCTTATCCTATTACTTATCTAATTTTTATAGGGGAATAGATTGCAATAAATACGTAACGTGTATTTTTATTATGTCCAAATTTTGCTTTGTTTCCTTTCAATAAATAATTTTTTAAAAAAAATTAAGATGAAAAATTTAATAAGATTTAATTTTATTAAATAAAATCTTTTATTTAATAAAACCTGTGTCTCGGACTCTCCCCATGCTGCTGCTGTAGCAGAGTTTAGATTATTGACTGGACATGACTGCCTTTGTGCTCATTTGTATCGTTTTAATCTGACTCCCCCTTTTGTGTTTTGTGTGCTTCAAGACAAGTCATGGACGCTTCTCATTTAGACGTGTGTTCTACGCTTAAGTTTTTAGACCAGTGATACTCAAACTGCGGTCCACCGGGCCTTTTTAAGTGGCCCGGTCAAGACCCATTGCTCTGAGAAATTAATTTATTTCTGAAAATTTAGTGGGAAATATACATTGTTAAAAAATCAAATACATCATTTTTGATTTTTTCTGTTGATGTCGTATGGGTGCGAACTGATATATATATTTCTAATTAATGATAATAGACAACAAAGGAGTAGCTAAATGAGTGGAACTAATTTTTAACTATTTTTCATATCTTGCAAGAGAAAAATATTTGAAGAAAATAGATTGTTTCAAGACGATTGGGAAGTTGATTATTTTGTAGTGAAAAGCAATTATGGTTCTCTCCGTAATTGTTTGATTTGTCTCGAAGGTGTTGCATTTAAAAAATACCATTAAACATGGATCATTCAATGACACATTTCCTCGAAGATCTCTTTCAAGAGGTGATAAATAGGCTTTCTTGAATAATTACAATAGAAAAACGTATTTATTTTCAGTGGCAATGTCACAGCGGTAACAAAGGCACTCTATGAAATTTATTATAGTGGTTGATATATGAAACAGTTTACTGATGGAGTGATTCTTAAATGCTTCCAAATTAGAAAAATTTAGTGACAAAAATAGAAAAAATAACATAAGAAGTAATATATTTTATAAAAAGCAAAGTGGAGGAGTTGTAAGATTTTGATCAATTTCCGTTTAAATTTTCGATGTTATCTTATTCTTAAAACATTCCCCCTCTATTAATTCTCATGTTGCGGTCTGCGTGAAAGAGCCATCATATATATGTATGCAGCCCGCGTGAAATAGCTGACTTATATGTATACGGCCCGGCAGAAAAAAAGGTTGTGTACCCCTGGTTTAGACTGTATTGTGAAAAAATATTGGAGAGCTTGTTGCCTAGTGACCTTATGGTCAATGACCTGTCATTTGATACATAAAAAATAGACTTTTCGATATATGCTCACGCCCTTCTCACGTAGAGATATCAGCCCCCTTCCTAAGGGGCGTACCCCACATTTTGAGAATAGCTGACGTTGTCTATGATTTAAATGCAGTAAAACGTTTCTCTCTGAAGTCCTTTACACAGGACCAGAGATCTTAAGTACTGTCTTCAATAGTGAGTCATAACATGTAGGAATGTCCTGGTCCTCTATTACCAGTTAAATAGAAAAAGGAAAATTGGATGAGCAAGATATGTGTTCGACTGAGATTTATTCTTTGACACCTACCATGGGGAGGAACTGATGAGAGAGAGAGAATACTAAGCATAAGGTCGAGTCATAAGTAACTTCCGACGCAGCTATGTAGAATCTAATATTTGAATTTACCCTCTGTGAGTTACCATAACAACGAGTTTTTGTTTTCATTGGTTACACGAGGTTTCCGTTAGTGTTTTGTTGACGACTTTGTATTAAGCAGTTAAAATAAACTGCTTCTTTATTCTCCGAAATGGAGAGCCAAAAAGTACATATTCGTCATGTGATGCTTTGAGAATTTAAACAAGGTAATAGGGCTAAGGCGACAGTCGAAAAAATATGCAGCAATATGGTGAAGGATTGATAACTAATCGGGCAGTTAGAAATTATTTCGAAAAATTCCATTCTGGAGATGTGGCTTTAAAAGACGAACCGAGGGCGGGCGTCCTTCCGACTTCGACGACAACTTTTTAAAGGCAGTATTGGAGCAAAATCCACGTTAATCAACAAGATGTGTAGCAGAAAGGTTGAATACATCGCAATTAACCGTTATCCGCCACCTGGAGAAATTAGGGAAAGTCAGCAAGCTAGGAGTTGTGGGTACCTCACAATCTCAGTGAACGGAATAAAGAAAATCGCATGACAATCGCCACAAGTCTGCTCTCACGGGTAAAAATGGAACCCTTTTTAAACAGGATTGTAGCAGGCGATGAAAAGTGGGTCATCTACGAGAATTAAGTCCGCAAAAGGCAGTGGCTTGATAAGGATGAACCACCCGTACCAGATCCGAAAGCAAACATCCATGGCAAAAAAATCTTATTGTGTATATGGTGGGATTGTCGAATAATTTACCACGGAGTATATCGAAGCTCAAAGCTCGGAGTGTAGGGTTCCAGCTTAGATGCAGCCCTCGCCACTCGACGTAGCTCAAAACTACATATCGGTCACCATTTGCGAATCGTGGTGTTTGAGTGCGAGAATAATAAATCAGAGCTTCTCAAACTTTAAATATTTTCGATCCAATATTCAATCATAATTTTCATCGCGTTTCTCTATACAATAACAATGTATTAAATTCAATTACTATAATATACTTTGGTGCTAAAGCTAGAAGACGACTTTCTCCTACGTATCACCGGCGTATATAAACGTCTCATTCAGCCAAAGCGTTATTTTCCCCGTACGTATATATACATCTTTCCGACGTACGATCTTTTCTGTGTGCACTGCTATCCATAAATTTATTCCGAAGAATATAGAACGCAATAAAAGGATCTTGACTGAACAAATTACCAAGATAAGAGTTCATTTTTGCATATAATTTTATATATGGCAAGACCATGGGGTCACCGATAATTATTAAACTTGTTCTTAACTTAGTATTGTTAAATTAACTATGAAATGCATGGTCAAATCATTTGTATTATATCAGTGTTAACGAGTATTTTATTTTTATTATGTCAGAACGTATTTCGTGTACTTTCAGTAAATTAGTAATTTTCTTAAAAATAATCCTTTGTGTATTAGACTTTTCAATATGCTCGCGCCCCCCTCTTAGAGTTATCACGCTCCTCAAGGGGGGCGTGCCCCACAGTTTGAGAAACGCTGTAATAAACCATAAATGTACATGGACCGTTTTCAGGGGCCTGAACTTTTGGGGTAAATTTGAAGCTTACGACCAAGAGGAGAGAAAATAGAAATTTTGAGTATTTTACGTACTATTGCGACCGTGACAACTTACAAGATAACTGCTCAAATTGGTAAAAAACCCCATTTCGCCCTTGTTGCAGGCGCTGGATTGGCAACCATGTGCTATTTTTCTCCGCTTGCCATCATTCTATGCTTAACCGCGTTCGCTGGTATGGCAAGTTCGAACACTAAAATGTGAATCTGGGATTTGCCAAACTCTTATATATGTCGCAAGGAAACGATGAAATTAGGAATTAGATGAAGTCCCTAAGGGATATGTTCAGTTGACGGGATATGTTCAATTGACGGGATATGTTCAATTGACGGGATATGTGTTCAATTGACGGGATATGTTAAAATAACGTCTCTTCAAGGTCATTTCCCTGATGAAAGTAAAGGATTTGAACAAATCCCTGATCTGTTTCAGTGAAATGAAATAATTTTGTTAAGAGTTTAAAAGTGTTTATTTAACAAATATGGTGCATTATTAAACGTAGAAGTAATACAACAATAGTCAATGAAATGCAAATTATTTATTCGAAACTAATTAACAAATAATTAGAAAATTAGAATGGTATTTTTATGTGTAACATCTTTCCTCTTGGTTGCTAAGTATTTGTGGGAGTGATTTCGTGAAAAGGGAATGTAACAGCAAACCGGGGAAGCCAGTCTCTCTTCATAGTTTCTTTAATAATGATAATCCTCCATGTTAATCTTATGGTGCCATTTTTTTAAAGATATGGGGTTGATATTTGGGGATCGATAGTACTGCCTGTTTGGTTAGGAAGTACAAGGCCTCGACCCCCTTCCCCCAGGTTGGCACTGTCTGGACAGCATTTTCCCAATGCAAATCTTGACTAGTTCCTTTCAATGAAACAGTTCAGGGACTTGATAAAATCACTTACTTTCATCATGGAAATGACAATGAATAGAGGTTTCAGCATCTCCCGTCAATTGTTTATATCCCTTAGGGATTTGATCAAATTCCTAATTTCGTCATATCCCAGCGACAGATATATTAATTTTATTAATTAATAATATTCTAATTTTCTATAATACATAAATAATAAAAATAAAATTAAAATTTTTTATCTTTTACATAGTATATTTTTCAACTTTCTCCGTATTCCTGTCATGACCGCGGCAACCTAGTGGTCAAGGTGACGGACTCGTAGGTGGCGTGTCATGAGTTCGAGCCTAGTACTGCTGAAGACCCGCCATGTAGGGGAGCGATGCAAGTTAAATCTGTCGAGAGCTCAAACGTCCTCCTGTTGGTGTGATGTGGTAGTTAGGAGAGGGAGATGCCAGCTCAGGTGTCGTCCTCGGCACTTCAAAATTACGAGGTATGTCGCTAAAAGCTCTTGTGTAGCTGAACAGTTCCTCCCGTTGGTGTGGTGTGGTAGTTAGGAGAGGGGGTGCCAGCTCAGGTGTCATCCACGTCACTTGATCATGGTTCAAAATTACGTGGTCTGTCGCCAAAAGCCCTCGTGTAGCTGAACAGTGCAACGTTAATATTCATTCATTCATCATTCATTCGTAGCTGAACAGTGCGACGCTAATATTCACTCACTCCCTCACCAAATTTTAACCCTTATGACAGATTACCCGTAGCTAAAATGAAAGTATCCAGTTTCCGAATTCATGATTTTACGAAGTATTATATTAAGGAAAAAACAGCTTACAATTTTTTTTTTGTTTTTTGTAAAAGCAATACTAAATGTAAATGTGTGTTAAGGTTGTTTTCGCCATGTATACGATAAATGAGGACTTTACGCGGAGCACATTTTCGAACAGAAACAAAGGCCTCGATTATTATAAAAATTTGTGGCATTGTAACTTATGCATTTATAGATAATATAATGTTTTTTAAATTTAAAAATGTTTCATAAATAATCAGTTTTTCCTTTTAACATGTAGAAGGGGTAGCTCATTTAGCATTACGGCATAGGAGAAAAAAATGAGAAACACATTTTATAAAAGAAAAAATGTGTCAACTAGGATGAAAATGAATAGTATGATAAAATAAGGGATTCTCTACAGCAGGGATGGCGAACCCGTGGCACGCGTGCCATTGATGGCACGTGACACCATATTTTTGGGCACGCCACCGAACAAAACAGTTTGCATTTTAATTCAAAATAACAAAGTTCAATATTACGAGCCTCGTGAGTGATCGGTCGCAGTTTTCAGCGAGATTTTCAGTTCAAAAGATTATCGGAAATGCTCAAGTTTTTTATGTACCTTGATGTGACTTCATTTAATAAATTGAATTTGTCCCAATTCTACTAGATGTAAATTGAAAAATTTTAAATGCCACTGATTGATTATCAGTCTAGTTCAATATGGATTCAAAATTTATTGAAACAAGGAAAAGGTTGGAATTGATTAAAACAGAAAGATTAATAAGCAATATAAGTAAAAATGCTAGTAATGGAATTTTGGAACCATGAAATTTGATTCCAAATACGTTTAGCTGTTTGAAAAAACTGGCTCATGCTATTTTAATCTACCTATTCCTGTGAGTCATGGTACAAAATTACGTGGCCCATCGCCAAAAGCCCTCGTATAGCTGAACAGCGCGACGTTAATATTCAATCAATCAATCAAATCCTGTGAGTCATTATTTTCTCAGAGATGAATAACATTAAAGTCTCACTTAGAAACCGTTTGGAAGATCACTCCAATTCAGCTTGAACTCTGGTAAAAGTGAGATCTTGCATTCCTAACACAAGTTATTTGTCATCTTGTCTACCACAAGAGAATTAACACTAATGTTACTTTAATTTGAATTACACACACACGTATTAGTAAAACATTTACTATTATAGAGGGCAAAATGTATTTTTTAGTTGTCATTAAAAAGTTTTGAGTTGCTAGTATTTAGTTTTATTATTTTCTTAATAATCAAAAGTCAAAATTATTTGACGGCACGTCTATACCTCCTTAAACATTTCTTAAAGAAAAAATGGCACGTTGACACAAAAAGGTTCGCCACCCCTGCTCTACAGGATAGTGAAGCCAAAATATATATGATATTAATGTTTGAGTACTTTTATATCTGAAAAATATTCTACATTTGAGTCCCATTCCTTAACATTAACCGAAGAGACAACCTTAAGGAACGCACACTCATAAACACATCCGGGCAAAGAAATGAATGTGGTTAATCTTCAGAAATCATAAAAACATTCTGGTCGTGGTAGCTTATAGTGGTGAAGGTAACGGACTCCTGGCTGGCGTGTCATAAGTTCGAATTTAGTGCCGCCCAAGACCCGCCGTATAGAGGAGGCTGAAGCACATAAAACGTGTTTTCTTTTGTTGGATGTGGAATCTAAGATGGGGTGTCAGCTGATGTGACGTCCTTGTCATTTGACCGAGGTTTAAAATTACGAGGTCCGTAGCCAGTTGCCCTCATGCAGCCCTAGGGTGACGTTAATTTAACTTACTCTCTCATTATTAAAACATACTAAGTGAGTGAGTGAAGAAATATTAAGGTATCCGACTACTTGCAACAAATTTTTAAAAAAATTAGAGATATGGAGATTTTTTTGTGGTTTTTAGATTTATTTAGTACATTTTAAGAAAAAAAGGCTAAAATTAAGACAAAAATAAATTATTACTCCTAAAATGGAAAAGAGGGGTAAAAATTGACAAAAAATACATAAACGGGGCCCGCTCTGTACAAATAGTAAATGAACAAATTTTCGATTTTGATGTATTACTTTGCATTCCTTTTTGAAATGAACTTCAGGATCAGAGATATTTAATTTTTACAAAACCTAGAGCACTTTATCTTAGCTATTATATGAAATTGCTTAAAAAAAGTGATTATATTTACATGAAGAACTGTAAATTTTGTAATAAAACGGTGATTGATAAATCTGAAGAGGTTAAAACACTTCTACTGTTATACAGAACATACACACAAAATTTCAGCTAATTATTTTAAAAACTTTTTGAGCAATCGTTGTTCCCGTTTGAATTTCTCGAAAAAACACATTTGGAGTAAAACGCATTTCAAAGTTTGACATCTTATTTGAAGTTATTGCATCTGCTTTTACTAAAACACTTGTAGTTTTTGTTCTAGTGAATGGAAGATAAAAAACTTGGTATTTCTGTAAAGCTAATAAGATGGCTTATAAAATAAAATCATAAGAAAATTTGTCAATTTTTTTAAAAAAAATCATGATTTTACGGTAGTCAGATAGATATCTTAACGTAGCGCTGTTCAGCTACACGTGGGCTTTTAACGATGGACCTCGGAATTTTGAACCATGTTCAAGTGACGAAGACGACACTTGATCGGGCACCTCCATCTCCTAATGACCACATCACACTAACGGGAGGAGGTTTGAGTTCTCGACAGATTTAACGTGCATCTCTTCGCCACACGGTGGGTATTCAGTACTGGAACTAGGCTCGAATTCATGACACGCTGGCCACGAGTCCACTACCTTGACCACTAGGCTACCACGACCACATTTAGTCAGGGGAAATCGCGATAACTGTAGCAGTTAGGAGGACGATAAGCAAGACGACCGAACGCCTCAATGGCGCAAAATACCTTGTGCATGTTCTTTTGGAGTTGTTGCAGTGAGTAACGGCCAATGGGCACCAGAGTAGTGGAGCCAGTACCATTTAGTGGTACTGAGCTCGAATTCGTGACGTGCCAGCCACGATCTGATACCTTGACCACTAGGCTACCACGGCCGTAAAACATACTAAATACCAAGGAAAACGTAACAAAGTTCAGTCGATATTTAATTTTCAAAGACTAGAAACTCTGCAGAGAAATTTATAGAAATATAATAAAGACAATTTTCAAATTTTTGACAAAAAAAAAAAAAAAAAAAAAAAAATGTGGAATGAAATACTGAATCGCAGAAAAAAAATATGTATGAATCTTCAATAATAAATTCAAACCAAGATATTGAAAGGAATAATAGAACAATTTAAGGTTGTGATCTACAAGGGGTTATAACTGCGAGGTCGGCATTGTTAAGAAGAAGCTGGTTCAAATCCTTGCAACATGAAAAAACCGCCGTGTAGTGGGTTGATGTTCGTTAAATCTTTTGAGGCTTGAAGTCTTGACTTCGGAGTACGGAAGTTTGGAAAATAAGGGATCAGATCTAGTGTCATCCTCGTCATTCAGAATTATTGGGTACCTAGCCAGTAACCAGTGTGTTGCTTCAATGTTAGAGGGGGAGGGAGCCAAACACGTATGAAAGCCAATAAAATAAAATTCTATTTTAAGGATTAGAAAATATTTGAGATTTTCTCCAACAAACTTTTGCTCTTTTTCCCGATTCGGTCCCTTTTATTTTATGTATTTAAAGGAGATAAGGTTGCGACGTTTGAGATAAATAACGGTAGTGTGATATTGACAAATTTAAACATTTAGTTTATTTATATCACAGCTATTATTTACAGATTATACATTGGAGCTATCAAACTTATTAAAAGATTATTAGAGTTCCAACGATGTGGTTTGTGAGGGAGGAGCTCTCGTTTTTGGTGTCTTCTCTCATCGGACGTTTTTAGCCCATTTCCGCTTTCTCTCTCTCCTTTAGGGATCAGAGGCCGGCCTCTTTATCTTCCAGTTACATCCTGCTAGTCGGCGGGAAAAAGGATCCCTCGTAATGTAAAAGGTAGCCGGAGCGATACAAGGAGGTAGTTCGCTATAATTTAAAGTTGCACAGGTGTCTCTACATATATGGTGATTATTTCCACAAAGAAGCCGATTCACAGCTGTGTGACGGGAATCGTTACTAGGTATATGTAGTAGAACTAAAAAAATGAGAGAAGAGTTTTCTATCTTACTTGCCTAAAGCATTGAAAAAAATAACATTTTAGGAAAATAATTAAACCAATACAATTATATATTTTGAAAATATCGTTCATTATATTTTCCTCTGAACTTAATTTGATTCAAATTAAGTGACTGCAGAAGCCTGGTGGGCATGGTCCCGATCTCGAGACCAGTTCTTGTCAAATCGCAGGTTTGACTCCCGGTGCCTCTGAAAACCTATTGCATAGAGGGATTGATGTTTTTTAAATCTGTAGTGGCTCATAGTCCTCATATTAGCTTGGTGTGGAAGTTACGAAAGTCGGTGCCAGTTGAGATGTCGTACTTGTCACCTGACCGAATTTCAAAATAGAGATATAAAAGATTTAAATTTTCACTCTCTTTATTCAAATTAAAGTTTTAAATCTAAAATAAATAAATATTTATCAAATCGAAGAGAAAAAAATAACTATTCAATCCAACATAAATATGAGCTGAAGAACTTAATAGTTAAATTTCATGTGTTATATGTTGTAGGCACAGTAGCCTAGTGGTCACAGATTCGTGGTAGGCATGTCGAGTTCAAATCTAGTATGGCTGAAGACCTGTAGTGCAGATGGGGCCGATGCACGTTAAATATGTCGAGGTCCAAACGTCCTCCCGTTGGTGTGGATAGTGAATATTAACGTCACACTATTTCGCAACTCGAAGGCGAAGCATTTCGTAATCGTCGGAGCTGGTGACATCCTTCGTAATTTTGAACCATGGTCAAGTGACGAGGACGATATCTGAGGTGGCACCACTATCCTAATTTCCACATCACACCAACGGGAAGATGTTTGAGCCCCGACAGATTTTACGTGCATCGCTCCCTTACACTGCGGGTCTTCAGGCTCGAACTCATGACATGACAGCTACGAGTCCGTTACCTTGCCCTCTAGACTACCAAGGCAACCTGTTGGTGTGGAATGGAAGTTAGGAGAAGGGTATGCCAGCTCAGTGTTGTCATTGTCATTTGACCATGGTTCAAAATGCCAAGGTCCATTGCCAATTGCCCTCGTGCAGATTTTATAGGGTGACGTAAATATAACTCTATTCATGTAATGTTAATTATTTCGCTTTAATAAATGGAGATTTTCCCTCGGGTGATTCCTGTGGCCGCGTGGTAGTCTAAGGGTTACAGTCACGGACCCTTGAATGGTGTGTCGGGGGTTCTAGTTCAGGTACCACGGAAGATCCGTCGTGTAGAGGAGGTCGATGCACGTTAAATCTATCGAGGCTGAAAGTCCTCCTGGTGGTGAGGTGTGGCAGCAGAGTCGTAACTACTACCGTATCAATGATACTTGGCCCACAAGCTACAGGGGTCCCAAAATATAAGAGGGAAAAATTATCGATATATTAAAGACCCCCTAAAAGTCTGTGCAAGACATTTTGATACTGGGTCCACTCAGAACTAGCTACGTCAGTATGTGGTAGATTGGAGGTGATGCCAGTTTAAGTGTCGTCCTCCTCCCATGAGCGAGGTTCAAAATTACGAGATTCGTTGCCAATAACCTTCGTGTTGCTTTATAGTGCATCGTTAATATCACTCACTTGGCCTACTGCCACTAAGGATTTCTAAATGCCCTCGAGTAGCTGAATTGTGTGACGTTAATATGGGTCCACGGTAGCCTAGTGGTCAAGGTATCGAATCGTGGCTGGCATGTCACGAGTTCGGACCCAGTACCACTAAAAACCCGCCGTGTAGGGGAGTGATGTACGTTAAATCGTTCTAGTGCTCAAACGTCCTTCCGTCGGCAGGGTGTGGTAGTTAAAAGAGGGGTTTGTTCTCGTAACTTTAGTGAGGTTCAAAATTATGAGGTTTGCCACCAAAAACCTTCGTATTGCTCTATAGTGCAAAGTTAATAAAACTCTCACTCACTCCGGATGGACCCCATGGAAATAAATCACAAGCTATGATCCCACAATAATCAAACATAGCACAATTTTAGACAGTTTTAAGGTTAATCCCAAAACACAGTAAAAAAAAACAATTTTAGGTTTTCTGAAATTTCTAAAATCTGCAATTCACATGACTTTTCTGAAGATATAACATATGTTCTTTTTCCTGAATTAGAAGTACGATATATAGAACATTGTTTATCCGAACGCTTATTATCTGGAGCGTCAAATATCCGGACCAGTTTTTTTTTGTCAACTGCATGTACTGTATATGAATACGTTTCCGAAAAGTGCAATGCTCAATATTTGTTTCGCGTTAGGCCAAAAGTGACGGGAAAACCGAAGGTCAGGGATATTTGGGGAATTTCAGTTGGGTGATTTGGTAATCAAATGGTCAATGACGACTACAGGGAGGAGATTACCGACTTTGTCCAAACGATCCCAGGATTTCAAGAATGCTATGAAGATGATGTAGAAACCTGGATGGTATGCGATGCAGAAGACTGTGGATTTCAAATGTTAAATGATGACGAGATTGTGACTTCCATGCAAGAAGAATCCGACCCTGTGGAGGATGAAACGGAGGAAGACGAGGATAACAACAGCAACGAAAGTAGAAAGGGTCCATCAAATGCTGACGCGTTTTCTGCGTTAGAGACAGTTATGGAGCGGTACGAACAACAATCAGAGTTCTGTCTTACTCAACTACTGTTTCTCAAAAGAATCGGTGACCTTGCAACAATAAAACGAAGGTGTACAATGGTACAGTGAAAAATAAGTGATTATTTTCCACAATGAATGTAAAATTGCGACATTTTGCCCCTATTTTACTTTTTCTTCAAGGACGTTTCCCGCATGTGATGCTTTTCAATATTCGTATAATGTCCGGTTTCATATACTGCATGAATCACATTCGGTTTTCGGTTATCCGAACAATCGCGTATCTGAATGGTGTCCGATCCCAATTGATTCGGATAAACGACGTTCTACTGTATATCAAAATCAATTAGAAAAATAATCAATTTGCATGCCAAGCCCACTTTGGTAAAAAAAAAAAGAGAGTAAATTTTGAGCTTTAAAATCTAAGAAGCCTCAATCGGTTTTATTTATTCATAAGCAGTCAGCTGCAGTGTAACTGCAAGTGTAACCGTTTTCGCAGTAAAATTTGTACGTTTTTAGTGAAATTTTGTAATTTGAGTACATTGAAAATCAATTTTGTTCAGTTCAATCGAATATTTTTTTATATTTCTTATTGCTAATTATTTTAGCATTTAGGGTAAATTTTTTAGTGTAGAACTATTCAGATCGAACTAATCATAATGTAAGTGGTTCCAATGTTGAAAGTAATCCTGATTCAAACAAGTCATGGGCAAAAGAAAAGAAAATTCCCAATATCAATGAGTTTTTCTTATGATGAAAACTGGTATTAAGGCCATAATGAATTTAAATATACTTGTATTTGTTTTTAAAAATTTGTTTTTAAAATTTGCGTTGTAAAATGTGACAGTGGCATGGAGTTTCAAGTTTTAAAAACCACACTGGACTGGCTACTACATTTCTCAAAGTGATGTGTTTGTACATTTCGTATAGAATTTTCTTCTTCGAAATTACGAAAAGAGACAGAAATCAGAACAATTAGTACTAGATTCGCATATGCCGTACGATTGCTTTGTGGTATAAAATTTTTTTTACTCAACCAACTAGGATATTTCATTTTCACACTAAAAGGACTTTAACATCAAAACTGGTTTACGAGCATTATTCAAAATGCTACGAAGGCATACTATCTTTGCGAAAATGAAATGATAAAAAAATTTCAGAGGCTGTAGATAGGACATGGCTGAAAACGAGGCTACACATCTCTGAATTGTGCAGTTTTTGCAGCATAAATACTGAATTGTGATAGAATGTTGAATGGAAAGACAAATAAAAGTTTTCATAATGTTGTGCTGTTAAACATTCCTTAAACAAAATTTGTATGGATTGTAACTATCACTGGGTGTTAAAGATGCTGTTTATCCTTTTAATGATAATGAAAGGAATAAAAGGAATAAAATTAAAAATGGTTGCAAAACTGGAAGTAGAACCCGTGTGATATACAGTGAATGTCATGAAATGTTTCGGCAGGTAAAGACTAATGGAGGTAATGAATGCATTTTCTGGACGATCCAAGGAAATGATGGAAGACTAAATACGGAAGGAAAAAGATGACATAAAAGAAATAAGGCAAAACTGGGTCATAGCACAACATCTTCTTAATGAGGTAAGATTTTTTTTTTATTAAAATTGCAATTTTCTAAAAATTATGTTTTTAAAAAATTGTTTTTATTTTTTTCTGTGCATCCACTCCATATGTGCACTCAAAATTCTTACTACATATTTCTTATATAATTTCTTATATACTTGTGCATATTGAAATGAAATTATAGAAATATTCCTAAAACAAATTTAGCTAGAGAGCAGATGTAAGAAAAAATGACAATTAAATTAATTATTATGCTGATTAAAAAAAACAAAACTAAACAATTATATTTTAACAATTGCATCTTCAGCATGAAGATAAATGCTTATTCAATCTACAGATAAATTTTAGTATTGTTTTAATAAAAGGTGCACACAAAGCTGTATTAAATGCATTGTTTATTGCCTGTACAGTAAATTTTCTATACAAATAAAAGTTTACACATCAGTATTTGTGGTCTAAAGAGTACTCAATAGATGGCAGCACAATATATGCAACATTTATTATGCTCAGATAGCTACATTTCAACTTTCCGTCTGTAGATGGCAGCACTGTCAAACTTCTTTCCTTTGCTACCTGTTTTTCCTTTGCATCCATTATTTTCGGCATTAAAATAAATCATTGATATTCATTGTAATTTATCTGACTGAGAATTATTTGAACTGAGGGTAGAATACCAAAAATGTAATTTAAATTTCAGCAGTTAAATCTTATCTGTATACTTGTGCATACTTACTGCATACTGAATGAGACTTGTGAAGATTTTTTTTTTTTTTTTTTTGTATTTTAAAAATATTATATTTGACTTTTTCTGGTGTTATCAGATTTTTATGTTTTATGAAAGATTTAATTAGCAAGCTTAAAATAAATATTTGTAATTTTTTCGTGTATGTATTTGTTCATGTATTCTTGAACAAGATGAATTTAATATGTATAATGAAATATAAAACTTAGTTCAATGACTGTATTGTAAGTACCTGATTTATCAATTTACTCGTATTTTCGAAATGATTAGGAATTCTTAATAGGCGAAGAAACGGTTTTAGGAACGGGAAGAAAAATGCATGGTATATTCATATAAAACGGTATATTCGTATGCATTTTGCGTGGTATATTCTACATAAATAGTTATTAATTTTTTTTGTAGAAAGTTGTTAAATTCAAGAAAAAGGCTGAATTTATGGGGTAAAAAAACTATTTTATGCATGTATGTGTTGCATATTTTTTCTAAATAATTCGGTTTTCTTGATAACTTTTTCAATTTTGGATTTTCTTGGCACTAAAGAATTAAATTTCTTAATAAGTTAGTTGATAATTGGAGAATTATACCTTAATGCATTTTATCTCCTACGAGTAATTTAATCAACAAATAAAAGGAGATGGGAAGGGGTAGAGCTAATTCGTTTCAGGAATTCACGTTTCATCAAATTTTTAAACAACTGGAAGATTTCGTAGCACACAACTTAACGAATTAAAAGAAAATTTCAGATAATTTTCTCTGAAAGTGTGAGTTCGAGTGTGATGATTTAAAATAATAGAGCTCTTACGATTACGGTTGCAGAGAAAAAACATTCAAATATTTCGAATGGTAGCGCCATTTTTTCCCTCTGCGTAAACTGATAACTATAAGTAAACTATAAGCCATCATAACTAAAACCATATGTCATTTTTTGGTTGAATGTTTAGGTCATTGAAATTTTATGGGTAAAGTATTGTTAAGACTACCCGGTATATATATTTCTTATATATTGTGTATGTAAATACTTTTATTTATTCCTTTGTTATTATATAAAAAAAAACAAAAACTGAAATTTTTGCACACACACAATAATGAAATGTATACAGACAATGTAATCACTATAAAAATAGTTTATAAGCACTTCGAAAACAGATTTTGTTAACATAATTTTAAAGTTCATTAGTAATTGAAACTCATACGTATTCGAATGTAATACAACCAATGTCTCTTAAATACATTTTTTAGATACATCAAACTTAACAGTTTCAAATTTTTCCATTAAAAAAAAAAACTGTTTGAAATTCTTCCCCAGGCAGAAAGAAGCAGTGAGAAAGAGAGACAGACAGTGAGGCAGAGATAAAGAGAAAGAAGAAAGAGAGACAGATAGTGTGGCAGAGATAAACAGAAGGAAGAAAGAGAGACAGATAGTGTGGCAGAGGTGGGAGAAGGAAAAAAGAGAGGGTAGAGAGAGTGGAGAGATAGTGAGGCATAGGTACAGAGAAGGAGAAGGAAAGTGAGGGATGGGGGTAGAGAAAGAACAGATAGTAAGGCAAATGCAGAGAGGAAAAAAAGAGAGAGGATGCAAAAGAGGGAGGGGTAGAGAGAAAGAGGACAGATACTAAGGCAAATGTAGAGAGGAGAAAGCAAAAGAGGGAGGGGTAGAGAGAAAGAGGACAGATAGTGAGGCAGAGATGGAGGAAGAAAGAGAGGGAGGGGTAGAAAAAGAGAGACAGAGGAGAGATAGTGTGGCAGAGGTGGGAGAAAGAGGAAAAAAGAGAGGGAGTAGAGAGAGAGGAGAGATAATGAGGCATAGTTAGAGAGAAGGAGAAGGAAAGGGAGGGATGGGGGTAGAGAGAACAGATAGTAATACAAATGTAGAGAGGAGAAAGCAAAAGAGCGAGGGGTAGAGAGAGAGAGGACAGATAGTGAAGAAAAGGTGGAGGAAGAAAGAGAGGGAGGGGTAGAGAGAGAGGAGACAGTGTGGCATAGGTAGAGAGGAGAAAGAAAGGGATGGATTGGGTAGAAGGAGGACAGGTAGTTAGGAAAAGGTAGAGAGGAGGAAGCATAAGAGGGAGGGGTAGAGAGAGAGAACAGACAGTGAGGCAGAGGTAGAGAGAATGAGCAAGAAAGGGAGGGAGGGGTAGAGAGATTTTTACAAAAGTTCGAAGCATTATTCATAAAAAAATAGAACTTGAAAATCATTAATGTCAATAGTTGAAGAAATCTTTATACATAACATATTTAAGAATTAGAAATCCCGTTTTTTCCAAATTTTTAAAATCTTATAAGAAATATTAACATTGTTTCTTGTAATTTTTATTTGCTATTTAGATATAAAGATATTGTTGTTTAAATTAATGTTATTTCGTAATATATCCTTCATTAGAAATAGGTAAACTACTCAATTAGTTTCTTTTTAATCATGATTATAAATTATTATTGCTCAATCTCTTCAAATTAATTTACACCGACGCTATTCTAAGCCAAACCTAATTTGATCTCTTTGCTACCGAATCTGTAGAGTTGGTATAGAGACATATTTTTTTTATTTAATTGCGTTTTCATAATGGGATTTATCAATCAATTCTACTGAGTTTCTTTGAAAGTTGTAAATAAATTTACTAGTTGTTACTTCCTTTACTTCCGCAATTGTTTGTTATTAGATAAGTATTATATATTTTCACATATGACAGAGAGAAATTCTCTATTAAATCTACTATACTCCAAAGCATAAGAAACCATTAAAAAATTTCTACATTTTTATTTAGTTTAAGTGATTGGTAACTGATGTATTCATTGAGTGACCGTGGATGGGTGTATTTTTTCTCTTTACACTGGTACATAGTGATAATTTATTAAAAATGGATGTTTTTTTAAATACAATATATTCCCCAGGAAAGTTATAGTCTATTAAAAAGCATTTTATTCCATAATTTTGTCCACAAATTTCAGATACCGATAAGGTAGTTTACTTTCGATGCGGTTTAAGATGTATCAAAAAATTTATTAAGGTATCCGCCTACACTCGAAACCGTGATTTTAAAAAAGAGCATAAATGGATAATTTTTATGATATTTAGTGTCATTTAGATTAGAATACATGTATAAAATTGTTTTAAGGACATTTTGACAAAAAAATTTATTTAAATACAATATTTTGGCAAAAAATTAACTTAGAATAACCTTTTTTCAAAATATTCTCCTTTTATAAAAAATGCTTCTAAAATAATAGAATATTTTGCTTATCTAAACTGAAAAAATTCCCCAGAGAGTCTGAACTATTCTTTTTTGAAATATTCACATTATTTTCAGAGTTACAACCAAGTGAAATAATTATCGGCGTTTTTTTCTTAAAATTTCTCCCCTCTGTTGTCGTAAAACATGTAAAAACCCACTTCTAAGTTATATATTTCAAAAATTCTAGTTGAGCCTCTGAACAGAGGTCTGAGCTATATACAAACAAAATATTATTATAATAGAAGCAATTTTCACAACAGGAGAATATTTTGAAAAAGGGTCATTCTATGTTCATTTTTTGTCAAAACATTGTACTTCAACAATTTTTTATTGTAATAATATTCTTAAAACAATTTTATGTACATTTTCTGATATAAGCGACACTACATATCATAAATATTATCCATTTATACGCTTTTGCAAAATCACGGTTCCGAACGTAGTCGGATACCTTAAAGCAGTGCATCTCAAACTTTCAATACTGGCGCCTTTTTGATCACAATTTTTATCGCGCCCCCCTTATCCATTAATAATGTACTGAATGCAATAATAATGCACTTTGACGCTAAAGCTACAATAGGGGATCTTAATTATAAACCATACAAATTAGTAACATAAGAATTAAATTTTGTATACTATTTTTAAGCAAAAAAAATAATAAAAATAAATAAATAAAAATAAATAAATAGAATAATAGGAGAATTATTAAGTTATTTTTCCTTTCTCTAATTTTTAAATTAAACATATTGCAAAATGCGGTGGCTGCTTAGAAGACAAAATATACATATCTGCGCTAAATATAGAAAAAGAACTCCGAGGGTCACAATTTCTAATCATAAGCATTCCTTATAAAAACTTTGCTTTGCAAGACAAGCCCATGGAAGTCGTTAATACTTATTAAACTTGTTCTTAATTTAGTATTAATTAATTAGTTATAAAATACTCTGTGCAGCACTGATACATTAAAAGTATACCGGCTGAAGTGCCCGTTCTTTGCACGAGTTCATTTATAAGAAAATAAAACATTATTGATATAATAGCTGAATTGTAAGGAGAGCAAAGCCAAGTACGCGACAATGTTTACAAAAATGTAAAGTGTTTTTTTTAAATGGTTGCTCAAATTATAATTAGTTTTAAGCGAATTGTAATTTTAAGCTTCACAGAATTAGCATTTATAATTGATGTTAAATAATGAACAATAATATGAAAGTCCAATGAAGAATATTTGTATTATTTTTAATATTTAAAGCGAAAAGACTTCAACATGTTTTAACCCGGGAGCAGGCGCGCACTCGATACGGTCGAGCGGGGTTATTGAGTAAACCCAGTCTTTTTTTATACTTATTTTATTGTACACGATACAAATCGTGATTCTAGTGAATACTTTAATTAAGAGAAAGTTTACTTACCTACTTTCAAGGACATTTCAATTTTTCTTTGGTAACAAATAAACAGTTTTGCCAGAATTAACGATTTCGTAATCTGTGTGTCCCGCGCTACCATTTCCGGGTAAAAAGTATATTCATTATGATAATATGTATGTTACTGCTAAAAATATTGTTATGCTTTATATATTTGAGAAAACTCATAAAAATAAGTCTTGGTCAGAAAATCCTTCAAAGTGTGTGTGCTCTCCGTGGTTTTCCAAATATCATAAAACTCTTTTGCATGGAAAAAAGCGCAACAGAGAAATTCCCTAAATGAGAAACAAACACATAAGAGAGAGGTCATAACTAACTGTACCAATATCTTAGAAGGTCAAACAGATTACAGCTATAATGTGCAGTATTTCAAAAATAATGACAGTAATGAATTTTTTATGTTCCTAAATTTTTTCAATTCTGGGTCTGGGATCTGTTTTTTCTCTGAAAGAGTAGTATGTTAGGTTTAAAAAGAAAGCGCAATAAAAAAATCTCTCATCATGGGATTACAGCAAATAAAATAAAAGTCTTTTTATTTGGTAATATGATCAAAGATAGCTAATTAGGTATTGAAGAAGTTTTTATTTTTGATGACTTAATATCGCGCACACGAGCCAATAAATTATATCAGAATAAAAGTGCATTTTTTATTATGTCTGAAAGTATTTTGTTTTAATTGGTACCAGTAAATTAATTTTTTTAAATGTTTTACTTTCGATATGCTCACGGCCCCCCGTTAGATTATTATCCCGCTCCCAGTTTTAGAAACACTACCTTAAAAGATTAATTTTAAAAATAAAACATTTTGCTCCTCAAAATTGATAATTTTGCAACTGTACTTGACCACTTTTTAAGGACTATAATTTTAAAAATATTTAAAGTAAATATTATTTAAATATTTAAATATTATAAATATTTAAAACAAATATTAAAATTTTTTAAAGTGATGAATTTTACCAATATATATAACATGCGTTAGATTAAAGGAAAATTCATAAAAAATTAGTTAGTTCTTTTTATTAATGCAATAGTGACATATGAGAGAGCAAGTTATACGTGAACAGAAATTCAAGAAAAACTTAAAATAAAATTGAAGAAAAACACCACTGATGAGATGCTGCTAAGCCCGGGTTACTGATGTTAAGCCTGTGTTAGAACGACATGAGGCTCGTTATACTTGAGGCTTGAAAGGCCAATAATAGGCTTGAGAGAGCCCAAGCGAGTCCAGAAGTGAATCTAATAGAGTGTTAGTGTCATGGAGCGTCTTGAAGAGTGTGGGTGATGTTTCTTCGAAGTTGGAATACGTCATGCCTTCAAAAGCGACACGTGATGCAAAATAATTTATGTTTGGAAGTAGTCGGGATTACTACACGGTCATTGGTCCTTGTGACCCCTTGTACGGTGGACTTGTTTAGCGTGGGAACTATGTCGGTCACTTTTCTGTTGGCTAGAGGTAAAATTTTGACTTGCCTTAAAACATAAGCGTTAGACTGTCCTGTCTTGGATACTTTTCCGCTCGAAATTAATTATGCGACAGTTGGAAAGTCTATAGTTCCCTAACAGGAAATAGGTTCTTAAGTGGGGACCGCCACAAAATCGAATTATTAAAAACCATTTGCTAGTTGTGAGACTACCTTTTTTGTCTTGGGAACTGTTTCTCCATAATTTGGCTCTCGTCTTGGCATATTTCTAATCGAACGATTTTCCCATTTAGATAAATAAGACAGCGGATTTGACAAAAATTGTTTTTTGAAAACCCTATTGTAGTAGCTACTCAACGGAAAAACGAGAGCAGTGGGATATCATGTCTATTCAAAGCTATAATAATAAATTTAATTATTTGACGTTCAAATATATGATTTTGTTTATTTAAAACTTAATTTACTTTTAAAAATTTTATTGCAAAATTTTGATTTTTAATAACAATGAATATATATTGCCTTAATGTGAGTCAAACTGTTAGAATTTTTTTTTTCTTTTCGAAGAAATTCCTAAAACTTTTTCCATTTTAGAGGTATTTGATTCATTACATCATTAGGGATTATTGTAACAGGCTGAATTTCTTTTTTTTAAACTTCTTCCTACAGTTAAATTAAACAACTTACATTTGTATGATTTAATACTTCTCGTATTTCTCGCCATTTATGTTATAGATAACCTGTTTTTGCATACAATGGAATTCTATGCATAATGTTTTAAATATTCTTTTATAAATTGCATAAGTCTTCGTTCTTCTTAGTTATAATTCTTACATCTCTAAATTTAGCAGACGTTTCTTTTTCTTATCACCTTTTGACTTTTGAAAGATTGCAGAACTTCAAAGATTGAAAGATTTCAAAACTTTCTTTCCAATCAATTATGCTGAAGAAAGGGAGTGCCAAGAGAAGTACAAGTTTTCTAATAAATTTCTTAAACACAACGTTTCTTCACTAACTTTCTTTCCTGATTTTCTCGAATTCCACGTCTTTAGTAAATATACTGCAGCTGTACTGTGCTGAACAAGAAAGAGGTGAAAGTGTGTAGTTAGATCTGTTCGAAGCTAGTGCAATAAAAGAGATTTTATTTCTTCTTACCTCGAGTCTTGCATTATTGTATAAAAGAAAGACTTACTAAGAACATTCATTCAATTTGGCGAAATTTGGCGCCACAACTTCTTTGGCATGTTTGTTGATTTGGTGGCTAAAGGAAAAATTTGGGGATTTTTTTAGCACTTTTCCTTCGGGCTTGGATAATTTTATTTATTTGTGGAACATCTCTATATAAATTTAATTCTTACGATGAATATTTTTGTACGAGAAGTTCTTGAGACTGATTCAGCTGTGGTATTTGCTTCATATCAAATAATCCAATCAATATATCAAGAAATGTTTTTATGAGTTTTTTCCCATTCATATTTGTTTGTGTGTGTGTGAAGAGGAAAATAATTTCCCCCTCTTTTATATAGTTCCAACGTGTATGTAATATATAAAATTGTCCAAATTTTAGCGAAAATTATCTGTAATTCTTAAATTTATAGAGGATATATTTTTGTCTTTTGCTCAACTATTGTGAAAATTCGTGTAGGTTTTTCATCAATAAACCGTTTTAATTTTTTAATATTACAATTATGAGATCAAAAAGTTTGGGAGTAATTTTTATTTAAGTATTGTCACCTTCGAAATGCAAATCTTTTGCATTGATATACCTTTGCTATCTTTTTCAGAAGAATTTATTGATACGGACAAGAGCATCATTTTGAAATTTTTCAATAACGTCTTTTGTTTAAAATCTTATTCTTTAAAAGAATTTAATTTAAAAGAAAGCTAGAGAAAGTATTCTAAACTTATCGAGTGTACATTATATTCATCTAAAGCCCCATATCGCCAAATTTTAATATCAGTATGATGCTGTGCATTATTATAATGACATAATGTTTATTTTTTTTACGTTTCTAGTCGATTTTCTTCATATTTTCCCTTTTAAGCGTCTTAGGAAATTACCATGATTATTAACATTAACCGGAAGTATTTTCTGTAGGAAATAAATTATCAATAGAAAAAAATGGAGCTAGTATTATTACTTTTTTTTGTCCAGGCTATTGAATACTTTAAAATGTTTGTTTCTTTATGAACTTTTGACTGTGTGACGTGATTTCCAACATATTGATAAATCCGATTATGAGCCTTTTCTCTAAATTTGTGTAATGTAACGCGCGTATTCTAAATTGCCACAAATAGTATCATACAATTCTCAGATTTAAAAAATTAAAAAAAAATTAAATGATAAAAAGGAATTTTATTGAAAAATCAGCTTTGAGGAACAATATCTAAATGTCCATATGATAGATGGTTAACTAAAAATTCAGCCTATAGTACACAGCAGGGTTACTCAACCTTACTTCTGCTGGGCCGCATACATATGTTAGTTATTTCACGTGGGCCACAGCATGAGGATAAATGGGGAAAATGGAGGGAAGAAATGTGTGTTTTAAGACCAAAATAACATTGGAAACTTAAAATGTGGAAAATTGATTAAAATGTTATAACTCCTGTTTCGCCTTTTTAAAATTATTTTTTATATTTTTTTATTTGTGTGTGTCACTAAATTAGAAGCATTTAAGAAACACTCCTTCACAGTTTCTGCATCAATAAACGGTTTCATATGATTACCAATAATACAATAAACTTCATAGGATGCTTTGTTACCACTGTGATATTACTCCCGACAAAAAACTTTGTTGCTGTTGCAAAGATTATTCAAGAAAGCCTAATTATCACTTTTTGAAAGAAATCTTCAAGGAAAAGTATCATGGAATTATATTCCTGTCTATTGGTATTTTTTAAATACAGCCTTTTCGGGGCAAATCAAACATTTAACGATCCATGTTGGTTTTTCACTACAAAGTAATCAATCTCCCAACCGTATTGAAACGATCTATTTTCTTCGAATATTTTTGCTTGCAAGATATAAAAGCTAGTGAAAAATTAATCCCACCCATAAAATTGTTGCTACTCCACAATTGTCATCACTAACCGTAATCGTTCCAAATAGAAAAAGAATATCAATTCGTACCTGTACGACACTGATAGCAAAAAGCGAAAATTGATGTATTTGATTTCTTGACAAAGAATTTCCCACCAAATTTTTAATACAATGTTCTTAAATTCATAAATTTTTCAGAGCAATGGGCCATGATCGGGCCCCCTAAAAAGGCTCGGTGGGCCACAGGTAGAGTATCGCTGGTATATAGGATATGTTCTGAAAATAGTAGGACTCTGTTTTTTCTGAGCGAACGAGTGGACGAAATGCGGTGTGCGCGATCACAATTGATAGAGGGGGATATTAAGAATGTTGGGAAAAATCTGCAGTCACCTTTCGGCCGTTGAAGAGAGCAGGTCACTTGTATTGTGAACCCCTGTCGATACACCTCCACACGGAGAATCATGGAGCGTTTTCTGCAGCAGCGATACACCATCAAATGTTGTGTAAATCTTGGTAAAACGGGCAAAAAGACTCATGACATGATTAAAGAGGCCTTCGGCGATGCTGCCATGGGCAGATGGATGTATTAGAAGGACACAAGCTGTTTCTAGAGGTAGGGAAAGAGTGGAAGAGTGCCCTTAAAACGTGTCGCGAGTGAAAAATGTACTGAAGAGTGATAGTAGACTGCGTATAAGAATGATTGCTGATGAACTAAAAGCATTGTTCGTGGCCGCCCAGCCATCACTTGCAATTGGCGACTGCACCATGACTTAGCCATACAGTGTTCCGTGTAGTGAAGAACCTTGTCCAGCACAGTGAGGCAACGTTCCTCATCCCCTCTAAAGCCCCGACAGACCTTTTTTTTTTCTGTTCCCAAGAATAAAATCGACGCTCAAGGGGAATCATCGCGGATAGGTAGAGGGGTGAATTAACTAAACAGCATTCCTGTCCAGAGGTTCCTGAAGGCTTACGAAAACTGGAAAACTCGTTAGCAGCTGTGTATAGTTGTGGAAGGGTGGTACTTTGAAAAATTCTAATAATTTGCACTATGACTATTTGTACATGTACTATGAGTACATGTACTATTCGTACTATGTCATGAATAATATATATTTTTTTAAAAAATGTGTCCTACTACTTTTAGAATAAACCCTGTAAGGTGTCTAGTTTGACAGCTTTACAAGATTTACGTTGTTTGTGCAAGCAGAGTACAGGATTGTGTCAATGCATTATTGAGGTATTACTTGACCATTCATCTTGTAGTACCAATCACAAATGGAGATCATTGCTGATGACTAGTAGGGTGAATCCAATCATCTCTCTAAAGCAAAAGTACTTAAACTGGGGACCACGGAGTCTCTCATGTAGCGTTGAAATTTCCCTTTTTTTGCAGACTCTGAAATGTTTCGTTGAAAAATTCAAAGATATGCCATACTAGATTACTATATTGTCGTCAATAAATAAACTTTGCTAGAATGTAATTTGATGAAGAATATTATGCCGGGGTAGGATCTTCAAAATCTTGGAGGTCCGAGATGTCAAGTTGATACATAAAGGGGAGAGGGGTGGTGATAGAAAGTTTAAGAACCACTTCTCTAGAGTTTACCTCATGCTCTTTTGAAGTTAGACTCAGAAACCTTTTCTACCAATTTAAGTATTGAATATTTTTATTCTCCAACAGAAATTCGATAACTAACGTATTCTAAAGTATGATATAACGTGATAATGAGGTGTGACATTATCGTTCATGCATAACTAAGGACCCACCTGTGAGAAAGGAGTATCTCAGTCTAATAGTGGGCACTAGTCACCTCATTGGATAGTGTGGAAGTCAGTCGGGTGATACGAGCACAAACAAAATATCCGCTACCTCCAAACTGGTCTTTTTCGTTGATGTTAGAGGGAAAGGAGAATAAAAGAGTTACCTCTTTCTTTCCAGATGTATGTTTATAAAATTTCTAGTTTAATTAAATCTACTCGGAACACACTTAATTTTATCATTGTCATATGTGTGTGAAATACTATTATTTAAAATTAATTATATTTTTTATGCATTTGATTACTCCAGCACTTGACTAATGATTGTTTGTTATTTAATAGTAATATTAAATTTTTGTTTCTGTTGTTGTGACTAATGTCACCTGCCTGACAAAGTCAGATCAAACCCCACGAAATTCATCGCGGCTAAGAACTAGAATTTTTACGCCTGTCGTTAGCCTTGGCTTTGATCACCATACAGGTGACAGTACGATTTTGCTTGGTTCCACCCTAATTTAGAGGGAGAAAACCCTGGGGGTGCCATTGGCTTCCCACCTCTCTACCCCTTCCACCAACCACACGGGAGGACTTGTGGCTCGACGGCTATTTAGAGTAACCCCCTGCCGCAAAGGCGCTATTCATTTACAAATATCCATGTCTTCTCTGGGATTCGAACCCAGTCCCTACAGCATTGCAGTCAATGTTCCTAACCACTAAACCGGTTGGGCGACATTAAATTTTTATTCATTTTGTTAATATTTTGATTAGTATGTCTATAGTTTTCTTTTTAAAAATATCTTTAGAGTTTTAAAATCTTCAGTATAAGTTAAAAGAAAAAGGAAACATACAAATTGAATTAAGAATCAGGTATTCCTTTCTTGTCGAGTCGAATTTTCCGTTTTTAATGCATAATGAGATGTAAAAAGAGATTAATGAAAGTAAATTTGGGATTTTTTTCCCACTTTGGGGAGGGTACCAAAACATTCCCCTGAGAAAGCCCGTATTGCAAGTTCATTTTTAGCGATCATTTTGTCAATATTTAATTATCGATTCAGCAGTATTTGTGTCAATCGATTGAAATCCATAATTTGTTACAATATATCATTATAATATAAATCACGTTATAATAAAATATGTTTTCTTCTAATCTAAGAAAGCTTTATATCGCAGTAAATTAGCTCAGTTACTGAAATTTCAAAGATAAAGAAGAAAAAGATGAATAAAAAAATTGATTTAATCTTGATTGGTTTAGTTAGGTATGGCAGGTAAAATAACAATGTTGAAAGTGTGTTTAGAAAAGTCTTTTTGCAGGGCGCCCTGGCTAGTATGAAAAGTAGTTTAAATATTAATGAGACTATAAAAATATCATTTTGCGAGTAGGATATGAACACAAAGAAGTGAAAAAGTAAGTATTTTTTTAAACAAACACATTGCTAAAAGGTTTTGTTGTATTAAAAAAAATCTTAGAGTTGAAGAAAAAATCCTTTTTCTCTTTTCTTGAAAAACGACACTGACACATCCTTCCTTTCTTTGTTTTTCATTGTTCTCGGGGTAGCATAATTACAAGAAGTATTTAAAAACCATTTGGAATTTCGCCAAAAAAAAAGAAAACGTTTGCAAAATGTAACTTTGCTTTTAATTTTTTTTCTTGGTTTAAATGAATTTTTTTTAATTAAAAGCAACACATACGACGGAACAGCGTGGAAGAATTAAAAAAAAAACATTTCCTTGACTTTAAATACTAAAACATTATTTTATAAATTTACTTTTTCTCCACAAAATAAAATAAATACAAGAATTTTTCTTGAAATTTTTTAAAAGAAAAACTAATTTTAACTTATGGAGTTTGAGTAATTTTTATGAAAATTCTGTTTTTATGAGGAGGATAGAGATCATGAAAATATTTTTCTTTGGGTTTAATAAGAACATACAGCAAGTCTCAACAATTATATATAAATATTATTCGAATAAAAATTTATGAGTCAATTTAAATTCGAACTATTCAAAGAAAGTTTTCCTTTCAAACGAATAATGAATTCTTACATAAATAGCGGTAAAAATAAATGAATTTGTTTCGAAAGAAATTTTTCCTCTCTGAGATGGTCTATTGAGAACATTTTCAAATTATATCTCATGAATTCACGTAGTGAATTATGTAGTCAGATTATTCTTTGGAATTGTTCGCAGTACTCTTCAAGACAATTAAGATACAAAAAGTGGAGGGTACTATATTATGTTTTTGGGGTCTTTGTTATCGTAGAAAATTCCATAGTTGCTAAGGTAACAACATCTTAGAGGCCCACATTTATGAATGAATTAGTAAATTAAACTTTCCGAGAAACGTATGAAAAATATATTGATGTATAAAGCCAATTTCAAAGTAGGCATGCGTTATGGTCTGCATTTTTAAGGCTTCAAAGTATTAATCTGAAAAAGATATGAATGCTTAATTCCAAGGATAGTGAATTATACGAATATTCATATACAGTATTTATTCGAAACTAAGCCATCATCGATTCTAAGCCACATCCCATCTAAACATGTTTTTGTAAAAAAGAGAGAAAAAGAATTGTGCAAAACACACACAAACACACACACACACACACACACACACACACACACACACACACACACACACACACACACACACACACACACACACACACACACACACACACACACACACACACACACACACACACACACACACACACACACACACACACACACACACACACACACACACACACACACACACACACACACACACACACACACACACACACACACACACACACACACACACACACACACACACACACACACACACACACACACACACACACACACACACACAGGGGTCAAACTTTTTTTCTGCCGGGCCGCATGCATGTTAGCTATTTTACGCGGGTCTCATACATATGATGGCTATGAAGATTAATGGAGGTGGGGGGAAGAAATGCTTTAAGAGACCAAAGTAACATTGAAAATTTAAAAAGAGGAAAGTGTTGATGAAAATATTAAAACTCATATTTTGCTTCTTTTAATAATTATTTTTTAATTTTTTTATTTTTGTCACTCAATTTTTCTAAAGTTGGAAGCATTTAAGAATCACTCCTTCACAATTTCTGCATCAGTAAATGGTATGATATGATTACCAATATTATCACAAATTTCATATTATTTATTGTTACCTCTATGACATTACCACTGACAAAACACTTTATTACTGTTGTAAAGATTATTCAAGAAAGCCTACTTATCACCTCTTGAAAGAGATCTTCGAGGAAAAGTGTCAATGAACGATTCCTGTTTATTGGTATTTTTTAAATACAACTCTTTCGTGACAAATCAAACAATTACTGATCCATGCTTGTTTTTCACTACAAAATAGTCAACTTCCCAATCACCTTGAAACAAACTATTTTCTTCGAATATTTTTTCGCTTGCAAGATATAAAAGATAGTTAAAAATTAGTTCCACTCATAAAATGGTCGCTACTTCACTGTTGTCCATTATCACCACTGAAAAAAAAAACATAATTCGCACCCATACGGCATCGACAGCAAAAGCAAAATTGATATATTTGATTTTTTAACAAAGAATTTCCCACCAAACTTTAATAAGTAAATGAATTTCTCAGAGCAATGGGCCATGTCCGGACCACTTAAAAACGCCTGGTGGGCCGCAGGTTAAGTATCGCTGGTGTAAAAGGTTTATCGATGTTACTTGAAAAATTAACTTTTTTTAATGAGCACTAATAAGTGAATAAGTAATTTACTTTACTAGCCATTTGAAAACAGACGTCAGCCTGTAATTGCTCTA
This sequence comes from Trichonephila clavipes, assembly GCA_019973935.1. NCBI lineage: Eukaryota > Metazoa > Arthropoda > Arachnida > Araneae > Nephilidae > Trichonephila > Trichonephila clavipes. The sequence continues at coordinate 251,355 of BMAU01004466.1, forward strand.
AACCTCAATATCTTATTCCGAAAATGAATCGCCACTCTCACTGTCACAGCAGACTTCGGGAATGGTGCAGGCTTCTCAATTTTTCCACACGGTGTCGTCTTTACTACCATTCAATCCTTTTTTTTTTTTTGGTGCAGAGAAAAACTTTGTTGAATATTTACAATAAAAAAAATCATGCCACGTTGCTTTTGCCATCGACATATATTTGTGTCACACGTGTCGAGTTTTCTAGCCGTTGCTCTGTTTCAGATTTCTTCTGCGTATAAAATCTCCTTCCTTTTCATACTTGCGTCATAATGAACTCGTCTTGATGCCGTTACCGATACCTCAGATATTTAGGAGATTTAAAGCAAGCGCATAGAAAAAAATCCCAAATACGAGCAGACAGCGAAATTCAGGATAGACTGGACACTGAAAATAAATTGCGGAATGTGTTAAGTCATCGATACAAGTGATCAGAATAGATGATTGCATTTTTCCTTTTGAAAGGGGTGGAAACACAATTTCCCCATCAACGAATTTTTTTGCCTTCCATTCTAAGCCGCACCTGATTTTCAGTAGCATTAACAGTGGGAAAAATAATGCGACTTAGATTCGAGTAAATACGGTATGCGCATTTTTTTAAATTGACTCTCACACAAATTACTTTTAAGTTATTTACAAACATGTTTTCTTTTCGACATAATCGCCATGAGGATATAAATTAAAGCATTTACCACATCGGCGTACGAGGTTTCCAATGCTAACTTTGATGTGAAATGAATCTGAACGTTGTTTTGAAGCTTTTCATTGGTCTGAAGTCATTCAAAAGATTAATGGCGACTTGTGGAGTTGTCCTCAGACGTGACGAGATTCGTCTTCACAGTGCTTCTGTAAGTTAAAATCTTCTGAACAATTTAAATATGGAACACCTTTGAACAACCGGCGTATAGTTCCTATTTAGCACTGAATAATTTCCATCTTTTATTCCTTGAATTGAATAACTGAAGTTCAAAGATTTCAGACCAATTAAAGCATCGATACTCAACATGCCGCCCACTGAGCCTTTTTAAGTGGCCCGGTCAGTACCCATTGCTCAAAAAATTAACTTATTTAAGAACAATACATTAAAAATTTGGTGTCAAGAAATCAAATATATCAATTTTGTTTTTTTGCTGTCGATGTCGTACGAGTGCGAATTGATATTCTTTTTTATTTGTAACGCTTACGGTTAGTGATAACAGACAGCAGTAGAGTAATGACAGTTTTGTAGGTGGAACCAATTTTTTTCTATATTTCATATCTTGCAAGCGAAAAATTTTCGAAGAAAATATATCGTTTCAAGACGGTTGGGAGGTTGACTATTTTGTGGGGAAAAATAGATATGGATCAGTAATTGTTTGATTTGTCACTAAAGTGCTGTATTTAAAAAATACCAATAAACAGGAATCATTCAATGATACTTTTTCTCGAAGATCTCTTTCAAGATGTAATAAATAGGATTTCCTGAATAATCTTTGCAACAGCAGCGAAGTGTTTTGTCATTGGTAATGTCACTTGCGGTAACAAAAAGATTGTATGAAGTTTGTTATATTATTGGTAATCATATCAAACCGTGTACTGATGCAGAAATTGTGAAGGAGTGTTTATTAAATGCTTCGAATTCAATTTTAGTGACAAAAATAAAAAGTATAAGAAATTGTAATTAAAAAAAGCAAAGCAAAATTAAAATATTTCGATCAATTTTCCACATTATAACTCCCTCCCCCCATTCTTTATCCTCATGATGTGGCTCGCGTGAAATAGCTGACATCTGTATGCGGCCCAGCAAAAAAAAAAGTTTGAATACGCCTGAATCAAAGCTTCAAAGCAACGCTTAGCTTACATCACTGGCGGCAGTATTAATCAAAGGAAACTCAGAAAGTTCATATACCGATATGATAAATGCCTGAATCTTCATAGAGATAATTTCGAAAGGTAATAATGTTAATACATAACTTTAGATATTAAATTCATTTCCCCCCTCATTGCTCGCTTCTTTTATAGTTCATTGGAGGTTAGAAAAAACATCGCACTCTCTTATTCACTCTCTCTCCCCAACACGCTCTTATCCAGCCTAATAGGAAATTTAATTTCGATAATTTCTAATAATTTAATAGTTACTGTGTGTGAGAGGGAGAGATACTGCGCTCCCTGCCAGAATGGTGGTTACGACACTGCATATAATCAAGTGGGCTCAGGCTCGAATCCTGAATAAGGCATGGATATATCTTCGGGAAAAGTCGAACTTTCACCTGAAATGGATTCCCGTCTCAGATGGAAATCAGCGCACTCTTTCTGTTCTATTCTGGGATCATCGTTTGTTATAAAGTGTATATTTTTCTGTGATCGTATTGTATGTTTCTGTTCATCTATCTCCCGTATGTGTCCCAGGATGAAACGCACGACAACAACAATATGAGAAGGAGAGATACGTAGCTCATGAAATTTTCCTCCAATTTCATCCACAATTATATACGATGGAAAGTCGTATGATCTAGTTGAGAGGTTCCCCAGCCTCTCTCTCTCCAGGCCGCGGATCAAAGGGTACAGGATCGCCTAAAGAACATTGAATTATTTCTATTTTATTAACTGTTGCGATTTCTCGGTTTTACGAAACTTTCTATAAATAGAAACAATCGACCCCCCTTCCCCCATCGGGCCAAGATAAAATTACCAAACGTTGTGCAGTCGACGGTGACAAAAAGATTGTGGAGCACTGATTTTAGGTGACGAAATTCTTCTTTGGTATTACCTACTCTATCCTTCAAATCATTCACAAAATGTTTAACCCTTTAAGCGGTCAATTATTTTTCCAGAAATGCTTCCAAAAAAGGCATATTTTTTATTGCATATAATTAAGTACCATACTTAATAGAATAAGAATATTAAAAAAAAAGAATTTTTTTATATTTTTTTTTCACTTTTAATGCTTTTACAACATTTTTTATTTTACAATTTTGGACACAAAACTCCCTATAAATGTTTTTTTCAAGTACTTTTTTAGAGAAAAAAGGTGCATTAGTTGAATATCTTTTGCTCCAAGAATGATCAATTCTAGGTTTCTTTACAATTCCTTGAAGTACATTGAGAGCGAAAAATACATGCAACTCTTCCACAGTAGTTTCTACCCAAAATTTACTCTTTGAGAATTGTCTTGCAACACTGGATTGGATGCACTGTTTAGCATATTTATTTGTCTCTTCCACAATTTTACTCATCAGTGAAAAATCAATGAATGTTTCATAAAATTGTAGAACATCAGAAGGGTCGTCAAATTGTACGTGCACAGAGGGAATAGCAGAAAATTTAAATCGAGGACATGGAACAGGTGGATTTTTCACATCAACCTCGGTAAAAATTCTTGCAGAACTCAAATCTTCATCAGAGCTGAGCTCATTGCACGAGTCATTTGAGGAATAATCCAAATAATTAGAAGAAATATCTGTATCTGTATCAGAATGTAGTTCATCATCTAACAAGAAAGTATTTTCGTCGTCTATTCCATCCATAATTTCCATAAGATTCACAAGCGCAGCATACAGTAGAACAAAAATTTCAAAGAAAAGTTCCCGCTTTCTCGCTACATAGAAAAACCCGGATGAAAAGCAATTCATTTACATGGACAAGCTACGCCATCTGTTGAAAAATAATAATACTAAATAGTCACTTTTAATAATGAAAAATGCGGGCAAACCAGAAAAGGTTAGGAGAAAATATCGATGCCCGTACGCCGTACGGGCAAACCAGATGAGGCCAATTTCGGGTACTGTACGGGCAAACTGCTTAAAGTTAAGGCTGTTTTCGCTATATGCACAAGAGCAAGAACTTAACGCGGAACACATTTTCGGACAGAAAACGGTCTCAATTTATATAAAAATTTGTAACACTGTAACTCATGCATTTGTTTATAATATAATGTTTTCAAACTATTTAATAAATAGTTAGTTTTTTCTTTTAACATGTAAAGGGATAACTCATTTAGCATTACGGTATAGAAGAAAAATGCGAAACACATTTTATACAAGAAAAAATGTGTCAACTCGAATAAAAATGAGTAATATGATAAAATAAGTGATTCTCTCTACAGGATAGTGAAACCAGAATATATATATACAATATTAACGTTCGAGTACTTTTAAAACTGAAAATTATTCCGAATTTGGGTCCTATTCTTAAACATTAGCTGCGAAAACAGCCTTAAACACATTGGATGAGGCGAGCTTTATCCTAATAGTGTTTAGCTTAGCTTTATGGAGATTGCACCTTTCCCCTTAATACCTAAACAGAACGTAATAAAATGTTCTTCTAAAGCTTCTAAGTAAATAAAATGTTAAATCTGACCAGAAGATTTAAAACGTACCATATAAACACGCAGAACACTATTCAGGAAACACCACCAATTTGTGTAATGTCTTTATGATCATTAGAATCTAGTGCTTTACGAATTCACACTCATATCGGCGAATTTTACCATTTGATCTAACTAACTGGAATCGTTTATGCATCGGACGAATCAAATTATACTTTTCAAGTCTGCTAGGTTTTATTTTGTCTAATTCGATCAAAGTCATATTTCGAAACTTTGACCTCATTGGGGATTTCTGGTAAGTTTATGTTTACGTATAAATGCTACCTCATACAGAATCATTTTTCTTTTAACTCATTTTATGACATCGTAAATCACGGTTGTTAAGCTGATACGGTCGGCTATTGCTCTATCCATGACAGAAAACACTGCTTGGAAAAAAGTACTGTGGGGATTGAATGTGGAACAATAAAACAGTAACCGAAATGGATTTTTTCAATGCATCTGTCCTTCCAAGTGTGAAGTCAGATATTTCTCATTGAGTTTACCATACTGCTGTTAAAATACATTTTACAAGACTCAGAAAATTGAAATAATATAAGTATAAGATGCCTGATGTTTTTGTTGAATAAGTTTAAGGTTTTTAAAGGGTTTAAGAAAGTTAAATGCTTATTTTCCAAACATGATGTTCTTAAAACTATTTGGCGTTCTTTTATTTAACAAGCACAAGACGGTACATTAGAGAGAGAGAGAAAGAGATAGATGGAAAGAGAGAGATGGAAAGAGAGAGATGGAAAGAGAGAGATGGAAAGAGAGACATGGAAAGAGATAAAGAGAAAGAGAGACAATGAAAGAGAGACATAGAAAGAGAAAGAGAGATAAAGAGAAAGAGATAGAAATATAGAGAAAGAGAGATAAAGAGAAAGAGAGAGAAAGAGAGATAAAGAGAGATAAAGAGAAAGAGAGAGAAAGAGAGATAAAGAGAGAAATAGATAAAAATATAGAGAGAAAGAGATATAAATATAGAGAGAAAGAGATATAAATATAGAGAGAAAGAGATAGAACGATAGAGAGGAAGCGATAGAAAGAGATAGAGAGGAAGAGATAGAAAGAGATAGAGAGGAATACATAGAAAGAGATAGAAAGGAAGATATAGAAAGGGATAGAGAGAAAGGGATAGAGAGAAAGGAATAGAGAGAAAGGGATAGAGAGAAAGAGATAGAAAGAGATGGAGAGAAAGAGATAGAAAGAGATGGAGAGAAAGAGATGGAGAGAAAGAGATAGAGAGAAAGACAGAGAGAAGTTAAGCAATATCTTGAGTATATAAATTCTCTCAAAAAAGTTTAACTTATGTATTTAATTACCTTTACTATTTTACTTTTATGTATTATAAGGTGGTACATTAGAGAGAGAGAGATCGAGAGAAAGATAGAACGAGAAAGAGATAACAAGAGAGATAGAGATAGAAAGAGATACAGAGAGAGATATATAGAGAGGGGTTTAGCAATATTTTGAGCTCTCCAAAAAAGCTTAACTTATGCATTTAATTACCTTTCCCTTTACTTTAAACTGTATATAACAATTATACTAATATTATATCAATTATCACACTTAGAATCCTATCTTAATATTTCCCCGAACAGTAAAAGTATTTGCAACCAAATAACTCTTTTATTAACTACATAAAAAGTTTTGGGTTCATTTTCTCTTTTTATATATAAAAAAATGCTTTATATTTATGCTATTGAAGACTGTTAATCCTAAAATTTTTCTATATTGTCGATAGAAAAAGCTTAGCATATTCTTCTGATATAATTTCATCAAAGATCACTAACTGAAATAGTAGTTTTCTATAAGATAGATAAATATTATTGTTGTAATGGGATTCAATAAAAACTTTTTCATTGTGTTGCCTCCTGGGGGAATCCTCTCCCTTAGAATAATTATTATTTATGCTATTAAAATGTTTTTCATTAATGCCTTTAAAAAGCATTATTTTTTTAAAAGATTTAATCTCTTTTTATCATTTACACTTAAAATTTTTTCTATAATTCATTGTACATTATTGAATATCTTAAAAAATTTCTAATGAAAAATTATTTTGAGCAATCTGAGGTCTTATTATATTATCAGATGTGAGAGCGATATGTTAATAGTTATTTTCGCAGGTTTGATGTTATTTAACAAGAAACAAATAAATAATTCGGGCTTTTTAAATCGCCATATCTTTATTATTACATCAATTTATTAAAAGCCAAAACTAATTTAGCATAGTTTCGGCACTCAGTTTCTGCTGCTACATATCAGCTCCTATCTATCACGTATATCCTCTCCCTTAAAATTCTTTTGTTACTGTGATTAAAGCGCCACCTCACGCCAATTACGTCATAAACCATATTCTACAGTAACACATTTTGTAATTACTGTATCAAATAAAAGAGTAATATTAAAATAAAATTTTATCTAGAAAATCTCAATAATAAAACTTTCAAAAGCAATGAATTGAAATAGAAATTAAACTTTTATCTCAGATCTCTAAGCCTTATTTAATAGAAACAAACCTTATTTTGTTTTGATACTATGGGAACTGTTTACTAAATTTTGCATTTTATAAATGTAGTTTCTAGTAATATTGTACATCATATATATATTTGAAAAACTGTGCTGTGGTATACGACGCAGTGGGTCACAAACTCATAGCTGGTATTGTTGATGGATTCCTGATGCCACTAAATACCTGTCCAGTAGCGAGGTAGATGCATGCTAAATCAACGTATATAGCCTCAAAGTTCTCATGTTGACGTAGAAGGAATTTTAGAGAGGAGAGTGACAGATTAGATGGCGTCCTCGTTACTTGACTCGAGTTCAAAATTACGATGTCCATTACCGATGGGTTTGGCGTAGTTTCTAAATGTGGCGTTAATATTTAATAAATTAATAAATAAAATTGAAATGAAGTGAATTCCTTTAATTTTGTGTATCATTAGCATGCAAAAAATTAGTTATGTGAATCATTTTTAAGAATAAAAGAAACTACTCTTATTATAAAACATATATTTGTATCAACTCCGGATAGTTAGAAATTTGGTGAGCTTCAGAAATTCGTTTAAGAATTTGTTAAAAATTAAATTTGTAACAAGTAATAACTACTTGAATTTTATTATTGTCACTATCACGAGATGGCGCAACCAGATAGAGTACTTGTATGACCTTCCTATGTTGGAGGAACGGAAGGCACGTGAGTGATTCATTAGGCTGTTGGAGATCTAGTGTGCACCATCGCGTGGGAGCTCCTCCCAATGCTGTCTTTGCAAAAAAAAAAAAAAAAAAAAAAAAAAAAGCCTAGAATGCATGAAACTGTAAATAGTGTAACGTTTGAAAGAATAACGCTAGCGTATTCTTGGTTAATTTAAATATGGAAATTATTTACGTCACAACTATTGAATATTATTTACAGAATGATACATTACAGTTATTAAAGTTAATTATAGATTGTTAGAGTCCACTATTTTGTGAGAGGAGGATTCGTTGGTCACCGCTCTCATGCAAGTTTAAAGCATCTCTCCCCTCATCTTCCGGTCGACGAGCTAGATTCCTCGGGGGTCAAAAGAGGTTGCGTTGCAGCTGCAGATGCACGTGTGGGTGTCGGGTCCACAAAGAAGCCGACTAGATGTTGATGTTTTCGAGAAGTGACGTTACAATAGTAATAAGAAGGGATCTTATGTACAGGAAACAAATCATATTAGCTCAGTGGTGGATTACTTTTGCGAACTGAATATTTTCTGATTTTTATCATAGGGGCTATAAATTTGAATTGATATACTATAAGTAAAAAACGTACTTAATAAGATATGGCACACTACCTTATAGAAAATTTTATATAATGACACAAATGTGCGAAATTAAGGAAAACGTATGATGGTAATTCAAGTAGGCCATTTTTAAAGATTAATACGACACGGAATGTTATTAAAACACTCAATAACATCATGAAAATGAACTTTTTGAAGCATGACTAAAGCTAGTAAAATAAATTTTATTTCGATTACTAGATTCCTTTGAAGATCAAGGCATTTTGGCTTCCTTATTCAGATATTATCCAATAAAGTCCAGAAATTGCGCCATTAATAATTTTAACGCAGCAGAAAATTTAATTTCCATCTTTTGACGATGCGTATCGATTCTTAATTTAAACCTCTATCTATGACTTTCTGTGAACGTAGATAAATTATGCAACGAAATCAATTGGTACAGCGATATAAATCGCGGATTACAGCGCTTCAAGTAATTGTTTAAGGAGTTTCGATACTTATTTTAAAACGAAAATTCATTACTCGATCGAAAATTCGATTTTTTTTCAAAAACAGGTTAGCTTTTGCTCTGTTTATAATTGTTCCCATATTTTTTATGCTCTTAATGTTGCAGTTTTAGAAGTATCAATCCCCGGAAATTATTTGTTACAATCTGAATTTTTTTGAACATGTGATTTATATTTCATTTTTGAAAGTTTATAAATGTGTAGAAGTCTATGAAAGATTTGTATTTTTTTCTCTCCCGTTTTCGTTACACATTGGAAGAAATGTAGCAATTATCAGGATATTTTAGGAAAAAATATCTCTATCATTATTATTTCTTAGAAGGAAGAAGTCAGTAATATTTAAAAAAATAATTAAACAAAAATATAAGAAAAATTCTGGATAATTTTATATAACGTAATTTGATGTGTTAGAAAATATAAATGTGTATAACATTTTGTCGACTTCAAGAGTTATTCCCTGTAGGAAACAAATTTAAATTATTACAAATCTTTATTTAAATATCTTTATCTAAAATGTCAATTTGTATTCTTGAACAATTATATCATAATGAGTATTATCTATAAACGTCCCTTAGATATATTGAATATTTCACGAACCTACATTAATAATGCATTGATTTGTGGAGTATAAATTACATTCAAATGAGTAGGATCTAAGGGTGAATTTCCCGTAGATTTAGTAAATATTATATGAACCTGCATTGATAATTTTTATTTTTGTTGATTGTGAATTACATCCAAATTAGTAGCATTTACGTCTATCGAAATGAGTAGCATCTATCTTAGATTTAGTGGATGTTATATGAACCTGCGTTGGTAATTTTTATTTGTTGATTGTAAATTACATCCAAATGACTAGCATCTACGTCCATCCAAATGAGTAGCATCTATCCTAGATATAGTGAATATTCTATGAACCTGCGAATGAAATTTTATTTGTTGAGCGTAAGAAATATCTTTAAAGCTCAAATATATATTAACATTTTCCAGAAGTACGCACACGCACACAACACACCTGAATATTATCTATGGAGGTGTGCTGACTTGATGTTACAATACATCGGCTATGATATCTACTTCAGATATATTTTTTTCTAGCTTCAGTTAAATTTCTCTAATCTTGTCTTTGTTTTCTCAACTCTTTAAAGAAAATAACATTCATAGAATTTGTTATCTATTTGCATAAGTGTCGGTAAATGAACATAGACAACCAGAAGAGACTACAGAAACAAGCAACAGAAAATATCTTATTAAATGTAAAGCACAGTGCTTCTCAAACTTTCAATATTTGCGACCCACTTTTCAATCATAATTTTCATCGCCCCCCCATACAATAACAATGTATTGAATTCAATAATACTATTATTTGAAACTAAAACTGCAATACGACCTTTTGAGTGCCACCGACATATATAAACGTGTCGCTGAGCCAAAGCGTTAATTGCCTTCGGCGTATATATACGTCTTCCTGAAATACGATATTTTCTGTGCACTGCTATCTATACAATTTTTCAGAAGGCTTTGGAATGCAAAAAAGGACCTGCTAAGGATTTACTTATTTCAGAGGATTTGCTTACTTGCTCCTTTTCTACTCCCCCCCACCCATCCAATGCTCCCCATCCGCTAGCCTACGTGTAAAACGGTGGCATTAGGGAGCAAATCGCGTAATTTTTAATCGGTATTTAAGTAATTAATTATGAACCATACAAATTACCAAGAAAAGTGTTATTTTTTGTATATAATTTTATGTATGAAAAGCCGATGGGGTCACTGGTAATTATTAAGCGTTCTTAACTTACAAGGGGAGGCTACGATGCATGGATCACCGATTCGATCCATCTTTAGTACACGTGTAGGGCATAACCAGGAGTACAACAGGTGCAAGTAGTAAGGTGCGCTTCTCAGCCATTTCCGAGAAATTAATCGAAATTTGAGTTGCGTTCATATGCGTTTTACGTTAGCAAAAATTCAACGAGCGCAGAGCCCTGCTTCGTAAGCGCGGGATCGCTGGATCGAATCCCGCCGGTGAACTCGATTTTTTTTCTAATATTTCATATTTTTACAAATTTAGGTGTCTTGAATAATATTTATTTTGGAATCAATTGTATAATTTATTTTTTTAACGGAAAAAAGGATTCTGAAAAAATCATATACAGGAGATTGAAGAATTAGTACTTTTATTCCCAGTATTTTGTACAACTATTTATTCTACCCTATTTTCTATTCACTATCGTGCTGTTCGAGCGCCGAATTACTGCACGAAGTAGGATGATATCGGTCACAGAAGCAGGGAAAACAATAGTTATTGCGGCATCTTGCGCAAGGAATAAATGCCGAATTTTTGCATTCGCAGGAATTTTTTAGCACATCTATCCGAAAGCAAACTTCGTTCACGTTCTAGAAAGATGTCCGGTCATCGCACAATTTGGCGGCAAACCACGCGTATTTTAACATGCAACAGAAAATTGGTGCCGACAATTGATGGTGTACGAGAGACTGAATTTTGATACAATCTTCTCTGGAAGATATTTCTCTATCCTGTTCGATAATGTCAGCTTGATAAAGTTCTTCACTTGCCGGTAAAAATAATTGATTAATTAATTTCTCGGAAACGGCTGAGAAGCGCACCTTACTACTTGCACCCGTTGTACTCCTGGTTATGCCCTACACGTGTACTAAAAATGGATTGAATCGGTGATCGATGCATCGTAGCCTCCCCTTGTTAGTACTGTTTAGTTAATTGTAAAATACATTTTGCAGTGCTGATATATTTATAAATGTATTACATCAGTGTAAATATGTATTTTATTTTTTATGTAAAAATGTATTTTATTTGTTCACTTTCAGTAAGTTAATAATTTCGTTAAATCTCTCTTTTGCTTTCGACTTTTCAATATGCTCGCCCCCCCACAGTTTGAGAAACGCTGGTATAGCATTATGCATTATGCATTTAATTAATAAATGTATTATATCCACATAACCTTTAAAATAAGATGTCCATCATTTTATATTAATAAAGTTTAAAAACAAGCATATTAAAGTTCTTTGGTATTACCAATCGTAGCAAAAATATCCGAAAAAGATGATTATTTCACCTCATTCTCCTCTCTCAACATCATATTAACCTCAGTAACTCAAAAAACTTGAGAGATGTACGAGTTTTTAATGATATTTAGTCGATACATGCGGATAAGAGTTTTTATTATAACAATTAGATAATGCATTGCTTATATTGATTAAAGCTTTTGTACAATAATTTATTGTAATTTCTTGAATAAAAATGTCGATAGTTTCTTAACCTAGTCTTTTTTTTATAATTCACATTTCTGATTTTTTTTCTTCAATGATCCTGATAAAATTGCAACTAAGTTTTAATGTTAAATTTCTTAACTTATTTGCTTTGATATTATAAATAACGCAGATTATTCTTCAGCATAAATATTAAAAGATAATTTTTACTAGGTATTTATTTTAATAATACATCTCAGAGCTGATTTTATAAAAAAGGAAAAGAGAGAGAGATACTCTTCTACGTTCAAAGAGCTTAAGGCTTAGTGTACTAAAAAGAATTTTTCTCTAAAGGTATAGTTTAGAATATTCCAAATGTAGTCTTCAAAATACATTCTTATTTAAATAGCCTTCCCTATAAACAAAAAGCACTTCCTTGTGCAAAGACCGCTGGGAGCATTATCGATAATGCGTTTGGTGAGAGTATCATAGAAATTTCTTCCTTCCTCTTTTTCTTTTATAAAAAAATGTTATAATATAAGGTTTTATAAGAGTATCTGGAGTAGAAAAAGCAATTCTCAGTGCACATTTTCAGAAAAGAAAGAATTTTTTCCAATGTTATAGTACATCTCTATGCTAGTAAGTAATCTTCAAATGCATTAAAATGTGTACAGTTTTTTAAAATACATTGTGAGAACTTTTAAGCTATAGGATGAGTTATGTAAGAACAAAAAAACTTTGAAAATTCATGCTTTTCGAAATTGAGCTACTTTTTACTAAAACATTTTTTGTATACAATTGAACTTCGTAGAAAAACACAACCAGCAATTGATTTTTTTCCTATCATTTTTTCCTTTTTCAATAATTGCTTAGTAAAATCTCTAGTTTCTCAGTGAAAGTTAATTTTAATTTTTCTTAATGTATCCGAACACTTTCAAAGTATTTTATTAAAAGATGGCATACTAAAACATTATAAATGGTTTTTTAGGAATCAATACCAATAAATGCTAATTATTAAGTTAATGCTGCCATGTTTTTTATTAAATAGAACTGTTTTCTTTTAAAATCTTTTTTATACAAGGAATGTAAACGAATTTTAGGCTTTTGCCGATAGTTCTTTTTTCATAGTTATATTTATTTAACCAAATAATCAAACATCCAGATAAAAGCAGTCGTTCATAGCTAACAGTAGACATTTTTTGATTCATTATTTAACAAAAATGGATATAAATTAACTTTTTTTAAAAAAATTAAAGCTGTATTGTTTTTTAATTATTTATAGGGTGTTTTTTAGAGGTATAGAAATTTAAATTGCAATAAAACAACGATGTATTATTCGATTGACATGAATTGTTTTTTATTCGAAAGATAATCTTGTGGCATTACATTTTAAATATGATCAAGCAAGGCGTAGATTCGTCGAATGGGCCCAAAACGAGATTGCCGTTGTTCCCGATTTTCATAAGCGAATTTTGTTTAGCGATGAAGCGCACTTCTGGTTGAATGGCTACGTCAACAAACAAAACTGCCGCATTTGGAGTGAAGCTAATCCACAAGTGTATATCGAAACACCGTTACATCCAGAAAAACTGACTGTTTGGTGCGCTTTATGGGCTGGTGGAATCCTTCTTCAAAAACGATGAAGGTCACAACGTTACAATCAATGGTGATCGGTATAGAGCCATGATTACTAACTTTTTCATTCCTGAATTGAACAATCATGATGTCCAGGAGCTGTGGTTCCAACAAGATGGCGCAACATGTCATATAGCTCGTGCCACAATCGATTTATTGAAAGACACGTTGGGTGACCACCTAATTTCACGTTTTGGACCTGTGAATTGGCCTCCAAGATCTTGTGATTTAACACCGCTAGACTATTTTCTGTGGGGCTATGTAAAGTCATTGGTCTATGCGGATAAGCCACAAACGCTTGACCATTTGGAAGACAACATTCGCCGTGTTATTGCCGATATACGGCCACAAATGTTGGAAAAAGTCATCGAAAATTGGACGTCCAGATTGGACTACATCCGAACCAGCCGTGAGAATCACATGCCAGAAATTAGATTTAAAATGTAATGTCACAAGATTATCTTTCGAATAAAAAAAATTCATGTCAATCGAAAAATACATCGTTGTTTTATTGCAATTTAAAGTTCTATATTTCTAAAAAACACCCTTTATTACTAAATTATTTATTTAATAATACATTCGTACATTGTTTTCTTGAGAACAAAATTAGCTTTGTAAATTTTTAATCAAAAATAGAAATTTGAAATAAAAGATATTATCTCCCGGAAAAAAAGAGTTTTTATACTTGAAAAAGAGCCCGTACAACGCCGGGCTGAACGGAGGGAAAGAAACTGTCTGACAAAGAGAAGAAGTGGAAGAAATTTCGGAAAAATGTGTTTAAATGATATAAATATACAAATCACGCTCTCCTACACACACAGAAGTGCTGGCGTACAGAAAAAAAGGGAAAATTTCCATGGGTGATAAAGTTGTAACCATGAAAAAAGCCCGTGCAACACTGGGCTAAGCAGGAAGAAAACAAAACCGTCTGATGGAGCAAAGACGTGGGAATAAATTCGAAAAGGAGAATTTTAATGGCATTGATATAAAAATCCCACAGACACCAGTACGTGCTGACACTGAGAGGGAAAGGGAAAATTTCCTTGGTGAAAAACTATACACTTGAAGAAGCCAGTGCAACGCCGGGCCATGTATCTGGTTCTTATCAATGATACAGAAATCCCACAGACACCAGTACGTGCTGACACTGAGAGGGAAAATTTTCTACGCGAAAAGCTATACACTTGAAGAAACGCTGAGCCGTGCATCTAGTTGTTACCAATAAATCCAGGAAAAAATACATCTCTGGACTCCAGAATTATTTGAATAACACCACACAAACACATCAGTACTTATTAACAGAGCGACGAATCATGGGTCAATTGGAAATCATTAATAAATACTGATGTGTATGTGTGTGGCGTTATTCATATAATCTGGAGTCCATAGATGTCTTTTCCTGGATTTAATGGTAACAATTATAAAAATTTAATAATCTTTAATAAATTAAAATATCAAATTTAAGTATTAGAATGAGATAATCGAGAAAAAAAAATCTTAGTAAACAACGGCACCTGGTTACGCCGAAGCCAATCAAGATCAAGTTAAGACTGAAGCAGAATCTGTTACATTTAGTTTTCGTCGAGATATACCACGTGGGATCTGAGCATGGTGACAGTTACGCTCCAATCGCTCAGACCATCTGGTTCATATAATTCACAACAGTAATATTTAACTCTCTACCTTAGTTAAAAAACATTATCTAAATTTTACAAAAATCCCAAATATAAATAAAATTTCAGCAATATTTTTGAAGAACTTCAAAGCAATTGAAGAGAAAAAAAGTGATATACTTATTAGTAAAAGTATTACTAAAACAAATTAGATACATTTTTATTTAAAGAATGTACTAAAATTTTAATGTTTTATGAAAATTTAAAAATTTTGAAGCTGATCGAGTAAATATTATTAGAAATGACATTCTTTATGAGATCATCATTTAAATAACAGGTAATAACTCAAGAAATATTCCTACAGTAAGAAATATTTTAGTATATTCTCTAGAAAATAATATAAATATCAGGTACAAAAGTTTTATAGAAATACATTTATATCATTTTGAGTTATCAGATTCACCATGATAGATTTTGAGAATTTTGTTTTTGTTGTTTGTAATACCAGATTGTCAAGCAAAGCTAGACAAAAAAATCAAGAAAATCTAAAACAGAAGAGGGTTTAGAAGGACCTCATCCTTTTTAAAATCCAAGCAAGTAAAAACATGGGCAGGAGAGACGAGTTCGGAATAACACAAGTGGCACTCTGGAAATATCTTCTGACCCTGGTGAAAAGGGAGAGCTTTGATATGGTCCACTCACAAAGCGCGAGAAGGCAGTCTCGTATTTCCTAGGCATAAGCTTGAATGAACCTCCTAGATTAATTCCGAAAGTACCAAGGATGACTAGGAGGAATTCTTCCAAGACGATGGAGTTCAATCTTCTTAAGGGAAGATAATTCACTGAATGCAAGAGACCCAGTTGGGCTCTCCTCTTCAGGAGCAGTCCTGGCTAAGAAATCGGCTTTCTCATTACCATCAATCCCCACGCGGGAATGACCCACTGAAAATGTACACGATGAGTAGAAGAAATCCGATCAAGAAGGTTAAGGATACCAAGGCTAGTTTGGTCCCCTATATAGATGTCCATTGGAAATATGTTGCACGGAATCACGGCTGTCAATCAGAATCCATAGTCTTGAAACTGAACCTCGGTTTCACATGCGTTTTGCAAACCCCCTTCTGATAGCAATGAGCTCCGATCTAAAAACTGAACGACAATTTGGATTTTTGATCTTAATGTCCATGACTCGGGTAGAAGTAAGGATGTGTAAAACAATTAAAATGTCAGCATCTGTTAGATCAAAGATCCACTTCCGGTTTTTTTTAATTTTATAAAATGGATTTTTACTTGGCCTCTAAGTAGGGTAGAAACAAAACCAAATATGTTTTATAAAGCTAAAAGATAGCTCTATTCAATAAAATAAATAGATAAATAAATAAATATATGCCTTCACCGAATTTGGTCATTTCAATGTGTTCGGATACCTTAAAAGCATTTGATATTTATGCATTATGATACTTAGCATTACCATCACATTAAGCCATGGTTCAGTTTAAACCCGGGAGAAGGCGCACACTCGATACTAACGTCAGTGTCACGCGGGGGGACACAGTTATCCCAATCCTTTTTTCTATGATTAGTTTTGTTGTACATGATAAAAATCAGAATTACAGTAAATAATTTAACTCATGAAAAATAAACTTACCTACTTTTAAGGACTTTTTAATTTGTTCAAATGAATTTGTTCTTTTGAATGTTTCAAATGGTATTTGCAAGCAAAACTGTCATATTTTTTTCCAGTTATTGTAGTTTTATTGTCCGTTGATAGTCAACAAATAGCATGTTGAACTTTTTCTTGCTTGTCTTTTTGATAGGGCGCAGTGTGTCTTGTGGTATACTTGTGGCTTCGTATTTTACTTGATGGAGTTCTTTAGGTAGCATTTGAACATTTTAGTTTCAACACAAACTTTTCGTGTTTATTCTATTTCTCAAATTTACTTTTTCTGTCATGATTATTATCCACTATTTCATCAGATTCTTCCCTTGCTACATCAGTTTGAACCAATAGAGATTGCATAAATGCCCTTTTATTTTCTTAAATTCGGTTCATTTACATTTAAAAACCGTAATGCGTCGTACAATACAGCAATCAAAAGCCTATATCAATTAAAGGGGAAAATATAGTCTGTTTATAGAAAATACTTTGGAACAAAAGTGATCACGTGGGGAGCTCAGTCACCCCAAGTACCTTAAGATTGTAAAAAAACGTTTGCCACTCCCCAAAAAAGGGTGACATGTGAAAAATACATTTTAGTTCCCTTGAAGACTGCAATATAGGAGGATACTGACAAGGTCATTAATAACAAAAAAAAGTTTCCCAGAATTAAAGTGACCGCGGTAGCCGAGTGGTCAAGGTATTGCATCGTGGCTGGCTTTGTCACGAGTTCGAGCCCAATACCGCTAAAGACCCGCCGTGTAGGGCAGCGATGCACGCTAAATCTGTAGAGAGCTGAAACGTCCTCCCGTGGTGTGGTGTGGTAGTTGGGAGAGGGGGGGGTGCCAGCTCAGGTGTCGTCCACGTCACTTGACTATGGTTCACAATTACGTGGTCCGTCACCAAAAGCCCTCGTGTAGCTGAACAGTGCGACGTTAATATTCACTCACTTATTCACTCACTCACTCATTCCCAGAATTAAAGATTTCGTCAGCCTGGGGTGACTCTGTGCTCCGAGCGACAGTACCCGGGTTAAATGAATTTTTTCCGAAGCTTTTTACCTGCTATTGCTTTCTTAATTAACCTTTAATATGTCCCATGCATGCGCATTTCTGATAGCAACAAAAGGACCTTGGAACTTACATTAATTTGTCCTTTCGGTCGACACATGGTTTTCTTAGCTTATTGTGGGAATGCATAAAAATGACGTATAAAATATTTCAGGCCATGTTTTCATGCTTGCTTGTTTTTATGCGGGACTGTTTCTAAAGGTTGAGAGAAGAAAGTTTTAACGCTTGATACATTAAAATTTCTTTTAATATGATTCACTAAAAGTGCAAAATGAAGAATGTTCTGTTGTTAAAGCTACATTAAAACTAAGTGAAAGTTAATTCATTTCTTTATCAGGACTGTAAATGAAGACTCCATTCTCTGTAATAGTTTTTGTGTGATAAAAACAGGAAATCTGTGTCTCTTTCCATTTTATTTATTAGAAATATCGTATTATTTTTTTCAGCATATTTTACAAAATTTGCTCATAGTAAAAAGAATTACACTTCATAAATATGTAAGATGCTCTTAAGAGCCTGATATATATTCTGTATTAAAAATTTAAATTCCTTATTTCTTAAATTCATTTTTAAAATGTACTTTTTATAAATGCGAAGGAGTTTATAGATATTTTATGAGAGAAAATGCAGAGTAATTTAATGTTTAATACCTTCTAGTCCTTAGAGAATTAAGTATTTGTTTAGCTTTCTTTTCTATACTTTTAAGATAAAATATTTAAAAGAGCTGGAAATATCTGAAAGCAAATGGACTATTTATGACTAAAAGTATTTAGTTTTTATGGTTGAAAAAAAACCTCGAATTCTTTCATCAAATAATACCGAAATAAGTATGTATTCTTAAACAATTTTTTATTTGCCCCTTTTAGCCTTTTGCCAATAAAAAATTAAACTAACGCCGAAAAATAATCAATTATTGTTGCAACACAGCTCTAATTTCAAAAGTTTAATATATATATATATATATATATATATAATATATATATATATTTTCTATCTTATTTTTCTTAGGTTAAATAAATAATAAGTATTTCTCTCTATTATGGGAGCTTAAAATTATACTACATGTAATTAGGAGTTTTACGACAAAACTGACGATGTATAATTAAAGCACAAACAACACTAGTGTGTACCATCTAGTATTCTTTCATCAACATTCAACAAAAATCTACAGTGGTCATGTCGTATGATTATGCGGCATGCAAAAAATCCCTTAGAGTGCCCGTTTGGCTTAGGTACCCTCGGAGAAATTAAATTTCTAAATTCAATTTCGCATTGTCAGAGTTCAGGTGCCTCCCTCTGGGGAGGAAACTGGGTGTCAAATTCCCTTGTGGCAATTGTTATCACCTATATGGTGCTGAAATTAAAAGTGATATAAGCTCCTGGGGAATGAACTAGGTCTGCAAAGGTAAAAAATACCAATACGCAACCCCATTAGAAAAAACAACATTCTTAACAAAAGCTTTTAGATCTCTTATATGAGATGTTATTAATCTTTAGCACTCAATATCCTTTGTTCTATGTTTATTAGGTAAAAAAGGGTCTATTGGGAAGCGGTACTCAACCTACGGCCCACCGAACCTTTTTGAATGGCCCGGTCATGGTCCTTGCTCTGAGAAATTTACTTATTTAAGAACATTGTATTAAACATTTGGTGGGAAATTCTTTGTCAATAAATCAAATATATCAATTCTGCTTTTTGCTGTCGGTGTCGTACGGGTACGAATTGATATTCTTTTACTATTTGGAACGGTTAGCGACAATTTTACGGGTGGAACTAATTGTTAACTATCTTTCATATCTTGCAAGCCAAAAATATTCGAAGAAAACATATCGTTTCAAGATGATTGGGAGGTTGACTATTTTGCAGTGAAAAACAAACATGGATCAGTAATTATTTGATTTGTCACGGAGATGTACTTAAAAAGCACCCATAAATAGGAATCATTCACTGATACTTTTCCTCGAAGATTTCTTTCAAGAGGTGATAAATAGCCTTTGTTGAATAATCTTTGCATTAGCAACAAAATGTTTTGTCAGTGGTAATATCACAGCGGTAACAAAAACATCCTATGAAGTTTGTTACTTTATTGGTAATCGTATGAAACATCGTTTACTGATGCAGAAATTGTAAAGGAGTGTTTCTGAAATGCTTGTAATTTAGTGTTGGTGACAAAAATAAAAAAAAATATATAAAAAATAATAATTAAAAAAGCAAAAAAAAGGAGTTCTAATATTTTGATCAAATTCCACATTTTAAAAATTTCAAATGTTATTTTGGTCTTAAAGTATTTCTCACCCCCTCCTCCATTCAACCTCATTCTGCGGCCTGCGTGAAATAACTAACATATGTATGCGGCTCGCTTGAAATAGCTGACATATGTATGCGGCCCACTTGAAATAAAGGGTGTTTTTTTAGAGGTATAGAACTTTAAATTGCAATAAAACAATGATATATTATTCGATTGACATGAATTTTTTTTATTCGAAAGATAATCTTGTGGCATTACATTTTAAATATGATTTCTGGCATAGGACTGCCATGGCTGGCTCGGATGTAGTCCAATCTGGACGTCCAATTTTCGATGACTTTTTCCAACATTTGTGGCCGTATATCGGCAATAACACGGTGAATGTTGTCTTCCAAATGGTCAAGCGTTTGTGGCTTATCCGCATAGACCAATGACTTTACATAGCCCCACAGAAAATAGTCTAGCGGTGTTAAATCTCAAGATTTTGGAGGCCAATTCACAGGTCCAAAACGTGAAATTAGGCGGTCACTCAACGTGTCTTTCGATTGTGGCACGAGCTGTGTGACATGTTGCGCCGTCTTGTTGGAACCACAGCTCCTGGACATCATGATTGTTCAATTCAGGAATGAAAAAGTTAGTAATCATGGCTCTATACAGATCCCCATTGACTGTAACGTTGTGGCCTTCATCATTTTTGAAGAAGGATTCCACCAGCCCATAAAGCGCACCAAACAGTCAGTTTTTCTGGATGTAACGGTGTTTCGACATACACTTGTGGATTGGCTTCACTCCAAATGCGGCAGTTTTGTTTGTTGACGTAGCCATTCAACCAGAAGTGTGCTTCATCGCTAAACAAAATTTGCTTATGAAAATCGGGAACAACGGCAATCTCGTTTTGGGCCCATTCGACGAGTCTACGCCTTGCTTGATGATCGTTTTGATGAATTGCCAAACTAAACTGAGAATAAATCACTTGACAGCTGTTAAATCGGTCGCCATCTTGGAGAAAGTAATGCCAACCTAAACTTCTATACCTGAAAAAAAAAACACTCTTTAGCTGACATATGTATGCAGCCCAGCAGAAAAAAAAGTTTAAGTACCCCTGAGCTAAGGGGACAAACTGAATTGCTGAGTGCAGCAATTTTACCTTAACCTTGGGAAATGAAGAAAAGTTTGCGATACAGTATATTGTACCACAGAGTTTTAAAGTTATGAGTGCATGTTAACCGAAAACCTCTCAGTTAATTGATCTCGAGCACATACTCATGACATCACTAAAAGATAAATTAACATTTAAAAATTCACATGAAAATTTATTTCCAAAATTTCAATGTACATATTTATCTTTAAATTTTCCTCCTCTGAAAGAAAATTTCTTAGTAAATATAGCATGTAAAATAACTTACGGAAAATTTAGTATTTCGGTTTATTTTATTTTAAAAGAGTATTGAGATTCAAAAAGATCGTTTGCAATTCTAATGATAATTCTCTTTTGGTATTGTTAAATGAATATGAGTAATCTTGATCTATAGATAGGTCTCGGGTGATTATTTATGAAATAGCTTTAGGAGTCCTTTGAAAATTATTCCCAATCCAGATAAGGACGACGCAGAGAGACTACCGGGCAGTCAAATATCTGACAGCGAATGTGCGTTTCATTTACCTTGTGTGAAATTGTGATTAAATATTTGTTTTGTGTTCAATATTTGTGTGATTTTCAATTATGTTATTGTGTATTACAATTTTGTTGTTGTTGTTGTTTTCTAATGCCACCTGTCTGACGTAGTCAGATCGAGGCCCACGAAATTCATCGTGGCATGGGCAAGAGGTACGCCTGTTGTTGGCCTTGAGCACCATACAGGTGACAGTACGATTTAGCTCGGCGAAATTCCCCGAAGGGACGATAGATGGCGACACGACCTCTATCTCCACCTCCACAATTTCTGCATGTAGACTGAAGGGGAGGGAAATATTCTCCAGTTTCTGCGCTCCTAAGTACACACGGAATACGTGCTCGTTAAATCAGTGGGTCCGTAGTCTTGTGGGCTTAATCACGAGCGCAGGGACTGGAGAATATTTCCCTCCCCTTCAGTTTACATGCAGAAATTGTGGAGGTGGAGATAGAGGTCGTGTCGCCATCTATCGTCCCTTCGGGGAACTTCGCCGAGCTAAAATCGTACTGTCACCTGTATGGTGCTCAAGGCCAACGACAGGCGTACCTCTTGCCCATGCCACGATGAATTTCGTGGGCCTCGATCTGACTGCGTCAGACAGGTGGCATCAGAAAACAACAACAACAATTTTGTAATATTTGTTTGATGTAAGAGGAAAATCCACTGCAGTTACTAGAGTGTTAAAGAATAAACTGCGATTTATTTTGAAAGGACCTGTTTATTAAATCCAGGGAACTTTTCTATATTTAACAGACGATCAACCGCATAACAATATTTAAAACGTCAGTTATTATCTCGCATAAGTAATATAATCTTCTCAGATAAGTAACGAAATAAAAATACATTACTAGATTGTAAAGAGCATTTTTCATTTTGATGTTAATATCCTGAGGAGCCAAAAATAATAATTTAATTTTTTTATTTATGTCTTTCGCTTTTTAAATGCCGCGTGCTTTCTGGACATAAACGACGAAAATGGTCTTTGTTTACTTAAGTTCGTAAAAATTGGTGACAGATTAATATGCAAATTTTAGTCCAGTTACTTTTTCAAAGGTTCCAATACATCTCAGTAAATAGGAAAAAAGTTTTATTCGAGAACGTCAGAATTATATTGTTCTTTAAAAAAATCTTGAAGTTTTACATACATATGTTGGTTATTTTGCACGATACAGTTTTTTTGTTTCTCAATTTCCTAAAGAGGAACAAAAAATAATGAATTGCATTTTCTTTCAGTGGGATGTAAAAACTAAAAACCTCGTTTTAGAGAGAAACAAACATTGTTCTTCGGACCGTTACTAAGTACTTAATCACATTCATACTTTTGTTATTTTCCACATTTTTTTAAAAAAGATCTTTTCCAGAATCTTGGTTAAAGTAGAAGACATTTGCATAATTTTTTATTCTGTCAAAGACATGCGTTAATTTTAGAATTTGTGGGTACTTATTTGCGGTGTTCCCCGCTCCATTTTAAGAACGTGTATTAGTAGATTAAATATTCCAAATGCTTGGAGAAAACAAAGTTGTTAATAAAAGTAACAAAAACTTTCCCAAAAGTGAAATCACGAAGTCTTTTTAAAAAGTTACTTTTAATATGTATTATTTTGTCACATAATGAATTTTTTGTTGTTGATATTATTTGTAATCTGTTTTAACTTCGAAGTCTCGCAGACTTCGATATGTCTGATTAATTTGTATTTGTTTCTCTAGCGTGATGATGATCTTTATGCAATTTTTGTCATATATTTTATTTTAATTGTTTTAGAATTTTAATTCGACATTAATTCTCAGAAATTATACATATAATTTGTGTTTCTATTCAAATGATATCCACAGACTTCGTTCAAATTATATAAATGGAACTTTCGATGACAAATATTTATTATGTGTAAGCTCTTAAGATTTATATTTAAAGTTTTATATAGAGTTTCTTTAATTAAATTTGTTCGAGGAATAGGTAACTACGAAGCGCATTATTTCTCTTGCCTGTATTATGTTTTTAAATTTTCATAGGAAAATTCATTCAAATTTTTATCTCCAAGGGAGTTAAAAACAACACCAAATAACTTTTCATTGACTGCAGTTTATTTAATCTTTAAAAACACCAAATTTATTTTGAAATCCTATGTATTTACAATTATACATATATGAACACTCCATATATATTTCTATTTATTGCTATTACACACAAACATTTAAATTTCCACAGATATTTCTTCTATAGGATTTAATTTATTATTGTTGTTGCTCATTCCAATGGTCTCATTAAATAAATATGCATCAGATCATTACTTTGAAGATACAGAATAATTTTAAAATATCGAAAGCAACGATTCCATTTACGAGGTTGGATTTAAAAGTTCATAGACTGAGTCTATAACTCAAAAAAATATTACCAATTAAATTACTTACATCCTTCTTTGAAATAAGACCAATGAGCAACAACCTACTTTTGCCATCGCTTGTTAAGGTCATCCAAACATTTCTGGAATCCATTTTTAGCCATGTTCGTTAATTCAGCCTGCGATGCACATTTAATTTCATCTGCAGATTGGAATCGACGACCCTGAAAGCGAAGTGCTCGTTCAAGAAATATTCTGAAGTCGCAGGGGGCGAAATCAGGGGAGTAAGGAGGATGTGGCAAAAGAGTTGTTTTCGTTTGCCCCTCGTCGTTATTTGAAGCCTGTTCTAACGTATCGCCGCAGAAACCATTTCAATGTTTTCAGCGGTATGGGAAGTCTGCAGACGTTCAGAGTGTTCGTCGTCTTCGACTCTTTCCCTGCCTTCCCTGATACGTCGATGCCACTCAAAAGCTTGTGTTTGCGATAATGTATCTCTGCTGTACACATGCTTCAACATTAATTTTCTGCTCTACAAACGTCATATCTTTCAATCACCGGTAACTAAATGCATCCTCTTACAAAATACGACGCCGTGGTGAGCCAGCAACCACTCGATTTAGGACACATCACTTTTAAAAATGGGGAAGAAGGCAGTAACATAGAAACGTTAACGTAGTCCCTCTAATGCAGAACCTTTTCACGTTATAGGTTCAGTTCGGGAACTTATGAATCCTCCCACTTATGATACGAATATATCATTATTTAATAATTTTTTTTCAAGCTTCAAGTAGTGCTGTGCTAAATTCTTACTGAAAGTTTAATTATCGAATTTAGGCATTTTCTAGGCTAAAATTATTGATTTATTGTAAAAAACAATGCTTAGGCATTTATTTGAATTTCGTTGCGAGGAGCTGTGCCAGAAAGAGAAAAGTATTTAAGCCTAGTTTTTTGGGGGAGAAGAGGGAATGATAAGAAGGGGAATTTTTTTTTTGCCTCATGGTGACATAGTAAATGCATAACACTTTCTTACACTTCAAGAAGTACCTTGACGGTAAATTCTATGTATTAATTTTCGAGGCTTAGCTACATCTTATATGCAGCGGTTTCCTTTTTTTTACGCTGTGAATCTTTCATGGAGTGAGTGAATATTAACGTCGCACTGTTCAGCTACATGAAGGCTTTTGGCGATGGATCTCGTAATTTTGAGCCACGGTCAAATGACGATGACGACACCTGAGCTGGCACCTCTCTCTCCTAACTGCCACGCCTCACCAACAGGAGGAGGTTTGAGCTCTCGACCGATTTAACGTGCATCCCTCTCTTACACGGCGAGACTTTAGTGGTACTGGGATCGAACTCGTGACATGCCTACCATGATCCGATACCTTGAACACTAGGCTACGGCGGCTGTAAAACATACTAAATACCAAGGAAAACGTAAAAATCAAAGTTCAGTCTATATTTAATTTTCAAAGACTAGAAAATCTTCAGAGAAATTTATAGAAATATAATAAAGACAAATCTTTCATGGAATCAAGACTCATAATCGTGATTAAATAAGGTGTAAGAAATGTGTCTTTATACTTTTAATAAAAATAAATAGTGATATCTACTTACTCTTTTCCATATTCTATAAAAAATATCAATTTTTTAATGATGATAACTTGACAGTGTCGCTTCCACGCAACAGATCTGGGGTTCAAATCCCGGGCTTAGCAGGGTCAAATCAACCTTTCATCCCTGCAGTGAGTTGATAAATGAGTACCAAGCTTGCCTGGGAACTAAACACTGGGGATTTCTCATCAGATTGACTACCTGATCGGAACATCTGCTCCTTCACCTCAGTGTCCAATGTCACGTATACTGAGGTTGGCACAATAGGCCTTGGCTCTCATGGCTCTAGTGCCACTGAGTTTAGTTTAACTTGACAGTGCTATGCCAAAGTTTTGCAACACTCGTTTTAAAATGGTTTCACACCATGAGCATGCAAAAATTGAAGCTTGGTTTTCAAATTAAAATCTGTAAAATATAGGTACAATGTAAATTTTTGACTATCAATAATCCACCTTCAAAATCCACAATTTGTGAATGGCATAAAAGATTTACGACGACAGGTAGCATACTAACAAAATAAACATTTTACCACCTAACATTTTTTTTCTTGGGATACAGGAGAAACAATTTTTATCAGTCACTAATGGCCTAAAAAGTTGAACATCATTGGTGTTTCAGATTGTTGATTCTGTAATGCTTTATAAAACGCGGTTAGAAACCTTGTACAGACTTGATGTTTTGCGCGCTATCAAATCGTGATATAAAAACCTTGAAAAATATGTTCTTTAATTAACATTAAAGAAACATAAGTACATATCATTGTTTATTAATTTTTCATTATTTTTTAAAAGTGTCAAGGTACATTTCGAACACTCAGTACTTGAACATCGTCGGAGATGAAATTCTTGAACATTTCCACATGAACTGCCATGCCTCATAAGCTATCGGAATATTTTTATGAATTCCATACAATATATTGTTTAATTTTTACCTTAAATTCATTTGTGGAACTTTGTATTGACTTTGAAAATATCTGTTGAAATTATAAACTGGAAAAATATATTTAGTTTTCAAAAAGGTCTCGTTTAAATCTAGCAGCTGAACATGCATTTTTAAAAACAAGTATGCACTTATATGCAGTTCAGGTAATTAGGAAAAATTCTGAAACAACTTTTCCTCATTAAGTTTTAATTCATTTCAATGCCTTCCAATCTAAGTCTTGAGAATTATTGTAATCGGTCATTTTATTCGACATTCTTTAATCAATGGTAATTATTTAATCATTACGATCAGAAGATTGATTGATTTTCTTAGATCCATTAAACGAAAATTTTTTTTATTGTTTTGCGATTAACGTTTAGAAATAGAAATAGAAAGAAAATAAAAGAAAAAAAAAAAATTATGCTGATTTACTAACCTATTACATCATTAAATCTTATTAGTTTTATTCCTCATTTTTGGAATAAAACCGATTAAGGCATAATTATTTTCTAAATAATTTTGGTACGAAAGAGTTGAAAAGGTATTTTATCAGTAATACAAGCTTAATTTCTTACCTAAAGAATAAATATATAATCTATTAATTACTGAGTTTTGAATAATTCTACCTGCATAATTATTAATTTGGATTATTTTTTTAAAAAATGAGAATTAATCGTAATTGATTAATTATTTCATTCCGGATTATATAATTTCTTCAGTTATTTAATTCACTGTGAATTTCTGTAATAAAAGTAGCACATAATATGAATTATATGACTGATTTGTATGAATTATATGATTTATGTATGAATTATATGACTGTACTATATGACTGTACACAAGTATGACAGTGGTAATTAAATTATCTCACAGAGATACTTAAAAATAAATTAGATAATTTATGTTTAATAATTACAGAATTATGTAACCTTTATAATATGAACTAGCCATTATACTCGCCACTCCGCTGGGTATTTAATGACATTGCAACACGCACGTGCACGCATACGCACGTGCACGCATACGCACGTGCACGCATACGCACGTGCATGCACACGCACGTGCACACACGCAAACGCACACACATATACAGAAGAACCTGTTTTGTGCGGTCCTTTTTGCGATTTTGTTTTTGTGCGATTTTGTTTTTGTGCGATTTTATTTTTGTGTTATTTTTTCTGTGCGATCTTTTTTTATGCGGTACATGAATTTCAACGGCTTTAGTGCCAATGTAATGCTTTCTATCAATGTACCAGTGTCTTAACAGAAAAGTTAAGCCCTCCCCCCTGAAAAGTCAGATTTTGTCTTTAATATTTCATGTTGTTGTTTCTTATATCTTAGATGGTGTAACTGAGCTACACCCTCTCCATAAAAACCAAAAATATTCAAGAAATTCAGAAATAAAATGGTACTTCTTAAAACCTTGTCAAAAGTAAAACTCAATCAATTAAGAATATGATTTGGGGAGGCCCCTGAACAAAATTGTACCTATGACATTCTGGAAAGGCTTTCCAACCCTGTTCAAAAGTAAGAGATGTGGCCACTAAAACAGTGTGATAGAGCTCTCTACCAATTCCTAGGAATATTAAGTTAGTGACACCAACGAGGTTTTTTCCCAAAATACCAAGGGGTAGCAGGGGGCACTCTCTAAAGTGCATTCAATTCCATCCTTTTAATAGAGGAGAGTTCAGTAAAAGTTAGACATGCGTCACCTCACAAGACGTCAGCAGTGGCAGACTTGACCAAACTATCGGCTATCTCATTATTATTCAATCCAATATGGGAGGGGACACATTGAACGTAAATAGAGTGTCTAGAAGAAAGTCTAAGCACAACATTCAAAATATTCAGGCTTGTCATATCCCAAACAGTTGCCCAACGAGAAAGGTGCTGTATAGAAGCACGACTGTCCGTTAAAATCCAAATGTCCCTGAAGACAAGGTCAGAAGCAGTGTCAACAAATTTCAATCCCTTATATATTGCAATAAGCTCAGACCCAAAAATAGAACAGTAGTTAATATTCCTAATCTTGATGTCAAATATACCATCAGGTGTCTCAATGTGTGTCCGCCGCTTCCAGAAATACCACCATCGCCCATGCTGCCATCAGTACAGATTTTCAATGCCGAATGAGGGATGCCATGAATTGTCTCTAGTATTTTATAAATTAGGTAAATACGTGCAAGACTTCAGTCATACCTTGGGCCCCCAAGAGTCCCGAGGTTGCGGTGGTGTACGTTACGCCACTGCAATGTACATATATGCACTTCAAGACGCTCTCTTCATTTGTTATAAACAGTCTCCCGACAATGCACGTTAAGTTGCATTCTCTCAACGCGCCAACAGGCCGCGCTTGATTCAAGACAAAATTTTAAATAACTGTGGTATTATCAATAATTTGATAGATTTATGAAGACGGACAAGAAGAACCAGATTCCTTGAGAGTGGATAAAATATATGCACAGGGACACAGCTTTCCAACAAATTGGGAAAGATTTTTTTTAAAAAAATAGGTACCAATTCCGAAAGGGTATGAAATTTCAAAAAGATCTTTGACCACGCATATCTGGTTATCGTGGCATTTGCATGCAACTGACCAATTGTGAGCTCCATCGCAGAAACTTATCTCTTACGTTATGGAACCAAAAAATAAATCAATTGAAATTGTTTCTTCAAGTGACGAAAGCAATTTTGAGCTAATTCATCACAAGATGAGCTCTTTGGATTACGATGAGTAGCAATGAACTATGTATGTGTATTTTGAAAACTTCTCCATGCATAAAATGCAAAACTAAATGTTTTTAAAACGTTTCTATGTGTCATTTCATTGTTTATTTTGTCCTGAAAGTACTTTCTCATAAATTCCGTAAATGATTGGCATACTTTCTGCGTGGGGACTTTTTTATGCGGTCCCTCTCTACAGCATAAAAAAATATTCTGTAGCATTTCGACGAATTTGTTTGTTAAATGTAAGAATTTATGAAATTTTCGAATTTTTTTTTGAGCGTTTATTTTTATGCGGCGTATATAGTATCTACCGTACAAAAACAGGTTCTACTATATATACGAGTATATACTTTTTAGGTTATTGTTATCTAAGTCCTAGTATTATTCCTTCGATTGCATTGAAAATTATTTTTATGGCACTCGCCTCACTACTTAAAAAAGACAGACTTTGAATTATTAAAGCAGAAGTATATTTATCATTTACGCCTCTGTAGTCCCCTCCCCTCGTAGTGGATTTACTCGAAATCAATCTTAGCAAATATCTACGCATAACAAGAAACAAGCTCGTCAAATTCCAAGTCTGAGTCTAAATGTTCAAAAACGGGAATTTAGTTTACCTTTAAGGTCTCGTAACCCCCTGCAAACCTCCTTGGGAGTATGGGAGTAGATATCCATAAAACTTGCTCTTAGTGAATCTCTATTTTACAGAAGGACTGCATTTGCCAAATATCAAGTTTGAAAGTCTAACAAAAATGGGAGTTTTTAGTTTATAATACCCTTACCCCCATCCCCTCCAAGAGATACGATCCCCCAAACCTGTTCTTTGCGGATAGTTGCTCAACAAAGGAAACATGTTTACCGATTTTCAAATTTGTAAGTCTACTAGTTAAAAAAAGCAAATTTTATCTATAACGCCCCCCTCCCGCTGGAGGTGAAATGCACGAAATCCTTTCTTACTGGATCTCTACTCAACAGAGAAGAGACATGCTTTATAAGTTCCGAGTTTATAAGTCTGATAGTTCACAAACGGGATTTTTTCATCTTTAACACCCCCGCAGCCCATCCTTGGGAGTCGATTTTCGAAAAACTCGTTCTTAGCGGATCTCTATTAAAAGGAATATTCCTGCCAAATTTCAAGACTAGATCGAAAGAGTTCCACATATCTTGTAATGAGTGAGTCACTCTTTTCTCCTATATATAGGGTGTTGCCGAATTCGACCGACGATTTCAGAGGGGTGATAGTAGGCAGCATGGGGACAACAAATCAACTTAGAACATGGAGTTGCAAGCCCCCTCATGAGCCTCAGCTCGACATCAGAAAGGCAACGAGAAGTATTTGTTACAGGAATTGTTTGAAGTAGTGGTGGCGTAGGTCAAAGCACAGCCGACGCCAACAGATGAAAGGTTGTTGTCCGTAGGATGCGTTCAAACAAATCGGGTGTGCTGGCGATGTCAGCTAAAGTGATGACGATCAATGCCATGAGATCCTCCATTATAGCCACCGGCGTCAAGGACATAAGCAATTTCATGAAGCCTCAGAAGAAGAAATTCAAGGGATTAAAGTCAGGGGAGTGTGGAGGCTAAGCAAAAGGTCCACCACATCCAGCCCTCCTCTTGGGATGTGTAGCATGGAGGTGTTTAAGCTCCCCAATCAAAACCACACACTCTGTGCATGAACCATAAGTTCTGGTGTACAGTGGCCGTTACTCCCTGCAGCAACTCCGAAAGGACATGCTGCAGAGAAGCAAGGTATTTTGCACCATTGAGGCACTTGGTCGTCTGGTTTATCTACTGTTATAGCGATACTAACTGTTATTGTTATCGCTATTTCCACCGACCAAATGTGTTCGCGGTAGCCTAGTGGTCAGGGTAATGGACTCGCGGTGAGCGTGTCATGAGTTCGAGCCTAGTACCACTGAAGACCCGCCGTGTAGGGGAGCGATGCATGTTAAATCTGTCGAGAGCTCAAATGGTGTGGTGTGGTATGTAGGAGAGGGAAGTGCCAGCTCAGGTATCGTTCTCGTTACTTGACCATGGTTTCGAAATTACGAGGTCCGTCGCCAAAAGTCCTCGTGTAGCTAAACAGTGTGACGTTAATATTCACTCACTCACTCATTCCATCGACTAAACCTGGCATGCGACCCCTTGTTCTGTGGCGTTTTGTCGTCTCCACGCGGCTTACTAGCACCCCTCTGAATTTGTCGGTCGAAGTTGGCAACACCCTGTATAGATAAATCTTGGAAATAGACGTGCAGCATTTATCATAAATTAATTATTCGTAGATAAATGTATGAAGAGGAAATGAATGATCAATGTGAAAGGAAGGAAACAATACATTTAATTAACTTAAATTAAGGTTTTCTGTGAAATTTTGGTGGAGATTGATTTAATTAGAATTCCGTTATACTTTTATTCTTAGTTTAACCATTCAACTTTTAAAACAATGATAACAAATTTAAATATTACCCAAAATCGGGAAATATTTTAAGCAATCATCTCACATTCTTAAATGTTCCCTTACTTTTAGCAAAGCGCAAAGTAATGATATATTGATAATCTACCCCTCAAGTAATAACGTGACCAGTCATTCATACGTTCATTTATATTTTTTGTATGTTTAGCTTTCAGAATCAACCATGAAGGCGTATTACGCATTTTGGCAGCTCTTATGATAAGAATCGATTATGGGGTTGAGAGCAATAAGGGACGTATGGCCTGATCAGGTAATAATAACGGCTATAAATCACTGTCGGACTTTGACTGGAGAATTTGCTTAAGCTGATGAAAATTCTCGCTGCGAAAGAAGAATTAATAGCGGTGATATATTGAGAGAATTCAAAGAAAATTTTTCTCGATAGAAACTTAGATTTAAGGGTTTACAATAAATGTTTTAGATTTCGTGGTTTGGAAGAAATTTGTTTCAATAAAATAGAATTGCTCTATGGTAAGATTTTATTGTTGTTTTGAAAAATAAGATTAAAACTTAGAATATTTTGATTATAGTTACTAATCGGCTCGAATAGTTGGTTAGAGTTTTAAAAATATTTAATTAGTTTTCAAGATCTTTTTGTCGTTTTTAGAATTCTGGATCGGATTTTCTGATGAAGCATCTCAGGCATTTTATTACTAGAAACGGCAGTTGGAAATATGGAGAAACGTTATGAAT
The DNA here is from genome assembly GCA_019973935.1 of Trichonephila clavipes. Taxonomy (NCBI): domain Eukaryota; kingdom Metazoa; phylum Arthropoda; class Arachnida; order Araneae; family Nephilidae; genus Trichonephila; species Trichonephila clavipes. The sequence continues at coordinate 283,892 of BMAU01004466.1, forward strand.
GTTGCGAAGTGATTTTTTATTTCCCATCAATAAAATGTGACCACACGGTAGCCTAATGGTTACGGTCATGAACTGACTTCCTCACTGGTGCATCATGGGTAACATTGAATCTCCTACATCCATCGCCATTTTCTTAAAACTTCTGCTTTGTACTGGACTGCAAGACGCCTTATGTCTGAGAGATTGACGGGCGTAATTTAAAAAGTAATCATGAACTTGTGGCTGGAGCGTCGTGGGTTCGAGTCTTGGGACCACTGAAAACCTTTCGTGCAGAACTATCTGTCGCCGTGCTTGTTATTTCTGTCAAGTTCAAGGTCCTCCAAGTGTATTAGTTTAGAGAGGGAGTTGCCCATCCGGTATAGTGGTTAGTGACACTAACTGGGATGCCGTAGGGCCTATGGGTTTGAAACCTGGAGAAGGTAGGAATTTTCGTAAATGTATATGTCTTCACGGCTTGGGGGTACTCTAAATAGCCGTCGAACCGCAAGTCCTCTCGTGAGGTTGGTGGAAGGCTCCTGACCACATCCAGGGTATTCTCCCTCAAAATTGGGGTGGAACCGAGCAAAATCGAACTGTCACCTGCATGATGCTCAAAAACTAAAACTAACGACAGGCGTAAAATTCTAGCCCTTGGCCGCGATGAATTTGGTGGACCTTGATCTGATGTTACTGTCGATCAGGTGGCATAAGTAACAACAACAGTCTGGAGAGGGTGATGCCAGCTCAAGTGTAGTCCTATTGTCTTGATCAAGGCTTGAAATTGCGAGGTCCGTCACCAATAGCCCACGTGTTATTTTATTGGGCGATTGAGATAACTCTCACGCTTACTCACCTGCCAATAAGATTTAAGTGAGGGGGTCTCCCTTTACATAGTACCTTCCCTACCTCCGTAATTTAAAAAAAAACAAACTGAAAACCGTTTTTTTTTTCAAAATTGATTGCTCAGAATGTTACTAGTTTTTGTGTGTGCATTCATCATCATTATCATCATTACTATTATAATGAGAGCAGTTTTTTTAAATTTTGAGTAGTTCCTTTTTAAAAAATTCATATACATATAAAATATAATATGAAAAACATTTCAAAATCAGGAAAATTAGTGTTCATTTTTACCCGTTGTTAATGTTTTTAAATTTTTTTTATGAATAGCTTTTTCGACAAAATCTCTTGATAAAATAATTATTGATATAGCATTAATATGTGTATGAAAAGTTTCAAAATTATGAGATAAGAAAAGTTTTCAAAAATGTTGCTTTTGAGTTATAATTTGTACTTCTGAGAAATTTTGATTTTAATTAAGGAACTTTGATCTTTGTTTAATGCGAACTAGCATCATTGTTCGGACTGCTAAACTGCTTTCTAATGTAAGTAAAGCAAAAATACAAAGTGCATTAGGAACATAAAATGTTGTAGTTTGTTTTCGAATAAAAATTAAAAAAATCTGTTTTTTTCATCTACTTTCATAAAATTAATACCCTTAAAAGTGTATCCGTGATTAAAAAAAATATATTCACTTCTAGAAATGCATCTTTATGTTAAATGCTCAAATTAAACATATAGTTCTCAAGACAGACTTTTTAAAAACTGGAATAATATTTGTTCCCTGTAAATCTAAAGGTTGAAAAGAACTTTTTTAAATAACAAATCCTCTCTCTCTCGAGAAAATGAGAGATGGCAGAACTGTAGTTTTAGTTTTATGAGCTTAGAAAAAAAATAGAAGGATTTTTAGTTAAAGTAAATTATTCATAAATCAAAAATTGTTCTTACATCAGCATTTTTTTCTCAATTTGACTTCGCCAAAAAAGAACTGAAGTGATAAAACCGTCATTGAGTTGATAATTTCCAAAATATATGTCATGTGCAGGACATTACCAATACCGTCATTAAAAATAAAGTGTCGTTAACGTTAGCTAATTTATTATTTTTTATTTTTATCAAATGAGTCAAGTTTTATCTTTTTAAATTTTATACAGCATTTGCTTTTCCTTTTGAACCATAATTGAGAAAATTCAACTTCAATCATTGTATTTTTGTAGTGTTCTAAATTTAATTGTCTTTAATTTAATATTTTTTGTTGAATTTTTATTTCAAAGCTTCACAAAATTTATTTCAATTTCTGTTAATGTTGTGAAATGAATAATGTCTGTATCAGTAACAGTTATTCCGTATGTTCACGTGGGGGAGATTACGGTAACTAAGTGGTTACTATCGTAAATTTACGGGTGTTTTACAGATTTTATTCGTGGATTTATGTCACAATGCTACTAACAATAATTTAGAACAGAGGTTCCCAAGCTTTGTTGGCTCACAATCCCCATGTCATGTTTTTCGGTTTTGGATAGACTCCTCTTTACTTAATACTGAATTTTTGCAAATTTATGAACTTAAATGTCTTCTTGACCGCTAGTATAGAGCTACGTACTTTAAATGGTTTAAAATTTTAACTGTAGTAAAGGATAAAGTATTTAAAACTGCAAAAAATGCTAATTAAATTAAAATGTAATTAATACATAAAATAATTAACCATGGAGAGGGTGAATCTTAATAACAAACTTTCAAAGATTGACATCACTCTTGTGAGGTTTAGCCTTAAATCTCTTAAGTTAACATATGCTAACTATAACAAACATATGCTAAACATATTTTAAAACACATCTTAATTAATTAAATTAAAATTTAATTAATACATAAAATAACTGAGCATGAAAAGGGTGAATCTGGTGCTTTAATAACAAATTTTCAACATTTGACATCATTCTTGTTACGTTTAACCCTAAATCTCCTAAGTCAATAGTGTAAATTTTTTTTGGAGATCGACAACCATGTTGAAATTCCTTCTCACTTGGAAAAGTATTAAATACTTTCTCACGATATTCCATAATTCAGGATAAATAGCAGATATGTTTTTTTTTAAATCAAAATTGCTGACATCTATTTCTAAACATTACCTTCAGATATTCGTCAGTGCCCATTCCAATCAGTTCTTGTAATATTATATTTGTTGTTGTTGTTTTCAATGAGAACATATGAATTCATTGCGTTCTGTGGTATTACCATAGTCAAAATACTCTCAAACATAGTTCCAAAACTTGATCAGAGGGCATTTAAATGTTGAACGTAGGTAAAAACGTCATTTTCCTAGCAGATTGGTTTTGGCAAATTAAGAAACTAGAAAATTTTTTTGTCATCTAATATTATACTCCTGTAGCTTAATTTTAAAAATAAACGTTGGAATATGGGTTTTTGTAAAAAAATAATTTCTTTTAATAAAACTTATGCCATCACGTTGTAACTACAAATTAACCTGATTAAATTTACTAAATAAATCTATTAAATAAATAAAATCTGGTTTCCACTTGATTAAGTTTCCTTTTAAAATCAACCCTTTATCTATTGACGATACTTATAAGTACCCCTCACTTTAAGATTAAATAGAATAACCATTTTTACGAATACTCTGACGATACTTAGCAGGAATATTCTTTGAAATTCACTCTTCCAAGATATATGGAAGCACACGGGTTCTCTGACGAGTATTTTAGTGGGGAAGGCGAATAATTGTAGAGCAGAAATTGCGTTTTCAGTGCATTGCGAAGATTGTCATTTTTATTCCAAAAAAATGGTTAATGTCAAAATGTAAGTGTCTTATTTTTTGTATGTTAATGAAGACCTTAGAAAACGATTGGACTATTTATTTTAAGTGAACAGTGAATACAATTAATTTTACAGTTTATTATCTTTAATTAATTAATTAATTAGCTTTAACGGGTTAAATTTCCCAAAGTTGAGTATTTTGTTTATGTATATCCCTTAATTTTTTCAATGCAGGGATTCGAAAAAAATTATTACATAAAAAAACTTCAGTAAATCATAATGCGGTAGATAGAGGGTTAAAGTCACGATCTGGCTTAATGAGAGCCTCTATCGTAGACGCTCTTTTTCACATCATGGACCCCAAATTATTTTTTCGCTGACGTGTACCTCTTACAGGTCCTCATAGACCCCTGGGGGTCGATATAGACCACTTTGGGAATCACTGATTTAGAGCAATGATAGGCTGCGGTAGCCTAGTGGTTATGAACATGAACTCGTAGCCAGAGTGTCACGAATTCGAGTCCTGGTGCTACTGAAGATTTGTCATGTAGAGTCCTGGTGCTACTGAAGATTTGTCATGTAGAGGGGCTGATGAACGTTAAATGTGTCGAGGCACAAAACCCTCCCTTTGGTGTGGTAAGATAGCTAGGAGAAGGAGGGTGGCAGTTCAGGTGTTGTTTTTGGTACTTGACCGAAGTTCAAAATTATGAGGACCATCGCCAAAAACAGTTGTGTTGCTATGTATTATGCCGTACAGTATGATGTATGATGTAACTCTCACTTACTTGAGAGAAAGGATGGGATTCCTTCATTTTAGTTTCAAAGTAGTCCCGTGGTGTGTTTTGAAAGTTAGGATAATAACGAGTCATTCAATTGTTGTCCCTGCTACTTGATTGTGAGTCATATTTGCGGCGTTCGTCTCCTAAGAGGGCATAATTCATTATTCTTCATTCAAATTTTCTTTCAGAAAAGCATTTTATAATTCATATCTTCTGTATGACATTCGATCAAAAAGTTGTTTTTTGTTTAAAAATCACGAGTATTCACTGTATGAGTTTTAATTCAAATTATATTTATTTAATGTTATAAAAGATGATTCTGCAATAATTTTTACTAAAAGATACTTATTTGCATTATATCAGAAATTTTCAAATTATGTGTATATTAGTACTTATAAATGCGAGTCCACATGATTTCTCTAATAAGAACATTTGCAGAATTTTGGAATTAATTTATCGGCAAATATATATTTTTTTCATTTTATATAGCTTCATTAAATAAAACTGATACGAGTTTAATTTATTTTAGTTACGTTTTTACTAAAGCTAGCTTAAAATATTTATTGATTTTGGATAAAAAATGGTACAGTATAATTTAAACCATATTTCTTATGCAACATCTCATAATTATAAGCGATTTTAACCCCTTAACCGCCGTTTAAAAGCTACGCGATTCACTCACCAGTATTACCATTTTTCACATGGGCCAGCGTATGCGATGTTTTGGGATAAAAGTAAAGGCGCAAAAAAGCAAATTTTTCTTTGAAATAAGTATATCCTTTTTGCAAGCACTGTTAAGTTCATTATATTGCATTCCAAGGCTTATGGGATAATTCTATTGATAGAGGCGAAAAGAAAATAATCGTATTTCGGAAGGACGGATATAAAGGGTGTTTTTTGAGAGGTATAGAACTTTAAATTGCAATGAAACAACGATGTATTATTCGATTGACATGAATTTTTTTTATTCGAAAGATAATCTTGTGGCATTACATTTTAAATATGATTTCTGGCATAGAACTGCCACGGCTGGCTGGGATGTAGTCCAATCTGGACGTCCAATTTTCGATGACTCTTTCCAACATTTGTGGCCGTATATCGGCAATAACACGGCGAATGTTGTCTTCCAAATGGTCAAGCGTTTGTGGCTTATCCGCATAGACCAATGACTTTACATAGCCCCACAGAAAATAGTCTAGCGGTGTTAAATCACAAGATCGTGGAGGCCAATTCACAGGTCCAAAACGTGAAATTAGGCGGTCACTCAACGTGTCTTTCAATAAATTGATTGTGGCACGAGCTGTGTGACATGTTGCACCGTCTTGTTGGAACCACAGCTCCTGGACATCATGATTGTTCAATTCAGGAATGAAAAAGTTAGTAATCATGGCTCTATACCGATCACCATTGACTGTAACGTTGTGGCCTTCATCGTTTTTGAAGAAGTGGTCCGCCAGCCCATAAAGCGCACCAAACAGTCAGTTTTTCTGGATGTAACGGTGTTTCGACATACACTTGTGGATTAGCTTCACGCCAAATGCGACAGTTTTGTTTGTTGACGTAGCCATTCAACCAGAAGTGCGCTTCATCGCTAAACAAAATTCGCTTATGAAAATCGACCATTATTTTCGAAATAAAATTGCACAATTTGAAAGCATTGTTCAGGCGTCTATTCATGATGAATTGCCAAACCAAACTGAGAATAAATCACTTGACAGCTGTTAAATCGGTCGCCATCTTGGAAAGTAATGCCAACTTAAACTTCTATACCTGAAAAAAAAACACCCTGTATAAGTTCGAGACACATATCGCATGGGTTGAGCTATACGGATATATACGCTATCAGTACTTAAGAGGATAAAAATATTAGTAAAAAGAAATAGTTACATGAGAATGTTGGTCAGTGTCGTTTTTTTCAACGAAAAATATAGATTTTAATTCAAACTTTTAACACGAACAGAAAAAAAAAATTGAAAAACACTTTTAAAATATTCAACAATGTTAAAATTTTCGACACACATGATACAAAATCGATTCTAAGGTATCATGAATTGAATACATAAGTTCGTCTCTGATGTAACTGAAAATTTACTGATATAAAAAAAAAGAAAGGATATGCTTTTTTTTCTTGGTACGCTGCATTTAAATATTTCACATTACAACCATCTGTCGAAATATCCCTTTGAAACTTTTTTGAGATATTCTTAAAAAATGTTTCTTACTCTTTTATTCAAGATATTTTTTTACTGTAAGAAATTTTTATTCCGGAGCATGTATTCTCTAAATATGTAAAACATTTTTTCGAGGTTAAGAAACAATCGAATTTTGATTTTGATTTAAATTGATAAATTTAATAGGAAAATATTATAACGCTTCAAAGGTCTTATGTATAAAAATTAAATTTGAAATACACGTGCATGCGTTTATTTTAGAAAACAATTCTTGCAACAAATGTCAGAACAACACCAAGTGTTATAACACAGCATCGATTTTTATAGTTTAATAGTACTTTTTAAAATCATGTTAATATTTAGGACTTAAAAGTAGCACTAATTTAATGTGAACTTCTTTTAAATCTTGTATGCAGATGCGATGCAGGAACTTTGACTTCTACTTTCGACGGACTTAAGGAAGACACGTGTACTATATAAGGACTCACTCGCTGCTGATCAACGCTGAAGGAGCTGTCGTTTTTGTCATGGCTTGGAGTGCAGACTGCTTTACTGAAAATTGAAATAAAATATAATAGGACAAACGGCTGCCCGTCGCATTTCTCCTGTCTCAATCCAAGAATTTCTCCAAAAACATATATATATATATATATATATATATATATATATATATATATATATATATAACTGTACTTTAATAAAAATTAAAATGTTACTATAAGCTGTCAACAAAGAGAAAAATAATATTTTAACTTAAGATTCTTTTACTGCGTTATTTGATCTTATATTTATTTGTTATTTTTGTATTTATAATTTTTGAAAATTCCTAGAACAGGAAAGCTAAGAAAAGCTTAATTGTTGATAGACTTTTGAAAAAAAAATGATCGTGTGGGATTAGCTAAAACGGCAGATGCCATTTTGTCACTCTGTACATGATTTAGAGTTGGCTGTTCAAGATTTGTGGGCCCACCTGCCTCAGGACAACATAAGGTGTCTAATCAACTCGATACCGGACCGTGTGGCGGCATGTATTGCAGCTGGAGGTGGTCCAACGTGTTATTGAAGTTGCCCAGTATTTGTGTCGTTGCACACCCTGTATTCGTTTAATTGTCTTGTTTTTGAGATCAAGTGAATCTCTCATCTGTGTCATTATGTGTATTAAATTTCATTTCAATTCGATGCTTTCTTCTTGGGTCGCTATTTTCAATGTTCCTGAGTGTATTATGACAAAATGAGGCCTGTAGTAATTTTTAATATTTAATTATAACTTGCAATTTCTTCCCTTCCCATTTTCCTAATTAGGTTTACATCACGCTGAAGCTCATTATATTTCTGAAGCTGAGGATTTAGACGTTATTTTATGAAAAGAAAATTGATTAGTTTGTTTTATTTGGATATTTAGCTTCAAACGAATTTTGGGGCTACTTAAATAATGTTATAAAATTAGAGAGAGAGAGAGAAATAAAAGGGAGAAAAGAAAGAAACAAAAAGAGAGAAATAACAGAAAAAGGAAAATATAGGGCGGCAGAGAGAAAGAGAGGAAAACCACACAAAAAATAAAACATAGTGATAATGAAAGAGATAAACAGAGAGAGAGAGAGAGAGAGAGCGAAATAAAATAAAAATAGGCAGGAAGAGAGAAATAAAAGAAAGAGAAAGAAACTGAGAAATACTCACTCACAGGTAAATAAGAGATACAAATAAAAGTGTGTGTTACTGAGAGAAATAAAAGAGAGAGTTATAGAAAGAGAAATAACAGAATGTGAGAAAGAAATATTGAGCTGGAGTAGGAAAGCGAAAGAAATAGAAAAACAAACTGAGAGAGAGGGAATGAGGGAGAAATAAAGAAACAGAGTGAGAGGAAGAGAAAGAAACACACAAATAAAGAAACAGAGAGTTTATATAAATATACGAGGGTTGGGGCATAATTCATGCAAGTATTTTTTTCTTGTAGATATGTGAAATCACAAACGTGTAGGTGTCGTGAGGAAGTTCTGCAGTCATAGTATGTATGCAGAGCAGCAGATGGCTCTGTGACAGCTGGTAGTAGCTCAGCGAGAGTTGTGAAATCAGTCAGTTGATGAGTTTCGTGTGAAATGGAAGTAACCCGTGTTGAGCAGCGCGCTAACATCAAAATAGCAGTTCTCCGAGGGATAAATGCGATGGAATGTCACAGCGAATAGTGGAACCCTTGAGAATAATACCCTACCATACCATACAGTAGAACAGCGGGTAGGAAAGTTTCAGAAAGGACGTGTATTAACCAGTAAAGATGAGCAACCGGTCAGTGTGCAGACCGACTTGGCACGTGCCGTCATCGATCAGCTCATGGATTACATTAAGATTCATGGACTACATTAAGGGTCTATAGGCCTAGGTTTGTCTTGTCAACTTTATGTGTACAGTGTTGTCTTACTTTTGCACCGTGAAGACAATATTGCCCTCTATACTACCGTAATAAGTTAGCGTGTTACGATATTTCAGTGCTATTCGTTGTCCACACATGTAGTTAACACCTTGAACTTTCGTCTGTATGTATCACATTTTCCAACCGGATACCAATCCGGTTGGAAAAATAGTTGATAAAAAAATAGTTGCCATGACTTTTGCCCCAACCCTCGATTAATAGTTCCTATTTTTTTGCATGATCAAAAAGTCAAGGCACTTAAATTGCAATTATGTTTTTATTGTTAAGAGGGGATTTATATATATATATATATATATAGTTACATATATATATTTTATTCATCATATTCAACGGATCTCATGCTGTATTTACATAAAAACTCTGGAAAAGGTTGGAATAGATATTAAAGACGGGAATTTATCATAAACTACTTTTTAAAGAGTTCTCTAACACACTTTTATTAACCGAATGATTGTAGATTCTAATAAGAAACAATTTTTTAGAATAGGAGAAATTTACCTGAAAGAAATCTGAGGACTTTGGTTTTCACAATATTTTATTTTTATTTTCCAATAATATTTTCGTTTCATTATCCAACTCAATATACAATTTTCAGAGAAAGTTTATATAGGTTCTGAATAATATATATTTTTCTTAAATATGCATCGCTATTGAAAATAACTGAGGAAACTTCGCTTTCGTTTTCTTCCATCATAATAAATTTTATCTTATGCAATCGAAAAGGCAATTTTCAGGAGCAATGGATTATTATTAAAATTACCAACCTATCATAAGAATGTCAAAATACAATTATTATGAATGAATATGAAATGAGAGATTGTCAGTAAGTGAAATTTTGGAAGCAGGTCTCTGAGAATACCAAATGTGTATGTTTTTTCTGCTTGGTAATAAAAATTGACATTTTGGATTACCAAGTAGAATAAAGTCTAATTTCTTATAGATTCCGTAATTTAGAAGATTTAGGATATATTTCAATATCAGTACCCAAAATCGGAAGCTTTGAAGAGAAATATTTTATAATTTTAAGCAATGTAAAAAAATAATCTAGGAAGATTGATAAAAATTGATGGGATAATTTTATATATATATTTTTAATTATAAATGTATGCCTTTTATAAATTCTATTCCTTAAGAAGTTTCTGTAGTGATAAAAATATACATTTTTATAGTTAAATACTTTGGGTAAAGTGAAAAATTGGTCTTAGATGCGACATTAAAAATAGAAAATAGATGCATCATTAGAGAGAGAGTAATAGCATATATTGTTATGCAATGAAAACTTTTATTGTTGCATAGTAAAAACTTAAATTATTATATAATTATAAATTTTATTATTGAATAGAAATCATAATAACTTATATTATTCAATACTTATACTGTTATTTATAATAATAAAGTTTTTATAATAACAAGTAACTTTAGTTCCTTCTAATCGTATTTTTTAAATGCTACGATCACACTGACTAAATATTGTTAAAAAACTAGTTCTCTGAGTTCTAAGAGTTGATTTTTTTAAATTCATATTTTAAGTACAAAAACTTTAAAAAGTTGAAATGAAATTTTGTTAAAACTTCTAGTTAGCTAAATTATTACATTGTGCTTAATTACATAATTTGGATTTTATTTGAGAGTTTATTTAAAACATTAAATTAATTCTACAAAAACAAATATAACTAACTTCTATATATTTGGTTGAAACTCTTACGAAATTTAACATAGAAAACGCTTTGCGCTTTTGCAAAAAGTTGCTTTTTAATAAGCATTGCTCCAGTTGTCACCCAAAAGTCTACTCTTTACCAAAAATCTGATACCAAAGTACTCTTTATAAATTAAAATGTCCTTTGCTTGGGATACCTAATGGAATATCAATTTAATCATTAAATCTTGCTCACACTAGAGTGATGCTGATTTATCTGAAACATCCTACTCAATATCCCTAGCAGGCTAAAGCCTTTATGACAATTGATAAATGAGAATCATGAATCACGTATTTGCTGTGAATTAATCTGTTTTGAATATTATCTGGACATATTAATGGGTTTCTCTGCTTTCTATTGGACCGTGTCGAATGATTCGGTTTTGAATATATTGATACGAATTAATATTAGTCTAAGATTTCAACTACGGTTCTTCGATTCTTTGAAAATTATCTTTTATAACTCTGATAGCAATGCCATGACCTTGTTTAATAGATACATTGGGATTATTTTATGCAATGTTTGAAGAACACTTTATTATGTGAAGTAATAAAAAAAATTAACTACTTGTTGAATTTTATACATTTATGCAGAATTAACTATATTTTAGTAAATCTAAAATACAGCTGATTTTCTTGGGAAGTTTGATAGTTTTGACGATTTTAAACAACACACACACAAAAAAATGATCAAAGAACTTTCTGTGGTTTCCACCAAAGAATCGAATTTCTGTTAAGGAACTGTTCAACGGTCACGAGTTTCGCGTGGAGAAGTATCCAAGACAGGACAATACCAATGGTAAATTTCGAGGGCAAGTAAATCTTTGACCTTTATTTGGTCAGGTTGACAGAGAAGTGAACGGCGTAATTTCTACTCCAATCTGCGGGTTCAAAGTCCACATACGAGGAGTGACAAGCAACAATGGTCGAATTGTAATCCCGGCTACGTGCAAACAGAAATGATTTTACCTCACGTGTCCCTTTTGAAGACGTGACATATTCCACACAAAAAGGAGAAACCTATACACTCCAACACATTCTCCCAGGCCAGGGATAGCGAACCTTAATGGATAAACGTGAAATTTTTTCTAAAGAAGTGCTTAATGAGTTATATACGTGCCGTCAAATAATTTTAAATTTACGATTGGTCAAAACTCGTTATTTACTAAGAAAAAAAATACTTTTTGCACTGTATAGTTGTAAATGTTTTAGTTATACGTGTAATTCAAATTAAAATAACATTAGTGTGACTTCTGTTGTTGCAGATTGGAGGACAGATAACTTTTTAGGATTGTAAGATCTTAATTTTAGTAGAATGCATGCTTAATTGGAGTCAACTGCCAAACGGTTTCTAAACAATTAATTATTTTGCTGCAGTTCACTCTTTTGACAAGAGGAATTGTGCTTAGCTTTAAAATGCCGTTTTCCAGACGATATTCTGCATACCACTGTTCCAGAACATAAAACACATGTCGCTTTGTCGCCTTTACTAATAATGCCATGTTTCTAGATTCACCCAAGTTTGAAATTCTTTGTTACACTTACTATCTTGCACTGTTTGTTCTTTTGCCGAACTAGCCATGTTAAAAAACATTTAAAAATCGTAAATATAACACAAATAAACTTTAAACTACACTAGTTTTAACGAAATTGACAATGTTATGAGTAGACAAATTTTACATCAAAAGCAACTGAAATCCATGACGTAACTAAGGCAGGACAATAACAAACGAGTGTGCTCTCAGCCGCATTTGTACGTTATACTTCATAGAGAACCTTGATATTTTGAAATAAAATGCAAACCATTTCGGTTTTTGGCGTGCCCAAAATATTGTGTGGCGTGGCATTAATGACGCGTATGCCACTGATTCGTCATCCTTGTCCTAGGCTCTCCCATACTTTCTATCCGACTAGTTTCCATATTTTCTTGTAAGTTCTTGCATCTACGGTGACCTGAAAGCCCCAGATAACAAACGTCTTCCGCAGCCTTCACGCCAGTGATCTGGCCTGTAGCATCCTCCGACCTCCAGGACACACCGGAGGGTTAAAAGAAAAACATAATAGATGCAACATATATGTTTACAAGTTAGGCAACGGTAAAGGTTTATCGTTGTTTATATCTTAATCAATATTAACAAAATATAACAATATGAAAGCCCAGGAACAAAATTAAAAAAAGTATTAAAAGGTAAATATAGTGGATTAATTTTTGAGCTGCTACAAATGTTTTGTAATTTAAGTTATCCATTAAGGTATCCGAATACATTCGGAACCGTGATTTTAAAAAAGCGCATAAAAAATATTTCATGATATTTAGTGTCACTCAGAATAGAATACAGGCATACAATTGTTTTAAGGACATTTTGACAAAAAATATTTAAATACAGTATTTTGGCAAAAAATTAATTTAGAATAACTTTTTTTCCAAATGTTCTCCTTTTGTGAAAAATGGTTCTATTATAATAATATTTTGCCTGTATATAGCTCAGACCTCTCTACAGAGGCTCAACTAGAATTTTCGAAAAATTTGCATTTTCAGAGTTACCACCAATTGAAATAATTATTGGCGTTTTTTTCTTAAAATTGCTCCCCTCAGTTGTCGTGAAATATGGATATATAAACCCACTTCTAAATCATATATTTCAAACAGTCTAGTTGAGCCTCTGTAGAGAGGTCTGAGCTATATACAGGCAAAATATTATTATAATAGAACCATTTTTCCACAAAAGGAGAACATTTTGAAAAAAGATTATTCTAAGTCTTATTATTTCTCTTAAAACAAATTTTATACATGTATTCTAATCTAAGTGACTCTAAATATCATGAAAATTATCCATGTATGCACTTTTGCAAATCACATTTCTGAACGTAGTCGGATACCTTAAAGTTCTCAGGAAAAATATATATGTATAAATTACAAATGCAAAAATAAGTCTTGTAATTTTCCATACATTTTTATAACAACGAATTGTGAAATTGGCTTCCAATACAATGTTGTGTTTGACAATATCTAAGGTAACCAACCCTACTTTAGATAGATTTGTACTACTTTTTCGTAACCGTATTCCTTTTAAAATTAATTCGTGGAGCCAAAATACACCTTTTGCAGTCTTAAAAATTTATGTAAACTATAACGGTTAGTTTTAATTTATGCAACTTGTGAAATGTTCATTATTAACCATTTCCGTCTAAACAGTTTACATGAAAAAAAAGTTTGGACTTCCTCATTCATTAGGGAATTATATAAAATTCTAACATTAAATTTTTTATTTTTCACCGAATAGGGTCGTCTGGTAGTGTATCGTGCTTCCACACCACAGGTCTGGGGTTCTATTAACGGTCTGGGCAAGGTCGACTCTGCCTTTCATCCCCGCTACATTGGGTCGATAAATGAGTACCAAGCTTGCTTGGGGTCTTAAACACTGAAGGTCTCTCTTCAGACAGACCACCAAATCGGGACATCTGTTCATGCACCTCAGCGCCCAATGGTCACGTATATTGGGATGGGCATAGTAGTTCCAGGCCCTCATGGATTGTTGCGCCACTGAGTTTGAGTTTTAAGTTTGAGGATTGCCTCAATTTGGGGATACCCCTTAGATAAACATGTATTTCCACTCATTTGCAATTAAACATTTTTCTTTCAATTACGATTATTTCAGAAGAAACTTTGATTTTTCAAATGTATTTGCTTAGTAACATGTATATTTGTGTATTATGTTAAAATTTTGATCAATCCAAAATTCCTTTTTTTTGCTCCTCTAAAAGCTTTTAGGATTTTACAACTGATCTTACAATCCATATACGTTTTATAGTAGTATATTTAAAAATAATAAAGACATTTTTTACGACTGTGTGAGCTTTTATGCCTCGTTTATAAATATAAAAAATTGCATTCAGCTACAGTTTTTAAAATGTACTGAAATAAGTAGAGGAATAGGATATTTACATATTATGAATATTTTTGACTGCAGTAAGTAAGATATATTTGTATTTCAGTTTCTTTTACAATATCAATAGAAGTTGTAAGCCATTTTGCGAATAGTTTGATATTGAATATAAAACCATAGGCTGTTTAATATTGTACAGTGTTTTATTTTGATACCAGCACACATTAAAATAAGGCTCATTTGCAGTTATATGATCAGCTTTAGTGATATTTAAATTTTCAAAAATAGTCTACACGTACGAAAACATTCTTTCAAAACCCACACCACATCTCATACTATGTCTTCCATACAGCAGGAAATATTTGTGTATACTCAAAACATTTAATACAGGATACATTTCAAAAAATATTAAAATTGTTTTTAAAATTTGGTATGGATACATTGTTTAACTGTCGGTTAACTTCACTGAACAAAATTGTTTTAAGTGTACTGTTTTGAAAACAAAATTAATTAGGGAGAACTTTTCTCACAATAGAATTTGTAATGACTGAATTGTGTGAAAATGTAGTTATCGATGTGTGACTTTTTCCTTGTAATAAAAGAAACAGAAAGATAAGAAATTAAACTTGAGTAGAAAATGGTTAGAAGTACTGTCATGCGCATTTGAAGAAGTATATCCTCCACTAAAATTAAAAATTATTGACTGAATGTGTGTTATGTCCATCACAAATGCCGATGTAGAAAAGAAATTTTTATTTAATACGAGAAGTTCGAAAAGGAGAACACTAGGAATGAAAATTTAGATTTTTTCCGAAAAATATTCCGTTAGCATAAAAAATATCATTTATACGATTTTAATTAAAAATAAATTAAAAGTATTGAAATCCTTTTTTTATGTTATTTTAAATTAAAAATATAATTGAATAGAGAAAGATCGGTTTTATTTCATAAATATAATCATCGTATGTATATCACCGTATGCACCATTTATTGTCTTATTGCTTAAAAAAAGAGATAGGGCCTTTGTTCTTTTTACCTCATTAATTTTTTAAAAAACAGGAAAGTGAGCGCGTTTTCTTACTCTCATAATCAAAAATGAATACAGGATGCTTTTTTTCTGGTTCAAATTGCAATACCAAAATATATATATTTTTTAATTTTTAAAAAAATGACCTAAAAATAAACTTTGTTTGAAGAAAATATAATTATTTTTCAACTTCTAACACACTATTTATTTAATTTTTTCCTTTTTTTTTACCCTTCATTTTGTTTTAATTTTACTGTGACTGAACATATAGGGGAAACGACCGACATACAAGATTGCCCAAGGCAACTTAACAGCTAGCTGTAAACGATTGATCTCTTGGTTCTTACTTGACAAAGGGACCGAACTAAGTCATAAAATTGTCCCCGTTCGACCTCCCAAGTTTTAAAAGGGGGAAAGGAAAGAAGACTGTTGCATTTTTAAAGCGAACTCCAAAATAACAGTAAACGCTTTCGGAATAACTTTTCAGGAGGAAGCTAACCACCCAGAGGGTTAACGTGGAAACATTTTCAATCTGTGCTAAACGAAAAGATATATGTAAGGAAGAAACTCTCAACTTCAGATTTATCTTTTCAGAGATTAAAAAGAACTGATCTAGAGAATCTTTACTGATACATTTAATACAATGCCCCTCTTCATACAATTTAGCACTAAACTAAACTAAACTCAGTGGCGAAACTACCCATTGAGGGCCAAGAACTATTGTGCCCATTTCAATTTTCATGACCTTGGGCACTGAGGCGCATGAGCAGATGTGCTAGTCAGGTGGTCAATCTGACACAAAACCTCCAGTTTTTGGATCTCGAGCAAGCTTGGTACTTATTTATCGATCCACTGAAGGGAGGAAAGGCTGAAAATTTAGCTCTATTTAAAAATAAAATTTATTATAAAGCATTGAAGGGAATATAATATGTACTTTGCAGCTGCCCTCGAGGTAATTTTAAATACTTAGACTCTTTTTTATATTTTTTCAGATATAAAAGTATTTTGCATTAATATTATGTTCTTGCTTCACTATCCTTTAAAGAGTAGCGTATTTTATAATACTGCTCTCTTTTATGTGAATAGATTCTTTTTTTTTTCTGGCAAATTTTTTCCATATTTTTCTCCTACACCTAATGGAAAACGAGCTCCTCCTTTGCTTAGTAAAATAAGAAATTATATATTAATGAAATATTTTAAGATTTTAAAAGCACAATATTACACACAAACAGATATTTGCGAATTACATCACTAAACATTTTCATGAAAATTGGAACATGTTTTTGCTTAAAAACGTGTTGCACATATAGTTCAGGCTTTCGTACATTTCGGAAAGACCCCCTGGAATTATATTTCAAGTGTATTACACCCATTCATATATTACATAAGCAATTTTATATTACGGTTAACTATATTATAACTGTATGTAAAAATATGGGAAGAAAAATATTGTTACAATTTTTATGACATAATTTCAAAGTATGCATTCCTTTTATTATTTAAGGAAAATAAATTGGGTGAAGCATTTTTATATATATTCTCCATTTTTGATTTTCTTTATTAGAGAGAAATGCTGTAAACTTTTTATCAATGTCATGTTTTTGTTTTGAATTTACTTTTGTATCAATGTCATACTTTTGTTGTGAATTTAGAAAGTATCACAATTTTTAGTCAGGAAGAGGTTTGACCATGTATAACGTAATGTAATAATAACGTAATTTATAAATCAACGAGAAATTTGTAGCAAGTTTTAGGGAGGATAAAATATGTAAAGACTTTGGCCTTTTAAAAATATATTCTAAAAACTTCCATATAATGTAGTGGACAATGTTTTTTCTTACAGAAAATTTAAATAACAGATAAATTAACAAACTGTAAATAAAAGTTTCTATAAAAACAAAAAAAGCAAGTAACACACATCAGCTAAAACATTTTATGTGACCATAAGTTGAAATTAGACACTCACGCACAACTTACCTTATACTAAATTATCATAAATCTATAATAGTTGCCCAAATGTAAAGTGGACATATGCAACTGCGTCAGAAGGAGTGCAGCTATAGAAGAACCACCAAACAAGGATACGAAGAACGGTAGGAAGTATACATCGCATACGATGTTTAACAGTGAAACCTGTTAGTGGAAGAGAAAATTAACTGAAAATAAAGTCTTGCCATATAAGGATTCGTCCAGATTGGAACAACGTGCAATATTACGGTTTCTGATTGTAAGATATCTATCAACGAATAGTGACAGTCTGAGGAGCACTGTTTAGGTCAAATGTCTGGAAACCGCTGGTGTAAACTTTTTCTAGAAGGGCAGCAAACACGATATCGGATATCCATAATAATGTCCATACACACGTCTGGCGTGAAACCAAGGCAACTTTAAAAAAATGCTTTGGAAAATGTTAGAGCACCTACCATATGGTCTGGATTTGTCCCCCTGTGACTTCTAAGTCCTTAGGCAACTTGCACGTTTCTATTTGGACGATACGAAGGAATGAAACTGGGCAGGACTTCTTCAAGAATCAACCACGTTCTTTTTAGAGTGAAGACATATATCTTCAGCTGAAACGATGGGACCTGTGTTGAGCCCCCAGAGCAACTTCTTTTAATTTAAAGTAAAATCATTCTTTCTATTGAACTTGTCCACTTTTCGTTTAAGCAACCCTTATGATAAAGTACATCTCATAATTAGAAATATAACAAGATACTGCATATGTAAAAATAAGATATATACAGTAGTCTAATTAAGCTTAGGAACTAAAATAGTTGGGTTAAACATAATCTTAAGATCTACAAACTTTCCTCTCAATTTTACTACACTGCTAAGCCGTAAATATATGTATATGTAACTCATCATATATATATGATGTTACAAAATATTATTCCGATAAACAAAATAAAAGTTTGAGATAATTTTTTTCATATATATATATATATATATATATATAGAGAGAGAGAGAGAGAGAGAGAGAGAGAGAGGAAAATTTTTGTTATGAACTAATTTTTAGAAAGTGGACCAGTTTAAATGAAAATGATAGATTAAATTAACAAAAAAAAAACCAGTTAATTGAATATACAATTCATTAAAATATTCTTTCATTAAATTCTTTTATTATTTTGCAGTCATTACAGCCATTTTAATATGTGTTATTTTTATATTTCTCAAAAAGAAAATAAAGCATTAATAACGAAAGGAAAAAATGTTTTGCTGGTGAAGTATAAATAATGTATGCCACTAAAATTCTTTTCTGATAAAAAAAAATAATTTCTTATTTTGTTGTTTAAACTATTAATAAAATTATCTCGAAAAATTATGTTTTAAGCTATTTTTAACAGGTATTCACACTAGAAGCCGTATTTCTGATAATTACTCTGAAAAGGTTGTCTTCCTCATAAACTCTTCATTAGTCCATGACATAGGAGTGCAGCTGTTAGGGGGGAAAGCGTGTCAAAAAAACATGACGAAGAATAATCTACCAAATACTTATAAATACAATTTTTTTTCTAATATTTTGGTGCTAACTTAATAATTTCACAAAAAATAAATAAAGTAATCAATATTTACTTGAATCTTATAAAATTAAATATTTTTTATTAAGAGAGTGAGTGTCAAATTATTATTTTGGGTTCTACAGCACTGAAATTTGTAAATATCCAGTTCTAACAATTGAAATTATTAAAAGAAGGTAATCATTGAAATTGTATTTAATTCAACTTCTGGGAAAAGTGCATCGCTTTCAATCAATTTGTAGCTGTACCACCACCAAAGACCAATCGACCAATGAAATTACTCTAGAGAGATGAGTTTGCTTCGGGCGATAGAGTAATTTGTCTCCTCTCAGAGGGAGATCTCCTCTTAGGCTACTATCAAGCAACGAATTAACATGCCATCAGCTTACGTATTTGATATCAGATTCTATCATGTTAGCTTTTCGAATAAAAGTTCGTTGACCAATTATTGATTAAATTCTGGTAAAATACAATAAGATTTCCAGAAGAAATGACTTTTTTTTGAAAAAAATGTAACTCACACACATTTGTAAACTTTCAAATGATTTTTTAAATCAATCAAAATCATTATAATTCTAAAAAAGAACATTTTAAATTCCTCAAAGCCAATTAGAGTAATATAAAGTTCCATTATACGTTTGCTCATTTCAGTAATTGACAATACTTTTAAAAGATACTTTCCTTGATAATGATGTTGTTACTGCCGTTGACAATGATGCGATGTGGACTGTATTTTAATGAGGCGATTTAACAAAATTTGAATAGATAATTAATAGTTCCATTTTTTAAATGTGGACTTGTTTTGTTAATGATGCTAGAGCCTAACTCAGGAGTCGTTAGCCTTGTAGATGTATTGTGTGAAATCAATCTACCAATATAATTCAGGATGTCATATAGTAGGAAATATTTGGAACAATTTGATTCCCGTGGTAATGCACGCAGAGTTAGAAACTTGAGGTCAAAAGTGCAAACATTTTAAAGTTTTATTATATATAAACATCACATTTAAAGATATTTATTAGGAATAAAAATAAACAGCACAGAATATAACTACTCCTTTGACAGAAATAAGAAATAAGATTGTAAATTTATTATGTATCTCTCTTAAATATATACATTAAAATAAGACATTTACAATATAAAATATAAGTGTTCTTTCAATATAATTAAATACAAAATTTAAAACTTACCAATATCTTACAAATTTTATAAAATAATTAAAAAATAATATATAAGAAAAGATGTTATTTTTTATTACATTAATAAAACATATGTTATTTTGTTATTTTTATAATATAATTAAATGAATTGAAAAAAAAAGTTGACGTTTTTGCAATTCATATAGTTTTTAAAAAAATTAAATGCGTTTATTTATGAAACGTTTATTAAATATTAAATGATATTTTATGTAATTATTTTGTATTTTATAATGTAAAAAAAAAATTACTGTTTATTATATTTTATAAATATATTTTTATACTAATAAATATTTATAATAAAATATATAATAAATATTAAATGATATTTTACATAAAATTAGCTACAAATAGTTTTATAATGTGAAATACAATATACTATAAATAAAATATTACATATAATGTAAAATAATTTATAAAATATATTATTATTATTATTAATTTTATTATTTTTCTTATTGATGTAATAAAAATGTCTTTTTTATAGATTATTAATTTAATTATTTTTTAATTACATAAAAGTCCATTTTAAATAAAATTTTTATAATTTAAAAAAAATTAAATGAATTGAAAAAAAAGTTGATCGCGTGATTCGAGCCCTATCCACCGGCATAGAAGGCAGGCGTTTTATCAACATCTCTACTGAGTCGCTGGAGGTATAATTAAAATTTGATTTTATAGAAGCTAAGCTTTTATATGCTCAAAGACTATTTTCTCCGAATTGACTGGGCATTTGGCGAAATTACACTGAGGGTTGAAAGTACTACTACTAAAGGAGTACTACTATTACACCAAGTATCGATCCCAAATGAATTTTCTCGTCCCCTCCCCTTGTTAGTTCGAATCTCGTCCCTGGACTTCTCTAGTTAATATCGCAATATCAGGGTATAGTATGCTACTTTGTTTCATAGATTTGTGCATAATTTTTTAAAACTCGATCTTGATCACAGTATCATGCATTTTTTGCAAGGCACGTAACATCATTCCCCCTTCGATTCTTTCATCAAGATCAACGCTAAATTGGATAGTTTCTTGTAAACCAGATTTATGTTTTGTTACATTTTCTGCCATTTGAATTACGCGTTTTTCAGTTGTTTGCACAAATGCCAGCCGGTGTTTCTTGAATTCGGGATAGTATTGTTTGTAGAATTGTTAAAATGCTGATGAATACTTCAACACTTTTTAATCAAAATGTCTCCTTTACATATTAGTCGTCTGTGAAAGGTTTACATTTGGAAGCTGCACAACGCGCAATTGTGAAATTACGTTCGGTCACTTTAGATTTGGTTCCAATTGTTTGACAAAAAAAAATGTATCTTGTTTCTCATATTCAGTAACAGTTATTTTTTCAACTTTACATTTCTCTTCGGAATTCTTAAATGTGGGTGAATATTTAGTTTGAAAATGTCTGTGTAATTTGACATGTGCTATGCGATGCTTTCTTGACATAACACACATAAAGAACGGTTATTTTGTTGTATGAATCCATATGCAATCATCCAGGAGTCCTAACGACTGTAGACATTAAGCTTACTTTTTATGGTGGCCATTTGATTAAATATGCAAGTTTGAATTCCCACTATATAGTCAAACAAATAAACTGCAAGTTTTCGCATTAAAAGGGAGTGTCGTAAAGTCAAAAGTAATCTATAGCACCCGATGCGCATCACAAACTTAATTCTACTTTCGACTGAAATCATACTTGGTACTTATGTATTGGTGTGAGAAAATGCGTCAAGTGGTGATATGATTGACAGAGCTATTTAACATCATGCGATAATGCAACAAAATGCTACTGCCATACGGCGTGACATGCCTGGTCTAACTTATTCGACTGTGGTTATATCTACACACCGAATAAACAAAAGTAGGCTATGGGACTTATCAGCTGTTTCAGCGCAAAAAAGAGTCCTGTATTACTGAAAACAATTCATTCAATAAAGAATGTGACAGCAAAAACACAAACTATATTATTTGACCTTTATGTCAAGTATCGCTCCAAACTTTAAGCCCATAAGGTCGATCGTGATCGACCGACCGATGGATTGCCAAGGCATTTTGAGGTTGACCGCCTTTACTAAGGCCTAAGACGCGCTTACTAAAAGAAACAATTTTTTGGACGCCAACTAGACTAGAGAATCGGCTTTTCCCAATCGATGCGAAACTTGTACATTCATTGTAAACAAACACTGACACTTAACACGTTCATTGCCGCTGTTAGAGAAAAAAGCCATCACTGCAATGCCAACCGTAAAAATGAATTTTTCCAACACACTGACTAAAGGGGAGAATAAATGTTGATGTCATTTCTTCCAGTGATAGCACGGGATTGACTATTGCGACATCATCCAACAGGTGTAAGTACATGCGTCAGTTTTAAATTCATGGGCTTAAGTATGCTCTTTACTCGCTGCATTGAATAAGTCCACACTCCACAGTCTAACAGTCGCTCATAGTTGTTCAAGCATTAAACTTGACATTTTTGTATTAATTGCGTTTTTGTAGTAAAAATAGTAATTTGTCATATTTTAAAAGAGGGGTACAATAACGAAAACAAGTGTTAAGAAAAGAAAACATACAATTTTAATACATAATGGCTGCACCTACGCCACTGGGTGGACAGTAACACCTTAAAAACGTTAGAAGTACCCATATCCTGGAAAAGTCCACCCACCCCTGCTTTAAGCGAATGATAAAAATACAGTAGATGATAAAAAGTGTAAAAGTTGGGCTAGTAAATATTTTTGATTTAAAGTTTTTGAATTTAATCAATATTAATAAATCATTGTGTTTAACAAATTTCAGATAACATTTTTATTCGAAAGACACTAACATATTCGAGTCATTAATAAAATACAGGTTCTCTTAGATGCAAGAATGTCTGAAATAATCAAGAATAAGTTACCCACGATTTATTTTACTTGTCTCTTTTCAAATGTCGTATAGGCGGTAGACTACAAGTCAAGGTCACGAGCTTGTGTCCAGTGTTGTCAAGTTGCAAGTTTGAAACCAAGTGCCACTGAAGATCGGCTGTGTAGAGGGGCTGATACACACTAAATCTGCCGTGGCTCAAAGACCCCCGTTTATGTGGGGAAAACACTAGGAGAGGAGTTTGCCATTTCAAAGGTCCTCCTCGACCGTGGCTCAAAATTAAGAGGTCCAAACCCAATAGCCATTGTGTTGCGTCACAGAGCGACACAAATTAAAATCAAATAAAGTTGCGAAATGTCATTTTAAGTAATTCTTTTTGCTGTCTTTTGTAACTAAAATTTGGGACAGGATATTTCATTTAAGGTATCCGACTACGTTCGGAACCGTGATTTAAAAAAAAACGCATAAATGGATAATTTTCATGATATTTAGTGTCACTTATAGATTAGAATACATGTATAAAATTGTTTTAAGGACATTTTGACAAAAAATTATTTAAATATAATATTTAGGCAACAAAATTAACTTAGAATAACCTTTTTTCCGAATGTTCGTCTTTTGTGAAAAATGCTTCTATTATAATAATATTTTGCCTGTATATAACTCAGACCTCTGTACAGAGGCTCAACTATGATATTTGAAAAGTTCACATTATTTTAGAGTTACAACCAATTGAAATAACTATCGGCGTTTTTTTCTTAAAATTTCTCCCCTCTGTTGTCGTTAAACATGGATAAACTCATTTCTAAGTCATATATTTCAAAAATTCTAGTTGAGTCTCTGTACAGAGGTCTGAGTTATATACAGGCGAAATATTATTATAATAGAAGCATTTTTCACAAAAGGAAAATATTTTGAAAATGGGTCCTTCTATGTACATTTTTTGTCAAAATATTGTACTTAAATAATTTTTCACTGTTATACTATTTTTAAAACAATTTTATATACATCTTCTAATCTAAGTGACACTAAATATAAATATTATCCATTTATACGCTTTTGCAAAAGCACGGTTTCGAACGTAGTCGGAACCTTAATTGGTTTAAACCTGCGGCCTACTATGCCTTTTTAAGTGTCCCGGTTATGGTCCATTGCTCCGAGAAATTCATTTATGCTTTAAATAATTTAAGGAGAAATTCTTTGGTAAAAATCTAATATATATCAATTTTGCTTTTTGCTGACGATATCGTATGGGTGCGAATTGACATATTTTTTCAGATAGACAATAGACAACAGTGGAGTAGTGACCATTTTATGAGTGAAACTAATTTTTAAATATTTTTCATGTATTGCAAGCGAAAAATATTCGATTTAAATAGATTGTTTCAAGACGATTTGGAAGTAAACTGTTTTGCAGTGAGAAACAAGCATGGTTCAGTAATTTTTTCATTTGTCATGAAAGTGTTGTATTTAAAAAAAATATCAGTAAGCATGAATCACACACAATCAGTGACAGTTTTCCTCCATGATTCCTGTCAAGTGATAAATATACTCTTTTATGAATAATCTTTTCAATTTCAAAAAAGTGTTTTGTCAGTGGTAATTTCACAGCGGGGTAACTAAGGCACCCTATGAAATTTGTTTTATTGTTGGTAATCACGGGAAACCGTTTACTGCTGCAGAAATTGTGAAAGATTGATTCGTAAAGGCTTCCAATTTAGAAAATTTACTGACAAAAATAGAAAAAAAAATATAAAAAATAATAATTAAAAAAAGAAAAATAGGTGTTTTAATATTTTGATAAATTTCCATGCTTTAAATTTTCTATATTATCTTGGACTTATAGCATTTCCCCTCCATTAATTCTCATGCTGCGACCCGCATGAACTAGCTAACATATGTATGTGGCCCGGCAGAAAAAAAGGTCCAGTACCCCTGGTTTAAACTGTTCCGAAGAGTTAGAAGCTTATCATTGTATGAACTTAGTAGCCCGTTAGCCGCTGCCATCCGTTTCAAAGGTACTTACGTACTATTGCAATCGTATTGGCGACATTGTATGACACAAAGCACTTGGTTGCTAATTTCTCGCTTACGACGCATTCGAAATCGATCGGGGTTGCTAACTTGGCGATTTAATTTAAAAGATGGCATTGTTGCGATAGTACGTAAGTAACCTGAGAAACACCACTTGGAGGTCGGCTATTTTGGTCCCTCGATGCTGCCCTCTTCAGCAATAACTTAGGGCAGCCCCGGGAGTGTAACAAAACACCCCCTTTCATCTATAGTAAAATCTGTAAAAAAATAAACATTATTTTGGAACGAAAAACATTGGTAAAATCTAACCCGGACTGGAAAGGTCGTGGATCCTCTGGAAAAAAATAGCTTTACAATGAATTATTAAATTAAAGAACTTGGTACTTTTCCGTTTCGCCGGCACAGGAGAAAAGTCGCCAAAAATGATACAATCGATTCCAAACTGAATATTCCAGCTGGTAATTTCTTACTATTCCATTTTCAAAAAAAGTCGTGGTCTTTTCTTACTAGTATCTTTTCATAATACATCAAAAATAAACGAAAAACTAATGAGAATTAACATTTACTAACTTTTTTAATGCGTATATTATGTGTTGTCGCCAGTAAAGCGTGCTTGGTGAGATTTACACCTGCGAAATGGAAAAGTACCAGAAACATTTTCTATAATCAAGTTTAAAATGCAATGCCTCAATAAACAACATGTAAGACAACACGGAAAGACAACACGCGAGAGCGCACCAAGTTGGCGTTTTTTTTTATATCGCGCATAGCACTGGCCCGTTTTGCACTCTTTCCGAATCTTTTACTAACGACTGCATATTTCTCATAAAATGTATATATTCTAAATGGAATTTTCATATAAAACGAGGGTTAACTTTATAATTCAAAGCAAAAGAACATTCTGGTGAAATCAAATATCTTCAGAACTTTAGAATAAAAGCGTAAATAGAATTGAAAAACATTAAAAGAAGAAAGAAGCTAAATAGGAAGTAATAGGAGAAACGAAATTAGAAACAATAGACATCACAGACATTTTGGGTGTTTGAAGTGTCCTTACCTTAGGTACGAGAGCCATCATGTTCGGGAAGCGGTTGGCTGAAAGAGTAGAGGGTTCAATTACCTGAACGGAGATGATGGACCTCATCTTCCGTGGTGGACGGGTAGGAATAAAAGGTGCACTGACTGACCTCAGGGTGGAAAGAGGAGTCCTCCCAATCCATAGGCTCCTCTTGTTGGTGATCTGAAAAGAGAGACCCATAAATAGCATTAATATCTGGCATTGTTTCGCTAAATAAGAGAAAAGAAAATAGCCAGAAGAAAACGTTAAGACTTAAGCCTAACGCTGCATAAAAGTTGGAAACCAAACACAAAAACTAAGCTATTCAATAAGATAAGTACACAAAGGAAGAGACAAGAAAGAAACTTTGAAATGCATTAGATTTCAAGTCACCAAATGCAGAAAATATAGTTGCTTTTGTCAATTGACACAGAGCAGTTTTATAGCACGTTCAGTCGCATTGAAATCTTACAGTAAAAGAAAGAAAGTCCTTCAAACTATCGGATTCTAAGAATTTCAACCAATCAGGATGAAGCAGTCAGAAGTAAAATTTGAAGTGCCTAAAATGTAATGCAAAACTATTTTAAATGAATAACTTGTTATCGTTGCTATAGCACTGACCAACGAATATTATATTAATTTTTTTAAATTGAAATGTAACTGATTTTTCAAAAGAAAATTTCCCACAGTCCATCAGATTTTATAACCAAATTCTGAAATTTTTATTTAGCAGAACTAGTTTTTTTTTGTCTTGAGATTTAATCAATAGTAGAACTGAAATTTCCATTCATTATATTATTTAATGTGTGTCCCAAAATATTTACATTATTCCAAAACTACATGAGTTGTGCGATTTTAAACCTATTCAAAATTCAAGGACCTTTCAGGTAAGACTTTCAGGAAACGAGTGTTCATTTCTATATAATTATTTTTTGCTCCCAAATAATTAGGTATGCTTGGAAAAAAAATTTGAAATTATCGGTTATTTCTTGAAGTATATAGGCTCAAACCAAGATAATATCACATTTATAGTCCTGAAGAATTTTTTTTTAGAAAAAAAATCTGTTGGTAATGATTGTCGGATGGAGAGAAAACACACCCAGACCACCATAGATTAAAAAAGAGACGATCGAGCGGAGTGATGAGGGCTCATAAAGTTTAGCGATCGTGCAAAATCCGTAAGTTACATGGTGTTAGCGTTATGGATTAGGAAATTGAGGTGCTGACTCAAGTGCCGATTTCGTCGTCTGAACATTTCTAGAAAATAAGTTAAAAAAACATTAATTATTAAAGTGTGTCTTTAATTATAGAGATTCAAATTAATATTAAAACCTTTAAGGCGAATGCAATCTCTATAATGACATTTTTAGGACATATATATTTTCAAAACAACTTTTATTGTTATTAATGAATTTTATCTACAAGGGAATTGTTCAATTTAAAATGGAAATGCAACTGTTAAAATATATTTGTAGTTACATTTGCTTAAATAACCAGGTACCTAAACAGTTAGAGATGGCAAAATCTCTGTCATAATTCATTCCAGATTAATAAACAGAGCACAAATAATCAATAAATGCGTTAGCAATACCGGGTAAAATCCTAGCTGGGCACACTGCTGTTTTTTGCGCAATTTTTTCCCGCCAGATGGCGCCAAAAACACGTGTTTCAAAAAATGACATCATGGACGAATACGAAGAAAATCGGGGGTTGACGATGTTAGTTGGTGCCCAGCTAGGATCCAACCCAATACCGTTAAAAAAATTTGTGAAGGTCCCTTAGGACCTCACTTTGAGAACGAGAATAATTATGAGTCAAGGAAGAACCAGTAGCCATTTTTATAAATAACTTTCTTTATTTGGTTATCTTTCTCAAATAAAATCAAAGACTTATTAACAATTACTTCTAATATTATGAGGTTTTAAAGATAATATTCTTTAAATTAATTTAATTAATTAATGATCCAATTAATTAATTTATTAAATAACGATCACGCAGAAATTGCAGAATTATATTTAATAATGTTCTTTTATTTAACTTTAATCTCACTCTGGCACTTTAATGAGACTTTAAATACAATTCTATATTTTTTTAATGAAATTAAATTAAATCCAACAATAAAATCAATTCAAATTCACTATTTTATGTTTCAATATCTATCTTATTTTACTATTTCGTTTGACTTAAATACTGAATCTAATTGCATAACAAGGAATCCTGTCCGCTTTTTGGAGAAAAATAGGTAGAGATGAACTTCAGAAGGTTAGTGATAAAGTTCCGTTTGTTGTCACAACATTGCTCTTTATCTTACTTGGCACACAAAGAATTATTTTTTTAAAGTATGATTAAACCTTATTTTAGGTTCCTTTTATTTTATGTTGCTGTTGCTTATCCTCGAAAGAGTGAGATGAACTTCAGAAGTTTGTTGGTCTCCTAAAAATCTAAAATAATAAGGAAATCGGATGTTTAATTCCCGTTGAAAAGTCCAATGTATCCCAGAATGTGATACAGTGAAGTTGGGATGTTCACAGCATTTTTTGCAAATGGACTGGATTTTTCTGCTACTATCAAGGGAAAGACCTTTAAGATAGCTACTTGTTAGTCTAGACAGAGCTGTCTGGGAGCTACGGTCACATTTGATTTTCAGCAGAGAGCCAGGGGATGTACCGGAGTATCATTGGTGCATAGGTGGAAGATTATTTTATTTCGAATGTTATTCATTTGCGTAGTCTATCGTAAGATTACGCGTGTCTAATTATTGTTCGAGTTTGTAACTTTGATTTAAAAAATTGCTTCGATTGGCGCATTTTTAGATTGGATCTAATGTGCATAACTTACTTGTTGTAGTTGTTGTTGCACGCCCCCATTGGTCAGCAGTGCTAGACCAGGTCCATGACATCGTACACTTTCAGAAAGTCCAACACCAGCAGGGGATCGTCTGCTAAATCCTGCCCTGCTTGGTGAGCCCTAAGCACTCGAGGATGTGAGCAGGCGTGGCCGAATCAGAAGAACAGTTTGTGCACATTACAAAGCTCTTATATCCTTCGGACAATTTCATTGTTTTGATATGGCCACTCTCTCTCTCGAAAGCGGGCTAGAAGAGTTTGATCCTGTCTTATAAAACCGTGAGCCAGAGAGTGCTCGGGGATACCAATGGTGCTCGGGGGTAATCCAAGCCGTCTTATTCTGGTGTTTAGTTCTAGAGAAAATCTCCAAAAAGGTGAGGGGTGCTGACGGCTCTAGTACCTCTCAAGCGCCAGCATTGGCCAAAGTGTCCGCAGTCTCATTTCCCTCTAGATCTATGTGAGAGGGAATCCCCTGCAGATGAATTTGATGCGATGTGGAAAGACGTTTTAACTTGGTGAGTATTGACACTCCAATATTATCTTTCACACTTTGCCAATTGGACAAGTGTTGTATTGCACTTCTACTATCAGACAGTATGCCAATCTCTTTTCCATTTGGAAGAGATGCAAGAGAACCAAGGGCCTCATCAATGGCTATTAGCACACTGAGAAAAACCGAGCAACCATCTGGATTTCTCCTCTGGATTCTTAAGATATGGTCTTGTGATTTGATGTAAATTCCGCTGCCAGATCTATAACAATCGTCTTTACTGTCATCCGTATAAAACTGAACGGCGTCAATTGGTATACCTCCAATTCTCTCTAGAGCTAATTGTTTAGATATGCAGGAAGGTCTGCTTGTTTATTCACGTGTACTGGTAATTCTGGATAGAAGAATACTACTTAGTTGAAGGTAAATCCTCTTTCGTATTTCAGAAATAACGAACACATGTCTATAATATACAATTCCTCCTGATAGTACACAAAGACGCCTTCATTCATTTTCTCTTTTAAATCTGTTAAAACTCGATCTCTATGTAGATTTCGGACAGCAGTTGCGATGATCTTTTTGCTAGATTTCCTTAATATTATTATTCCAACTTAGGCTGCTACCAATAAGAGAAGAAAGAGCAAAAAAAGTTGTGAAAGAAAACGCGACAGGCGTTTTACAAAAAAAACCCCTCAATACAGTATCACCTTCTAACGCGGTGTATATTCTACCTGTATATTTACATATTTATCAAACGTATCTATAATGTTCCTAAAATCGGTAGCAATCGTGTGAAATCTGAAGTGCACTGAAGTTAATACGAATGCCATGCGATAAATATCTTTCGCTAAAAGGTCGATTTCTTAAAAAAATGTTTAAAAATATCGAACTTCTAATCGATAAATAAATTTGACCAAACTGTTCACACTTCAGTTTCCCTCCTGTTTATCAAACTGTTTAATATATCTGTGCTGTTATTACACACACCGATATAATATTGTTTCATTTTAGCATTTTTTACTTGGACGACTTTTGGTGGTTTTACGCTTAAAACTCATTAATTTCCGTACACATCCTTTTATTATCCATCTCTCTTCAACATACAAGATATAAAAATAATTCTGTTCATTTAAATATTTACTATTACAACAATTCTATTTAATTTGAAACGTGATAATGTATTTTTCATTCTTTTCACTGTGATTTTTTTCGTCGCAATAATTGGTTTTCTTCTGAACATAGCCAGCAAACAGCTGTAAATCATTTCTTTTCAAAATTTTTGACTTCTAGTGGCTGTCTACAAGAAACGGCTTATGAAAATTCAATATGTTCTATTTGAATTTAGAAAAGAAGTTATTTTTTTTGCTATGCAAAATTTTTTACTTCATTGTAAATTTCTCCCTAAGAAAAAATTATTTGAGTGAAGATCTCTGCCATCATTTAGGTTAGAAGGAAATGTGTGCAATATTTTTATTTTTCTTATTTACTTTTAAATTCACGAGAGTCACATGAAATACTGAGTGTTTCAAAATGAAGTTTGATTTTGATTTAATGTAGTAAAATTTTATGCTGAATTATTGCTTGCGAAAATGTATTCTTATTTCGCCAGATTTTTTTTTAAAGTAAAGTGGAATGAAAGATGTACGAAATTTCGTAAATCAAATAAGTATTTTTTTGTGTAGTACAAGGCTATTTTGAAGGGAATCAAATGATAAACATATTTATAGTGTGTTTTATAAAACTAATGAATTGGTTTATTTGCACAATATAATTCTTCAAAAATTCTGTTTCTTTTTAATGAAGCACAAGTGTGCAAATTGTGAAACTTTTTATAACTTGTTTTTGGGTTTTAGTTTTAAATGAAATCTTTATCGTTTCTTTTAATTTATGTAAAAAAATCATAATAATTGCAATTTTATTTGGAAGACAAAGAAATATATAAATATTATACATACGAGTTTATATATTACTTAGAGACTATCGTACTC
Organism: Trichonephila clavipes; assembly: GCA_019973935.1. Lineage (NCBI taxonomy): Eukaryota > Metazoa > Arthropoda > Arachnida > Araneae > Nephilidae > Trichonephila > Trichonephila clavipes. The sequence continues at coordinate 315,474 of BMAU01004466.1, forward strand.
AAATTTGTTTTACATTATTTTCCAAACTGTACGACTAATTTTGAAGCAGAGAATACAGTTTTGAATTAAGCGCTATTATAATTTTTTTGATATTTTTATTTCATTAGAAACTTCCAAAAATGTAGTAATTTCAGTAATTAGAAATTTAAAGATATAATATTTTTTTTCATTGATTTCACACGTTATTTTTCAAAAATCCAGCAATTGAAATATTATTTCTCTACTAATCTCAAATAACTTTAAGAAATTTTTATCATTGTGTTTTTTATTAAAAAATACAAAATATCTTCTTAAAATGCGGAAATTTTTTTTACTGAAAATAAAAATTGACTCTGTAAGGACATAGAAATGGAATCAAACTCCTTTATAAATTACAGCTGTAAATTGCTTCAAAACATCAGGATCTTTCATTTAGTGCACACATTGTAACGTTTATTTTTCATTTTTAAAATTAAGAAAAGTAGTTTCATGTGAGAAATAACAAATTCTTCAACAGGCATAAAGACGAAATAAGATAGAACTCCAAAAAATAGCTGTGCTTTACAGTTTTTCTCCGTAAATAGCTCCCTCAAAGTATTTTTAAACTTCTGTCACTGTCCAATAAAACTTCCAGAAAAACATGAAATAAAAAATTATTGAATGCTAGAAGTGTCGAATATCGGTTTGAAAGAGAAAATAACTTTAAACACCATTGAATCTGTTCCAGACACTTTGAAGTTTATCGAATGCACATAAATGTGTCTCGATTGCATTTTGAATGGATGAATTTCATGAAAGGATCTTTCTGGAAGAAATGTATTCGTCTTTTTTGCCGAAGGGTATTGAACCCGTGTTGCTTCTTAAGTTTTTTTTAGTAGTCTACCTAAAATTGGACTTGAAGTAATTTCAGCAGTGTGTGTGTGTGTGTGTGAGAGAGAGAGAGAGAGAGAGAGAGAGAGAGATGTGTGTGTGTGTGAGAGAGTGAGGGAGAATAAGGTGAAAATGAGAGGTAAGCCATGTTGCTTCCCAAGTGTTTTAGTGGTCTACCTTAAATTGGACTTCAGAAGAGTGAGAGTGTGTGTGAGAGAGAGGGAGGGAACCCGTAATGCTTCCTAAGTTTTTTTAGTAGTCTACCTAAAATTTGGCTTGAAGTAATTTCAGCAGAATGATTGTGTGTGTGTGTGTGTGAGAGAGAGAGAGAAAGAGAATAAGGTGAAGAGAGAGAGAGAGAGAGAAATTATGTTGCTTCCTAAGTTTTTTAGGGGTATACTTTAAATTGGACTTTAAGCAATTTCAGTAGATTGAGAGTGTGTGTCAGAAAGAGGGAGGGAACCCATGTTGCTTCCAAAATTTTTTTATTAGTCTACCTAAAATTTGACTTGAAGTAATTTCAGCAGGGTGTGAGAGAAAGAGAGAGTGATTGTGTGTGTGTAAGAAACAGTGAGGGAGACAGAGAGAGAATAAGGTGAAAGAGAGTGAGAGAGAACCCATGTTGCTTCCTAAGTTTTTTAGTGGTCTACCTTAAATTGGACTTGAAGCAATTTCAGTAGAGTAAGAGAGAGAGAGAAAAAAAAAAAAGAACGAGATGAGGGAGAGAATTGAAGCAATTTCAGTAGAGAGTGAGTGAATGAAAGAGAGAGAGAGAGTAACATAGAGTGGTAGTGAAAGAGATTGTGAGAGAGATAGTGATAGTGAAAGAGAAAGAGTGTGTGTGTGTGAGAGAGATAGTGATAGTGATAGTGAGAGAGAGTGTGTGTGAAATAGTGATAGAGTGAGAGTCAAAGAGTGTGTGTGAGTGAGCTGATGGCGATGTCTTACTTTAATGTGAAATCAACACATTTAATTGTGATTACAGAAACAATTTTATACATGTACTAGCGGCCCCGACTGACGTTGTCCTGTACACGTCTTAAATCTAAAAATTAGAAACTTTTTTGAATAACTTGTAACAACCTGAACCGTTTTGATGAAATTTTTTTATAAAGAAAGTTATTACAATATCCGACATCATCACATATACAGCTACAACAATTCGACCTATCGATTGCGTGGGAGTATGTATTTATTATGAACTAAGTTGAATATAGAACCTGTTCTGAATAGAAACTTAAACTTGTTTTGATAAGAGTAAAAAAGATAAAACTCGAGCTATTTTCTTAACAGGTATATTTTTTTAATGCAAAAAAAAAAATTATCGTAATGCCATTGAATGTACAATGTTTTTGGTTAATCCTTGAAGGGTATAAACAAACAAATGCGATGGTTTGCCAAACCTTGGACATGCAACATATAATTGGCTGTGCAAAAAGCAGGGGTTTTCTAAATCTAAGCCCCAAATTGTCATTGTTTGACCTTGTGACTTATTAATGGTCATAGCAAATACCAAAGGATTTGGAAATTGCAAACATTAAAACGGGTAGGGGAGTCTGAAAGAATTATTGGGATCTGGGGTAGAAGTACAACTTCACCTTGAAATTTGTCGCTCAAAGTCGTGGCCTCAAGAATATTGCCCATGATTTTTTTATGAACAATCACGTGTCCTTCCATAATTTTGACGCATGTTTAAATAATTGCGGTATCGGACCGAATTGTGAATCTAAATCATTCTCGAATCCACTTGAACCCACACAAAAAATATCTTTCAAATCGGTCCAGCCGTTTAGGAGGAGTTCAGTCCCATACACATGCACAGAAGAAATATATATATATATATATATATATATATATATATATATATATATATATATATATATATATATATATATATATATATATATATATATATATATATATATATATATATATATATATATATATATATATATATATATATATGGGGGCTCGACAGGGATCGATAAAATTTCGATTTGAACTAAAGTTTGGACAGTGAACTAAAGCAGCGTCCGTGAAGGAGACGCGCCGCCATTTTGAAACTTCGTTCAACCTGTGTAGAGGTTGAATTTTTAAACTTCGCTCAACCTGTGTAGAGGTTGAATTTTTAAACTTCATTCCACCTGTGTAGAGGTTGGAACTATCGACGCAAATTCCGCCTGTGTAGAGGTTGGAACTATATCAACTAAACACCTGCGAAGAGGTGTCCTGTTTTAATAATTACAAAACTATTATAACCTGCGAAGAGGGGAGATCAGGGTGGAATCAACGTTTTTCTTCAATTATTGGATACATCGTACGTGCGAGCAACAAGGAAGCTAGGAAAAAAGATAGGATCTTTCCATATTTTTTCTAAAATGTATAAAAACGCTCTTAAAGAGGATCTCATAAGAGTTGTTGAGGATCTAGACGGTACTGTGGAGAGTACGGACACCATAGCTAAACTAAAAACTAAAATTGAGAACAGTAGTACATTTGAAAGTGATCCAGATTTCGTTAAAACATTGATTAAAAACTGTATAGATGAGAGGGTATCGCGAAACGAAAGGGATTTAGAAAAACAGAAAATTGAGCTCGCTAAACTTCAGTTAGCTCAGTTAGAAAAAGAAATCGAACTTCAAACGGCTAAAAATGAAGCAATAAGTTTAAATCCTGCAGCTAAAGTCGAAGAGAAACACTTCGAAACAAACATAGAAAACATGATCAAAAGCATTAAAACTGTATCTCTTCCTGTTCCCACCAGATCTGAAAATTTTAATCTGTTCTTCCAATCATTAGAACGCGCATTTTTAACCAAGAAAATAAATGACGAATATAAATCTGAAATTTTAATAAATCTTCTGGGCGAAAGAGCTCATAATGTCTTACTGTATATTAAAAGGAGGAATTAAATGACTATGAAAACTAAAATCTATAGTACTCAGAGAATTCAATTAACCCCTCGCGAGTGTTTAAACTCATTTAAAAATGCTGTAAAATCATCAGGCGAGACATACATCCAATCTGCTGCAAGATTGACGGCAAACTTCAATATTATTGTTCGTTAAGAAAAGTTAATTCCTTTGAATCTCCATGTGATCTTTTAATTTCTGATAAATTATTTGAAACTTTAAATAAGGAAACCGCAACTCATATTGGCATTCGAGAAGCAGAAGATTGGTTTAGACCTATTGATTTAGCTAGAGTGCGATATTTATATTTCATCTAGAAGCGGATCACATAAGAAAACTCTTATTGCTTGTGGATATACCGAAGACCCCTTTAAAAATAGACCACGAACCTTTAAACCAGAGATTAAAGAGAACTATCCCCAATATCTTGAAAGACAAAATAAAAATTGTTATATATGCGGTGATTCCTCTCATTACGCAAGAGATTGTGGGAAGCGTTTTAAGCCTAAAGAATCTAACGGCTACATCCTTTATAGAAAAACGCGAATACTTTGAAAGTCGAGAGCGAAAAACAAAACGATGAGTTCGCACAGCTCCAATATGTAAACATTTTTGTGGAAAATCAGCCCGTAACAGCCTTGATTGATTCAGGTTGCCAGATCCCAGTTCTAAATTCCTCACTAATTAGAGTGAAGAAACCTTCCGAAGAGAGGATAACATTAAGCTCGTGTTTTGGCGAAAAGCGTATGGTAGAAGTGTCAGCCATAAATGTTTCTCTTAATCAGCGCTCACCCAGCTTAAGTGTTCGAACGGCAATATCACCGACCTTGACTGAAGAATTTATTATACATTCCAGTGTATATGCTGAAATAAAGAAACTAGGCCACGCAAAGAGCGATGTTTTATTGAGTGAAAGTGGATCCTCTTTGGGTGCTCATTCTAATTCTATTTTTTATGTTTCAAATGTTTCTGTTTCAAATGTGATAGAAAACTCTAGTTATGATTTGCCACATGTTAAAAACTTTAATACTAGAAATGATTTGAGTTCTCTAATTAAGAATTATAAATGTAATAAAATTAAGAGTACTAAGTTAAAATTGAGTGTTATAAGAGAAAAATGTTCTGATATAATATTGTGTAAGAAAGTCAATGGTGCCATGAAAACGAGTTCCGTGGAATTCATCTCCCAGTCACCCACCCCTTCACCTATGAAGACTAAACATAGTCGGTTCACAATGCTCCGAAAAATCTTCCAGCCCTGGCAGTGGAAACGGAGGAAAAAGAGAGATCGTTTTGAACAGACGTCCAGAACTCTAGAGAGGAAAATATCGATGCGTTCAACCAAAGATCAACTTATTAAAAAAGGCGTTCTTATGCCTGATGGATCTGATAAAGACCAAGATAGCAAAATAAATGATTCCGTTCATCCTACCGTACTATCGTCATCTCAGAATCATGCCATGCCTGTGAAACACAATGTTTTCCCTGTTGAACCTTCCAGATGTCGAAGAGATGCCTTCACATGATGGAGAAACTGTCTAGTTCAGAAAAATTATGATATGTTAAATCTTTGTGTATTTGTTGTATAGTCCTTGTCTGTTCCGTCTTTTTTGTAAGCTTCAGATTCTCCTCTGGTCTCGATGAAAAAGGAAAAAAAGGAATACGTACCGCTGCGGACAGCGTACAGTCAGGTTGGCCGGTTGTGGCATCCAGTAAATCCAATGGTCATCTAACAACGCAGTCTTCGCGCGCAGGCGCAGCAAATCCAAACTGAAACGAAAACTTTGAGAAACTTTAACCATTGAAGAGAAGAAAGCAGAGAAGAAAGACTGAGGTGCGCGAGCATGCGTTACCGTCGTCAAACCTATCTGTTAGAATAGCTACCTTTTTAATTAATTTTTGTTAGTTTATAAATAAATTAGAAGAAAAGACAAATGTCTTGTTGTCTCCCCATATATATATATATATATATATATATATATATATATATACTAAAGGACCCGACAGACGTTGTCCTGTACGCACATCTTAAATTCAAAAATTCCAAATTTTTATGAATAAGCTTTAACAATCTGGACCGTTTTGAGTAAAATTTGAGTAAAATTGAGTAAAATTTCAAACACTAATTACTTCTGAATGTAATAATTTAATTAACACACGATTTATTTCAACAAATAATAACATGAAGTGACAAAATATTTTCCTGAAATCATCCCAGCATCAACTGTCGGGACCTACTTGAATTATAATAAAAGATTTTTGAATATTCAATACTGCGATCGTAGCGCAGTCTGCCGGATCCAATGTAAAACATTCCAAGATCAACAGTTTATAAATAAAAAATTAATTAAATAAACATTTCTAAACCGAATTATAAATCTAAACCAGTCTCAAGTCCACTGGAACAGACAAAAATTTCATCAAAATCGGTCCAACCGCTTAGGAGGAGTTCAGTTACCTACACACGCACAGAAGAATTACATATATAAAGATTATTTAAAAAGATATTAATTAAAAACGCTAAAAAGCGTGTATCGTCTGCATTTTCGTAACAATAAAGACCGGGTTTGGCCAGTTTGGCTGAAAAGCAATTTTGGACGCCAACTTACGTCTTTTTCAATTCCTATTATTAACTCACGATCTCTATACATATTTTATTTGTTTGTTTGTTTATTCATTTATTTATTTATCTTGGTGGAATTTTCAATCGTTAATAAAATGCATTTTAAAGCGCTCAATTGAGCTGAAATGTATTGTACATGATTATTTTGAATGACAATACTATAATTAAGTTATAATTAATAAAAATTAATTGATTAAAACTAATTATTTAAGAAATTACAAATACAGCCCCGTTAGCAACTTAGCGACCCTTTTGGCGACTTATGTCAAAATTTGAAAAGGTTTTTTTCTCTCAGTTGAAAGGAAATTTTTATTTTATAACAATAGCGTTGTTACAACAATGCAGGTGAATGTTGAGTTAAATTTTTTGAATGTTTTTAATTAATATCTTTTTAACTAATTATGATATCGGACCGAATTGCAAATCTAAACCATTCTCGAATTTACGTGAACCCACACAAAAAATTTCATCGAAATCGGTCCAGCCGTTTAGGAGGAGTTTAGTGACAAACACACGCACAGAAGACTTTTATATATAAAGATATAGAATCTTTTATCATTAAATAGTATTATTCAGCTTGTGACGAATCTATACGGAACTTTATCACTAACCTTCTGAGTCGACCTTTTTAGGGAAATTTAATTCCCTACCTATTTCCAATCAACTCCAAAAAGCGGACAGGATTCCTTGTTATGCAGATTAGATTAAGTATTTAAGTCAAACGAAATAGTAAAGTTAGAGCAGTAGGAGATAGAGATTGAAGCAGAAAGTTATCGTGGATGTAAATTGAAGATTTCTTGTTAGAGATATTTAATCTCAAGAATTGAGATTCCGAGTGGTAAATATTGAATTTTGTTTAAAGTCTCATTAAAGTTTTAGGAGTGAGATTAAAGTTAAATGTTCAATAAGAACATTATTAAATATAATTCTGGGATCTCTTATCGTGGTAATTTCTGCGTGATCGTTATTTAATAAATTAATTAATTGGATCATTAATTAATTAAGTTAACTTAAAGGATATTACCTTTAAAACCTCATAATATTAGTAGTCAAATTTGTTAATAAGTCTTTGATTCTATTTGGATAAGATAACCAAATAAAGAAAGTTGTTTATAAAAATGGCTACTGGTTCTTACATGACTCCTATTTATTCTCGTTCTCAAAGTTAGGTCCTAGGAGACCTTCACAATGGCGCCCAACGTATAAATCCCGAGAATAGAGTCGGATCCAGTTTTAGAATCATTCCGGAACAATATTTTTCGGGGATTGAGAACATATAGATGATTTTTTGGAGAATATTGATCATAATCTCGCGTATTATGAGATACCTGCACAACTGGCATGTGCTTACTTGAAGGGTCATCTCAAAGGACGGGCACTCGACTGGTTCGAAGTTCTTGGTTATAGAGTCATTGAAGGTAAGACAACAGACTACGCGCACTTAAAACAGGCATTGTCGGAACAATTTCCTGTGGTCAGAAACAGGTCAGAACTAGAAACGCGATTTTATTCCTCATCACAAAGACGAGATCAACAGCCTTCGGCCTTTATTTATGAATTGTTGAAAATTCATAAAGTCCTTAAACTAGAAATGTCGGAGGAAAAATTAATAGATCACGTCGTTAGTCGATTAGAACCTCAAATTTTGGATTATGTCAAAGTTAGACATCCACGAAATACTCCCAATCTCCTACAAATCGTTGATAAATACGAAGAACGTTTTATGCATAGACAAATCAGAGGTTCGAGTGAGGGATTTAGAAGTTCAGGCCCTCATGAAGGCAATCGTTTTAATACCCGGCATAGAGAGGAAAATTGGAGGGAAAACAGAAATAATGAGAGATACGCCAATAATAGCCGACCACAAAGGAATTTAATCGATTCGAAAACCAAGGTTTCGCAAATAATCGCAGATTCGAGGGTAGACGCCAAGGTGGACAATCGGATCAACCATTCCACAGTCAAGGCGGTCGACAAAGTGGGTCGAGAAATAGTTCATTTCGAGGTTAAAATGAACGAAGTAGAAATTTAAACTTTTAAGCGATCGATGTGAATATGGGGGTAATCGATCGCGGGGTACGGAAAATCCTCCAGTTTGGGATCATCGACCTATCAGAGTATCCTCTATAAGAATGACCCCAGTCGAATTACCGTATGTCCCTATTCTATTAAATGAAACCTTTATTACAGCACTATGGGACACGGGAGCGGAGAAATCTTTTATTTCGGAGGAGGTATACCGCAACTATTTTCATACCGACCTCGTCAAAAGACGAAAAAGACAGAGTCGTGACAGCACAGGGAGCCCCGTGCAGTCATTTTGGGTAGGGTCGAGTTACAAATTAGAATCAGGGAATTTCAGAAACCCTGGGAATTCCATATACTTGATAATATGCAGTATCAGTGCATTTTAGGGATCGATTTTATGAAGGCGTCACGATTAACATTAGATTTTGATCAGAAATCCTTGATCATTCCCGAGAATCTGATCAAACAAGTGCCTAAAGAGGAGAAACCCGTTGATATTGATCTCACAGAATCAAAACTTGATGACGAGCAACAGAGGCAATTAAAAGCCTTATTTAATAATTTTAAAGGGTTATTTTCCGATCAACCGGGATTAACGCATGTTGTATATCATGAGATAGATACTGGAGACAAGGGACCGGTAGTGTCGAGACCATACAGGTACGACCGGGTCAAACAAGGCATTATTGATTATCACATAGATAAGATGTTACGGGATGGTACAATTTGTCCTATTAATTCGCCCGATGCATCTCCAGTCGTTCTAACACGAAAGAAAAATGACCTTCCTCCAGATTCTCCCAAGGCGTATCGTTTCGCGATCGATTATCGGAAACTAAATGGAATTACCAAATATCCTCGATATCCATTACCGGTGATTGATGACTTACTTACCAATATTCCTCACACCAACGTTATGTCCACTCTAGATCTCAGAACTGGCTATTTTCAGTTGGCGATTAGTCCAAGGGACATAGAAAAAACAGCGTTTATCACTCGCAATGGCACTTTTGCATTCCTACGCATGCCTTTTGGTCTTTCTGGGGCGGCGCCTAATTTCCAAAGGGCTATTGATATAATTCTCAAACCTGTTATTGGGCGTTTCGTGTTAGTGTACATGGACGATGTTATTATAACATCTCCATCGTTTAAAGACCATCTCGATCATTTAACTCAGGTTTTTACCTTATTGCGAGACGCAGGGCTAACGTTAAATAAGGAAAAATGGCACTTCGCCCGTGACAAACTCAAATATTTAGGCCTGATTATTAGTAAAGAAGGAATCGAAACTGACAATAAGAAAATTCGGTCAATTACGGAAATGAAACCTCCCAAAAATAATCGAGAAGTGTCAAAATTTTTAGGGATGACGGGTTGGTACCAAAAATTTATTCCGCGATACGCAGATATATGCGAACCATTGTACCAATTAAAAAAAAGGGGGCGAAGTTTAACTGGTCGGGAGAAGCACAGGATTCTTTTGATCAGATCAAACGCACACTAACGGAGGCACCGATTTTGCAATTTGCAAATTTTTCTGAACAGTTCAATTTATTCACTGATGCTAGTGGGGTCGGAATTGGTGCTGTGCTTCAACAAAATCAAAAACCTATTGCTTTCGCGTCTCGAACCCTTAATAAAGCAGAACGTAATTATACGGTTACCGAAAGAGAATGTTTGGCGGTGATATGGGCTCTAAATAAGTTTTAAACTTATTTAGAGCCCTACCTGTGAAAGTGATCACAGATCACGCAGCGTTAACAAAGTTAACCAATGGTAAGAATTTATCAAGTAGGATGATCCGATGGGCGTTGAAATTGTCAGAGTTTAACATAGAATGGGAGCACAGACCTGGTGTTCAAAACGTGGTCGCAGATCTTTTATCGAGAAATCCAGTAGACAGTGTCGAGGGGTCACAAATTTCGCGCGCAGCTCTTAGAGCCCTCGCAATAAATTCCCGTGAACAATTCATTAAGGAACAAAGGGAAGATCCTGAATTAGGACATATTTATCGATACTTAGAAAACCCTGATGACGGTTCTGTTAATGCGACGGTATGCGAGAGTTGGTCCCAGGACTTCAAGTTAATAAATGGTCTCCTCTTTTACGCGAAGTATTTTTCTAATCTGTGAGAACTAAGAGTTTATATTCCTGGTTCTCTTCGAAAAGATATAATGAAAGAATTTCATGATCTACCACTGGCAGGACATCTCGGAAAGAGGAAGACATATCTTAAACTTCGTGACACGTGCTATTTTCCATTTATGAGAAAATATATATTTGAATATGTTTCAACCTGTGACCGGTGTCAAAAGTTTAATTATAAAAACGCGCTACCAGCTGGTCGTTTAAATCCTATAGTTTCAAAATATCCAAATGAAATTGTAACGCTAGACTTATTAGGCCCCTACCCCGCATCCCGACCCGAGAGATATAAATTCATATTAGTTATATCTGACCACTTCACTAAGTGGTGTGAGCTGATTCCTCTTCGTAAAGCTTCAGCCCAGGCAATAGCTAATGCTTTTTTTGATAACTATATAGCGCGTTACGGAGCTCCGATTTCTTTGATAAGTGATAACGGCCCCCAATTTATTTCTGACGTGTTTGAACATCTCAGTCACAGGTTGGACATCAAACATATGAAAACGGTAACGTACCGACCACAGGCTAATCTCACGGAGAGAGTGAATAGAAATTTAGTTCAAATGATAGCTTCTTTTGTTGAAGAAAATCATGAAAACTGGGACCAATTTCTACACGAGTTCGCTTTCGCATTGCGCACGGCGGTAAATGAGACGACAAATAAAACTCCGGCTGAGTTGTTTTTGGGAAGGAAAATCATAACTTCGTTTAGCAAGCTCATAAATGTTACGGAGGATGCGAAATATGTTGGTAGGAACATCGAAAGATTATTCGATGAGGCAAGACGAAATATGCAAAAAAAAGCATAAGTCTTGGGAAAAAAATATTACAATCTCAGAAGGAGGGATGTTCACATCAAAGTGAACGATTTGGTTTTACTTCAAACACATTTCTTAAGTGCTGCGGGTAGGAAACAGGTTGGAAAATTTATGCCTAAGTTTGAAGGTCCCTATAAAGTTTTGGAAATAAAAGGAAATAATTTAGTTATTTGGAAAAACGGAAGAAATATAACTGTTAATATTGATCAGGTTCGAGTGTATCGGCCTCGTCAGTCAGACACGATTAGTTCGATAGTCCGGTAGAAACTCTGTATGACGAACAAGAAGTTAGTCATGGGTCGAATAGATCGAATCAAGGGCAGTTTAAAGAGCATAGGAAAACCTCTAGTCAGGAAAGTGAGGGTGTAGATCACGGCAGGGTAACACCACACGGGAGATCCCCAGAAATAAACGTAAAATTAATAGTACTGCGTCGAAGGACCAAGCTTTAAAACGATCCAAGATATGTAGGAAGAGATCACGGCAAGGGTCTGAACATCAGGACCGGAAAAGACGCGCTCCTGAGCACAGGCAGGGAGTCAAGAGGTCGATCCCTTCCTCGGTCTCGTCCAGGAATTATAAGTTTCAAAAACATAATACCTCTTCACCAGGAGTAGAGTCCATTGCAGGTCCATCAAGGTTGCCTGATCGCAGGACTGCTACGACTACAGGCGGATCCCGAATGGAAGTAAGTGGACGTGATAACCAGACCCGTCAGACCAGAGCGACAACGAGAGGACGCAACAAACAAGCGGAGAAACCAGTCCGGTCGATTCAAGCCACTACAAGGAGACCTTGCCCATACTATTTACGGAGCCGTATACAAGAAAAAGACGGAATTCCTGAGGAGCTGAGCAACATCGAAATCAACGGCATACCTCACAGCACATTACAAAGAAGAAGCCTCAGTATGGAAGCGTTGGATGGAGATCCAGTGCATAGGATTTAACAGACAAAAACCAGGTTGTATTGTTTCTTTATCTTCGCGGTACGAACAAGTGAAGAATTTTGCAATTGAAGCAAGTCACGGGCGGACTCTAAAATTAAGAGGACTGACAAAAAGTGGACACTGCATTGTGTGTTTTTTTTTTTCTATACCAGAAAAAAAAAACGGCTTTTGTGTTAATTTTTGTATTTTGGAGAAAACATCTGTAAATTTTGCATTTGTTTACTTCGATGTATGACTTCGCTAAGATGCGACAATTCATTTGGTTGTTTGTGTTATTTGTTTATTGTGAAATGATTATTATTGTATGCTGTGTGTGTTTCTATGTATACTTTGTTTCACATCTGGTGACTTGAGCGCGGCGAAGTTAGATAGGATTAACCATTAACACTAACTAGCGCATAAAGTTTTTTGAATGGGAAGGCAAAAGAACCAGATATTTATTGTATATGACATTCATGTAACAAGTGTATAAATTCATGTCTGCTTTTACCTACTTCTCAAATGGAAATTAATCTTTCAGGGTAGCTGACCCTGAAGTCTTCGATGTTCCAGTGCCACAGAAGATTGTATTTCTTTTTGTATAGTACCTAAGTAAACTCTATGGGGTTTTTTTTACCACCACTAGGGTGGTTTTTCCCACGCCTCCGATGCCAAATGGATAGAGTGCAGGGATTAATTTAAACTTGTGAAGTATTATGAGGTTTAGCAATTAATTATAAATCGTAATTTTGTCCTTTTTCATTAAGGAAGATGTTTCAATACTATACGGTTAGAAGTTTAAATCGTCGGGACTTTGTGACAAAGATAGGAATTACGTAATTTATTTTCAGGACGTATGAGTCCTTCGAATAAATCCCGTTTTCTTTTTGGAGGGGGTTGTGACGAATCTATACGGAACTTTATCACTAACCTTCTGAGTCGACCTTTTTAGGGAAATTTAATTCCCTACCTATTTCCAATCAACTCCAAAAAGCGGACAGGATTCCTTGTTATGCAGATTAGATTAAGTATTTAAGTCAAACGAAATAGTAAAGTTAGAGCAGTAGGAGATAGAGATTGAAGCAGAAAGTTATCGTGGATGTAAATTGAAGATTTCTTGTTAGAGATATTTAATCTCAAGAATTGAGATTCCGAGTGGTAACTATTGATTTGTGTTTAAAGCCTCATTAAAGATTTAGGAGTGAGATTAAAGTTAAATGTTCAATAAGAACATTATTAAATATAATTCTGGGATCTCTTATCGTGGTAATCTCTGCGTGATCGTTATTTAATGTTTAATTAATGAGATCATTAATTAAGTTAATTTAAAGGATATTATCTTTAAAACCTCATAAGACTATTTAAATTTTGTTAATAAGTCTTTGATTCTATTTGGATAAGATAACCAAATAAAGAAAGTTGTTTATAAAAATGGCTACTGGTTCTTACATGACTCCTATTTATTCTCGTTCTCAAAGTGAGGTCCTAGGAGACCTTCACAAGCTTTACATGTATTGTTCGAACTTTTTATGCACTGAGTGTATAAAAAAATCAAAAACTATTAACTAATAATACATCTAAAGTATCAGTAAATTTTACGAAACTTAAAAATATAAGAAATATCTAGAAAAGTATTGTTTTGTCTTTGAATCCTCTCTAGTACTCTTTTAAAACAATAAATCTATCAGAAACGTCAGATATCTTTTTTATATATATTTATTAAAGCTGCAAACATTTAAATCTTACTCTATACGTGTGTTATTTTGTCAAATTAGATTAAAAAACATGGACATTTGTATCTGTAGTAATAGTGAATCATATGAAAAGAAATTTCTTTAAAAGAAAAATATTTTCTTTCCTGTGTGGTCTGCCATTGTAAAACATCTATTAAAAAGATGTTTCGTTAATTTTTTCTGTTATACAAATACTATTATTATATACTAATGTCTTTATTGAACACTTTACAACTCTTTATAGATTTTTTAGTTTTATCACTTTAATTCTAATGGGCTTAAAAAGTAAAATTATAAACATATAAAACTTGTCACTGTTCTTGTTAGCTTTCCAGGAAATTAAAAGAAGAAATAACAAGATTAAAAAATTCTAAGCAGATTAACATTAAATACAAATTGATGGAAGGAATTAAGCAATAAATTCGAACGCACTTAAAAAAGTTAATTGCTTAGAATTTATATGCAAAAGAAACATTAAAGCTATATTGTGAAAACTTGTGTCTGTTTATGTGAAAAAATCTGGAATTAAATTCCAAAGAACTAACTTGCAGCATTTATATATGTATAAGAAAAAACCCTATCGCTTACGAAAAAAAAAAAACACACTCAATGCAGACTGATTTCTTACATAGTAATCTTTTGCAGGAAAGAAACTAATAATTTTCTTAACTTCCATTAACGACATAAATGATAGAAAGAGCCAACCTTTTGGTCATCAACAAAAAATACTTTAAATACTAATTCAGATGTTTTTCGGAGTCATTTTTAAATGAAAATGGGAATAGTAAAATGTGTGTCAGCCTCCCTTCCTAAGGGGAAAAACCCATTTCGTTTTTTTCTTTTCTCTTGATTTGAAACTTTATACGCTTGTTTGAACATTTATGTGACATTGCGAGTGTATTTATTTAAACATTTTTTTCTTTAATTACATTTAGTCACCCCTAATATTCAAATTAACTAAGAAAGAACGAATAAATAATCAGTGATAAATTCGAATTATTTCGATACTAATTCCTTATTGACTGGAAAATGTATCTTGAATAAATGATATCAGATATGTCTCATTAATAAGTGTTTTAATTATACTTTATACTCATTATTTCATTAACATTTTTTAAAAATTAAGCAATTATTGAATTATTTTTTTAGATATCAGTTAATTTTTAATGTTTTAAGATTAGATTTAGAAGATTCGATGAAAACATTTCTACTGAATATATTCTTGTTAAATTATGTATAAATTTTCTGCAAAAAGAGGAAGATTAGAATCCTATAAAGCAAGCTTAACTCTACTTTACTGCTCTAAATTTATCCTACATTACTGCATAACCCTTTAAAGTGCATTTCTGCTTCTCTCTTAACGCTATATTACTGTTTCCCCCTTAACTCTATATTACTGCTTACCTCTTAACAGTGGCGTAACGGAAACTATTAAGCCCCCCTTGCAAACTCAAGTTTAGGGACCCAAGCCCAAATACGTACCTTGTGTCAGTCAAGATTTAGGCCCATTAGAGTCCCTGGGTCCCTCGCAATGCGGGAGTTACGCTATGCCTCTGCCTCTTAACCCTACATTTCTGCTTAACCCTTCATTACAGCTTATAACTTTACATTACTGCTTAACCCATAACCCTACATTACCGCTTAACTTATAACCCTACATTACTGCTTACCCCCTTAACCTTACATTACTGCTTATCCCCTTAACTTTACATTACTGCTTACCCCCCTAACTTTACATTACTGCTTAATCCGTAGCCCTACATTACCACTTAACCCGTAACCCTACATTACCGCTAACCCATAACCCTACATTACTGCTTACCCCCTTAACCCTACATTATTTCTTATCCCCTTAACCCTACATTACTTACCCCTTAACCCTACATTACTTACCCCCTTAACCCTACATTACTGCTTACCCCTTTAACCCTACGTTATATATATTGCTTACCCCTTTAACCCTAAATTACCTCTTACTTTTTATTTCAGAAAATATAATGGTTTTGCATTTTGGTCCATAGACTTTTTCTTCATGTAATAGATCTCATGCTCTTGTTTATAATGCTAAATAGTCCATATCTCTCTTGTAGGATATTTTACAATACATTAAGCCATTATATATTAAAAATAATAACTGTTTGCTTTGTTAATATGTCTGTTACCAAGAATTAATTTTTTTAAATAGACTTTTATTGTAAATAATTTATCTTGTTATTATTTGAAGTAATTATCTATCGCCCTGCTAGTCTAATCAAAATAAGTGATGCTAATTATTAAGGTCAAAAAATATATTTCTCAATTACAATTAATGTTAATAAAATTCTTAATTTCTTAAACAGATAAAATAAAACGATTTTAACCATATCACATTTACAAAGACCGATAACAAAATAGTAATGGATGGTTCTGGAAGTGCAAATTGAGGTATTGATGAAGTTTTATTATTGAGATCACACGATCGTGGGGTTGAAAAATAGTATCTTGGGAATACCATTGATGTATAGAATTTCATTTTTTCTATCTCAGATAACTTAGGGAAATGTTTGTTGAAATGGTAATGGCTGTTGTGAAAACTTTGCTTATGGATGTAATTTGTAATTATGTCGGCTAAATCTCCTCGAATTATTCAAATGTAAACGGGTAGATTGTGAAGTTGTAAATTTTCAGCGTTCGAAAACCTGATATTTTCCGATATTAGCAAATGAATGAAGTTTGGTAGAAAATAAACTGTAGTTTGATACCCCCTAATAATTACTTTTGTTGCAAGTAAAGCAACAACTTATTCGCATTCGTGTAAGTAAACCTTATTTAGAATTTTTTACAAATACACAACTGTATTTTCAAACGATTAAAGTTTTGCTTCAAAATCATAGAAGCACGAATTATGAATTTTAATTTTACTAAATAATGCGGCGTCTTGGAATTTTCGATTCTTAAAATAAATGTAGTTTTGTTGAAACAAAAGCATCGATAAACCACAAGCAAATATTAAGGTATGAAAAAATTTTGTAAATATTGTTAAAAAAAATTAAAAAAAAGTAGATCTGGGTTCGAGGATTCCAATCCTTTAAATACAGGATTCAGCAGCGATATTCACAGAGTAAATCCCCGAAGGTCTTCACGCTTTCAAAAGCACTCAAACAAAATTGCCATTGTTTAAAAATACACTTATGTAATAGATTATTCACAATCACAGCCGAGCTAAGTGCTAGTCAAAACAATGTTCACTCTTCGCTGGGTGAAATCAAGACTGTGACTCTCGTTTCGGCGAGCATCTCTATTTATATAAGCGTGGCAGAAGCTTCCAGAAATAGGACCGCTCATGTCATAGAGCGTGACGTTAGTGGACATTTCCTCAAATTTCTAGAAGAATCCAGAGGGTTCCAAACTCGCCAACATGGTCGCCAATGACGCCAAAAATGGTGCCAACTTGGCACTAACGCCAAGATTTCGCGAAGTTCTCATTGAATCGCCATTATAACGTAAGGGGTGGCATTGCTTGTGAATAGTACAATTTTAACAAAAAATAAATGAAACATAAAGTAATATAAATGCATTAAGCATCCAAATACAAATTATTTACACTATTTACACAAAATTCGTAAAAATATAAATACATAGACAAGTATAAGTAATATGCATGGAGAATACCAGAAAAGATTGGGATAAAAATATTCTAAATATTTCATAATGAAAAAGAGAATTATTTCTTTTTTATCTTTTTGGATGGAAGTTTAGTTTTTTTAGGCAGATGATCTTTGTAATTATTTTCTTAATATATAAAGAAATTCTTGAAAGATTAAATAAAAAAATATATATTTTTACTATTTTAAAGCTTTTTGAAGCTTTATTGTGTGATTTTAAAATTTATCTTAGGATGCCAATACAAATGCCAATACAAATCAATGCCAGTTCCAATGCCTATATCAATGCCAATACCACTGCCAATAACAATGCCTATACCAATGCCAATACAAATACCAATAATAAAAATATAATAAGAAACAATGTAAATATTTAAGCAGATAGCTATGTAATTGCAGAAAAGGGGGATTATTGTGATCAGTACAATGAACACGTAGTTCAGTAGAAAGGTGATGCGTATCCAAATATCACTAACAAAACGTCATAAACCACGTGAGTGTACAAAATACGCGTGCAGTCGGTGCGGGCTGCTCAAGACTACAATAAAAGGAAGAACGGAAAGCAATTAGGCATTCGTTGCAAGTGAGTATGCAGCCAAAACCAAGCAGTCTTCGCGCGCAGGCGCAATGAATTGAAACTGAAACGAAAACTTTTGAACTAGTAAAAGCAGAACAAAAACTCTTAAACATTAGAGAGAAAGGAGAACGCGAGAGGTGCGCGAGCAGGCGTTACCTTCTGAATATCATCGTCAAACTTATCTGTAAAAATATCTACCTTTTTAATTAATTTTTGTTAAAGTTTTAAAATAAATGTGAAGTAAGACGAACACGTCTTGGACCCCTTGTTGTCTCCCACAAATTATGGGGGCTCGGCCGCGATCGATAAAATTTCGATTTTGAACCAAAGTCTGGACAATGAACAAAAGCGTCCGTGAGGAGACGCTCCGC
Source organism: Trichonephila clavipes (assembly GCA_019973935.1). Lineage (NCBI taxonomy): Eukaryota > Metazoa > Arthropoda > Arachnida > Araneae > Nephilidae > Trichonephila > Trichonephila clavipes. The sequence continues at coordinate 334,102 of BMAU01004466.1, forward strand.
CATTTTTCGAAAACTTCGTTCAACCTGTGTAGAGGTTTGAACTCAGCATAAATATTCAACCTGTGCAGAGGTTTGAACTCAGCATGAAAATTCCGCCTGTGTAGAGGCCGGGATTGAAAAAAATTTCGATTTTGATCAAAATTTGGAACGTAAAAAAAAAAAAAAAAAAAAAGTCGTCCGTGGAGGAGACGCGCCGCCATTTTTCGAAACTTCGTTCAACCTGTGTAGAGGTTGAATTTTTCAACTTCATTCCGCCTGTGTAGAGGTCGGAACAAATAACAAAATAACCTGTGTAGAGGTGTATTTTTCAACGAACCCTCAAAATCCCGCCTGTGTAGAGGTTGGAACTAACTCAGTGTGAATAATCCGCCTGTGTAGAGGCCGGAACTACAATTTCAAGATATAACCTGCGAAGAGGTGTCAATTCGAACAATTTCAACTATATTACCTGCGAAGAGGTGAAATCAGTGGAATCAACGTTTTTATTGGATACATCGTACGTGCGAGCAACAAGGAGCCAGAAAAAAAAAGGTAGGACCTTCCCATATTTTTCTAAAATGTATAAAAACGCTCTTAAAGAGATTTCATAAGAGTTGTTGAGAATCTAGACGGTACTGTGGCGAGAGTACTGACACTATAGTTAAACTAAAGACTAAAATTGAGAACAGTAGTACATTTGAAAGTGATCCAGATTTCGTTAAAACTTTAATTCAAAACTGTATAGATGAGAAAGTATCGCGAAACGAAAGAGAAGTAACTTTTAGAAGAACAAAAATTGAGCTCGCGAAACTTCAGTTAGCAAAATTAGAAAAAGAAATCGAACTTCAAACGGCTAAAAATAAAGCATTAAGTTTAAATCCTGCAGGGAATCCTGTCGAGGAAAAACAGTTCGAAACTAACATAGAAAATATGATAAACAGTATTAGGACTTTATCTCTTCCTGTTCCCACCAGATCTGAAAATTTTAATCTGTTCTTCCAATCATTAGAACGCGCATTTTTAACCAAGAAAATAAATGACGAATATAAATCTGAAATTTTAATAAATCTTCTGGGCGAAAGAGCTCATAATGTCTTATTGTATATTAAAGAAGAGGAATTAAATGACTATGAAAAACTAAAATCTATAGTACTCAGAGAATTCCAATTAACCCCCTCATGAGTGTTTAAACTCATTTAAAAATGCTGTAAAATCATCAGGCGAGACATACATCCAATTTGCTGCAAGATCGACGGCAAACTTCAATATTATTGTTCGTTAAGAAAAGTTAATTCCTTTGAATCTCTATGTGATCTTATAATTTCTGATAAATTATTTGAAACTTTAAATAAGGAAACTGCAACTCATATTGGCATTCGAGAAGCAGAAGATTGGTTCAGGCCTATTGATTTAGCTAAAGAGTGTGATATTTATATTTCATCTAGAAGCGGATCACATAAAGAAATTCCTATTACTTATGGATATACCCAAGACCCCTTTAAAAATAGATCACAAAACTTTAAACCAAAGTTTAAAGAGAACTATCCCCAATATCTTGAAAGAGAAAATAAAAATTGCTTTATATGCGGTGATTCATCTCATTGCGCAAGAGACTGTGGGAAGCGTTTTAAACCTAAAGAATCTAACGACCACATCCATAATAGAATAAACGTGAATACTTTGAAAGTCGAGAGCGAAAAACAAAATAGCGATGAATTCGCAAATCTTCAATACGTAAACATTTTTGTGGAAAATCAACCCGTAACAGCCTTGATCGATTCAGGTTGCCAGATCCCAGTTTTAAATTCCTCACTAATTAGAGTGAACAAACCTTCCGAAGAGAGGATAACATTAAGCTCATGTTTTGGCGAACAGCGTATGGTAGAAGTTAAACCCATAAATCTTTCTCTTAATCAACACTCTCCTGGTATAAGTGTGCGAACGGCGATATCACCGACCTTGACCGAAGAATTTATTATACATCCCAGTGTATATTCTGAAATAAAAAAAACTAGGCCATGCAAAGAGCGATGTTTTATTAAGTGAAAGTGAATCCTCTTTGAGTGCAGATTATGGTGTTTCTTTTCCAAATGTTTCTGTTTCAAATGTGATAGAAAACTCTAGTTATGATTTGCCATATGTTAAAAACTTTAATACTAGAAATGATTTGAGTTCTCTAATTAAGGATTATAAATGTAATAAAATTAAGAGTACTAAGTTAAAAATGAATATTAAATTGAAAAATGATATTCCTGTGTGTCAGAGAGCCAGACGTTTATCTTGTTCTGAGAAATTACAGGTAAACAATCAAATTGATGATTGGTTACGACAAGGTATTATAAAAGAGAGTGTTTTTGATTATTGTTCACCTATAGTATTGTGTAAGAAAGCCAATGATGCCATGAAAAAGAGTTCCGTGGAATTTATCTCCCGATCTCCTACCCCTTCACCTATGAATAGTAATTATCGACGGTTTGTGTTGCTCCGGAAAATTTTTGAGCCTTGGCAGTGGAAACGAAGGAAAAAGAGAAATCGTTTTGAACAGACGTCCAGAACTCTAGAGAGGAAAATATCGATGCGTTCAACCAAAGATCAACTTGTTAAAAAAGACGTTCTTATGCCTGTGAAACACAATGTTTTCCTGTGGAACCTTCCGGATGTCGAAGAGGTGCCTTCACATGATGGAGAAACTGTTCAGTTCAGCAGAATTATGATAGGTTTAATCCCTATATATTTGTCGTATAGTCCTTGTCTGTTCCGTTTTTTTTTATGTTTCAGATTCTCCTCTGGTCTCCATGGAAATACCGCTGCGGACAGCGTACGATCAGAATGGCCGTTGTAGCATGCAGCCAAAACCAAGCAGTCTTCGCGCGCAGGCGCAATGAATTGAAACTGAAACGAAAACTTTTGAACTAGTAAAAGCAGAACAAAAACTCTTAAACATTAGAGAGAAAGGAGAACGCGAGAGGTGCGCGAGCAGGCGTTACCTTCTGAATATCATCGTCAAACTTATCTGTAAAAATATCTACCTTTTTAATTAATTTTTGTTAAAGTTTTAAAATAAATGTGAAGTAAGACGAACACGTCTTGGACCCCTTGTTGTCTCCCACATATATATGGCTAAAAGTAATCGCCTGGATGATTTCCCACGTGGTAGAATGATCGGAAAGCTGGAGGAGGGGCGTAGTTTGACCAATGAAGCTAAAGAATTCGGAATAAACAAAAGTGTCATTTCACGGGCTTGGACAAGCCTTCTAAACCATAGGTATAGTGTTAGAAAGATTGGAGGTGGTCGCCCTAGGAAAACAACTGAAGCGGATGACCGATATATCGTCCTGCAGGCGAAAAGAACCCGATGCCAGTCAGAAAAGCGCAATTGCTCAGCAATTGTACAGCAACAGGGCAACAAGACTCACGGTTTGTTCTGGCCAGATGCCTTCACAAAAGTAGCCTATTCACCCGCGGTGAATCCATTCGAAAGTTGGCAATCGGAACTCTATGAACACTTCTAAGAAAAACCTGCAATTTGTTGTAAAAATGTTTCTGTCGCGAATCCTCGTTCCGAGCCTTCGCAATTTGTCTGAAATTATTATTTTGTAGTGATTAGTTGCAGTTGTGTGGCAACGCAGTTTGTCTCGCGAGAAGCCACGAGAAATGCCATTTTTTAGTGAGTTAGTAAATAAAGCTTCTATCTATCAACTACGGTCGGCTCGCTCGTTACTTTAAGTGTGGTTTTACTTCTTGGAATTTTTACCTGAACTTTTTTTTGTTATTATTTTGAATTCTAGGAACATCTCACGACTGCTCTCTGCCCGATGTGAATTGAGGTAAGCTTGACTATTTTCTTAATCGAAGTTAAGCCTAAGAATTAATTATTGACATAATTAAATGGCATCCCTACCGGGATCAGAGAGCGTGAGAGTTTAAGAATATTTGAAATTTAGAAATTTTTGTGAATCAATAATATAAATTAATAATGACCGAAGACGCAGGAATTGTTACCAAAAAGAAACGAGCCGTACTAAGAACCGCTGTAACAAAATGCATTTCGCAGTTAGAAAAGGAATTACAAAAACTGAACCGGATGATATAGCAGTCGAAGAATTGTTAGAACATTTAGAACAAAAATTTGAATGTTTAAAGATTGTGGATAAAGAATGTGAACCCCTGTACTCACCTACAGAGATCGATAAAGAAATAGAAGCCGTAGAACAATATTTTGATAAAATCGTAACTTGGCGATTTCGAGCCAAGAAACAACTAGGAAAGAATAATAAATTTAAGTCAGATTCTGACTCATGCAAAACAACTGAAAAATCAAAAGTAATAGAACCAATAAAGGTAAAACTACCAAAATTAATTATTCCCAAATTTTATGGTGAAATTTATCAATGGCTCTCATTTTGGAACTCTTTTAAAACCGCAATTCATGACAATAATTCTCTAAATTCGATTGACAAATTTACCTATTTAAAGGGTTTGTTAGGTTCTTCTGCTTTAGCGACAGTGGAAGGTTTTGCCATCACGGCAGAAAATTATGCGAAAGCTGTAGAAATATTAAAAGATCGATTTGGAAGAAAAGATGCTATAATCAACTCTCTCATATGCAAAAATTATTGAGTGTACCTCCGTTAAAACGTTCGGATGATACTAAAGTATAGCGCCAATTTTTTGATATGTGTCAAACGCAAATAAGAAGTTTAGAGTCTTTAGATGTTTCATTTTGAAAGTTTTAGTAATGTACTCTGTCCATTAATTTTAAATTGCTTACCCTCTGATTTAGTTCTCGAATTCAATAAAGAAACAGACGGCTCAGAGTATAAACTTGACGAATTATTGAAATTTTTGAATAAACAAATTAGCGCTAGAGAAAGAACTGAATCTTCAATTTCAACCCAATACATTCCGCACAGTCAAAAATCCAGCCTAGCTTCAACCGATTCAAATCTGAAAAAAATTATAAACATAACTCACAAAAAATTAATTCATCGTTTCGAAAGCAACCCTTCCCTGCTCCAACTGCGGCGAATTTTATTGCAAGTTCAAATGAGAAAAATGCGAATGAATCATGCCTTTTCTGTAAACACGAGTCACACCAAACCGCGATTTGTCCTTGGGCGAAACAGAAAACTTTAAATGAACGAAAAGATATTTTGATGAAACTGGGTGCTTGTTTTAAATGTCTCCGAATTGCTCGTCATCTATCTCGAGATTGTAAAGTGAAATTAAACAATTTATGTTCTTTATGTGGAAAAAAACACCACGATATATTATGTTTTCTAGCGATGACTCATCAAAAGAAAATAATGAAAAAAACTTAACTGATGAAAATACTATACTTTCCAATAATTCTAAATCAAAAGAAGTATTTTTGCAAACATTAATTGTGTGTATAAAAGGGAAAAAAAGTAAGAACAATTCTCGATACCGGAAGTCAGAAGAGTTACGTAACTAAATTTATTGTGCCGAACAACTAAATTTAAAATGCGTGGGACAGGAAACAATAGTTCATGGACTCTTTGGGGAATAGAACGTAATGAAAAACACAAAAAAATATGTTGTGACCTTGAGTGATGTTTTTAATTCTATTTCTGTGAAGTAGAAGTAATGGATCAAAAAGAATATGTACACCCATCCCAAAATTAAAAAGGATTCGGAATTGATTAATGAATTGAAGGAATATGGAATTTTCGTCAGTGACGCTTCCGTGAATGAGAATTGTTACTTGTTTGAAAGGGAACCAAATATGAAATACATATGTTATTAGGGGCAGACATAATAGGAAATTTGCTAATAGGAGACGAGGTCAAACATTTAAAGGGAGGATTAGTGGCTGTAAACACACATTTGGGCTGGACCGTTATGGGAAAAATGAAAATGGAAAATGAAAGGCATTCCAATGTGCTTTTGTCTTTACATGTTAGTGACAACTGTATCAAAGATCTTTGGAGTTTAGATGTTCTCGGAATTAAAGATCCTTTTGAGAAAAAGACTAGAATTGAATTAGAAAGAGGCTGCTAAAAGATCATTTTGCAAGACATGTCACAAGAGATGCAGATGGGAGATATGTTGTTAGTTTACCTTGGATTCAAGGTCATCTATTTCTATCAAACTGTAGAAACTAGGCTGAAGAAGATTGAAAAATTGTGTTAGATCCTTAGAACGTAGCAAGAATTTAGGAAAATATGAAGCAGTTTTTTTTCACAGTTGGCAGAACGAAGATATTATTGAAGAAGTTCAGAACGTTGCAGATAAGAAGAATGAACACTATCTACCGCACCATCCTGTATATAAAGATAATTCCACTACCAAAATTAGACTGGTCTTTGATGGATCGGCGAAAGAAAAGAATTCTTCGATAAATGAATGTCTCGAAAAGGACCAAATATGTTAGAACTAATTCCAACAATCGTCAATAAATTTCGGCTCCGCAAGTTTGGCATAACCGCAGATATTGAGAAAGCCTTTTTGCAGATAGGTCTTCAAGAAAAGGATTGACCTTTTCTGAGATTTTTGTGGTGGGAGAATGGCGATAAGGAGAAAACCAAGATTTATCAACATAAGAGAGTTGTGTTCGGGATCACTAGCAGTCCTTTTCTTCTTGGAGCGACTCTGGAATATCATTTGAAACAGGTCTCAGGGCATCTGCAACTTACAGCGCAGAAGTTTTTAAAATCGTTTTATGTGGATAACTGTTTGACGAGTGTAGATAATGCAGAAGACATAGAAAGATTTATGCTTGAATCTAAATAAATTTTGAGCCTCGCCAAATTCAACCTACGTGGTTGGGTACATACAGGTGTTTCTGAAGCAGAAAAAGGTACTCTATTGGAAGAAGAGAAGAAAGTTCCTGTTTGGGGTTTAATTTGGAAGCCTGACAAAGACACATTAACTGTTAATTGGGAAGAAAACTCGAAAATCAATGAAATTCCAGTAACCAAACGCAAAAAAATACTCTCAGCTGTGCACCGTATCTTTGACCCAATCGGGTTCACTTGTCCTGTTACTTTAGAACCAAAAATATTGCAAGAATGTTGGAAATTGGGAGTTTCTTGGGACACAGAATTACCTTTATCAATATCAAGAAAACTCGAAAGATGGAAGGAACATTTAAAATGCTTAAATAATTTAGAAATTCCTAGATGCATATCTAAGGAACTTTCCCCTAACAGTGATTTATCACTGCATGTATTTTGCGATGCAAGTAAGGCCGCCTACGCGAGTTGTGTATTTTTAAGAACTGAAGTTGGTGGAGCAATAACATGTCAACTTGTACAAGCCCGTGCTAGAGTTGCCTCAATAAAACCAATCACTATACCAAGATTAGAGCTTCTTGCATGTACTATTGGATCTAGACTCATAAATACTACGAAGATTGATTTAGGACTGGAGAATGTACCTATTTATTGCTGGTCGGACTCTGTAAATGCTCTTTATTGGATAAAGCGCAAAAAGAAAATTGGGGCACCTTTGTGAGACAACAGGGTACAAGAAATACGTCGATTGACCAACCCCGAAGATTGGAAACATATTCCAGGAATTCTGAATCCAGCTGACCTCCCTTCAAGAGGATGTGGTGTAGTAGAACTTATTGCATCGTTATGGTGGGAGGGTCCAAGTTGGCTGAACAAACCTCGTGAAGAATGGCAATTATCTGAAGCATGCCCGGATCGTGCAATAATTGATTCGGAAAGAAAGAGAACTTTGCTTCTACAATCAATCACGAACCAAAAGAAATGGATTATCTTTCTGAAATTTCATCGTTTAAGAAGATTAATTGGAAATTGAACCCACCTTCCTCACCTTGGTGGGGGGTTCTGGGAACGGCTTATAGGAATGCTAAAAATTATTCTCAGAAGAGTCCTAGGAGAAGCTTGCCTAACTTACGAAGAACTTTATACTGTAGTATGCGACTCTGAAAGTGTGATCAATTCTAGACCATTGACTTATTTGTCAGAAGATCAGGAGGACCTTGTTGCTCTCACACCAGCAATGTTCTTACAAGAAATAAAAGAGAATGGAGTCCCGGATTTAGATCTTATCGATTCGCAGAGAATGAATCGTAGATTTCTTTATCGTCAGAGGATAAGACAAGAATTGAGGAAACGCTTTCGTCTGGAATATCTAGGCCAGTTGAAGAGTTTTTCTAAATCTCGGAAGGAGGACGTTATCAAGGAAGGAGATATTGTACTAATAGGAGATACTAACTCGAAAAGAATTTACTGGCCTCTTGCTAAAGTGATTAAACTTATCCCAGGAGAGACGGAAGAGTTAGAGTAGTAGAAGTGTCAACAAGTAGTGGATCCTTCTTACGACCAATTCAGAGACTATATCCTCTGGAATTCAGTGGAACTGATATATCTGATTTGCCAGAGCAAATAAAAGAGACACTGAAGGACCGAGTTTGAGTTCCAATACCAGTTAAGGGAACTCAAAGGTGGAGAATGTGTCGCGAATCCTCGTTCCGAGCCTTCGCAATTTGTCTGAAATTATTATTTTGTAGTGATTAGTTGCAGTTGTGTGGCAACGCAGTTTGTCTCGCGAGAAGCCACGAGAAATGCCATTTTTAGTGAGTTAGTAAATAAAGCTTCTATCTATCAACTACGGTCGGCTCGCTCGTTACTTTAAGTGTGGTTTTACTTCTTGGAATTTTTACCTGAACTTGTTATTATTTTGAATTCTAGGAACATCTCACGACTGCTCTCTGCCCGATGTGAATTGAGGTAAGCTTGACTATTTTCTTAATCGAAGTTAAGCCTAAGAATTAATTATTGACAGTGCCGATAAAAGTTACTAGGGATAATATATTGCTTGAAGTCAGTTGTATCATTTTGGCGACTTAATCGCCTGCGATGGCGAAATGTAAAAGTACCAAAATATTTTATGCTACCTAAATATTTTTAATTAATTTTAAAAATAAGTAATATGGCACTTAAGCCATAAAACCCAATAACCAGTAAATTGAAGAAAACGGTGCCAATTTTGGAACTTTTCTTCTTTGTAAAATGAGCAAGCATAATGGCATTTGGCGATAGTTTTAGATTTAGAGAAAACTGTGGATGTGTGTGGTTTAATACCAATATATTATATTAAAATTAATTTGGAAATATGTTTTTTTAAAATTTATACTATATCGCTCCTAAGCTTTTCGGCTTTGCATATCACTGAAAATAAAGGATACTTACCTATTATCGCAACAATTGCCAACTCTATTAATAACTTTCCAAGTTGGCAATCCAGATTTCCTATGAGTCGTACGCTCTGAATTGGCAACCATATGCCAATTCAGTTGGCATTCATTTCATATAATGTCGTCAGTAGGTTGCAATAATACGTAAGTACCAAATAATGAGTATGTAACGTAAAATATTGTCTTAACGAAAGAGGTCAGTTGGCTTTTACGGTACTTACGTATTATCGCAACCTACTGGCGACATTATATTAAACGAAGCACATGAATGTGTCAATCCAGCGCGTACGACACATAGGAAATCGGAGTATGCTTGGTAAAGTAATAATATAGTTGGCGATTGTTGCGATAATACGCATAAGCACTGCTATTTTAATCGATCATAGTAGAATTAAATACAGAGTACATAATGTTTCAAATAAATAGTGAAAGAGCAATGAATTTATATTGCAACACAAGACATGTCTGTATATATTGAATTTTGTGATGTTTTAGGAAGTATTATAAAAACTACATGAAAAACAGATGGTATAAAGTAACTCTTAAGCCAGGATGTAAATTTGCCTGACAATATGCAAACATTCATAAATATAATATTAAGAGAGAATAGCGTCAAATCAAATAATAAAAAAGCTATCTAATTACAATGTTATTTCAATCATATTAAATGTTTTTAACATCACACTTCATCGGAGACACGTAATATCTCTTTACAACTAATGAACTTCGTTATATTGAAGTATTATTGAAAGACGAGGTCCATAAGTTAAGTGGCATTTTCCTCTTTTAATTTTTCATACCACAAGATGAATACTTTCCAGACATATTTCATTTGCGTCAGTTTCCTTTAGCTTGTAAGATAGTACTTGATTTAATTCGTAATAGAAAAGGAAACAGAATTAGAATTTAAATAGACTTCCCTTTATATATGCTGCAAACTTCGAATAAAATTACCATATTCTTATTTAAACATTGGATTTTTCAATTTATAAAATTACAGCTTTACTTTTACATTTAAAATATCAACTCATCTTCCAAAATTAAACTTCTTATTGTAAAATGAGATATTTGTTTATAATTAGAATAACGTCGAAAAACTAAATTTAAAATTTAAAATTTAAATGATTTTCAATAAATATTTAATTCAATTCATTAAGTTTTGTGAAAACTTACATAAAATTACATATTAATGTAATAAGTAGTGAATAATAAATTAAATTTATTTAATACAATGATTTTCTTTAAAAAATACAATCATATTTATTTAAAACAACTCAACTCTTAATTCTTTATGTACTTGAACTTTCATTTTAAATTTCTTCCTTCTGATTGGCTAAAATTCATAGAACATGAAATTTTTATCAAATTTCGCCAGTTTGGCTTTAGATTTTAAAGAGTGAGGTTGCGTTACTTGATACTGGGAAAATCCGCGAGAAAAACCTAAAATACGTAATTTTATTAACTAAAAAAACGAATTAATGTGTTGAATTTCTTTTTTACTTTCCTTATAATTAGATTTTGTAGTATCTTTAAGCTTTTAAAAATTTATTTTGTATTAGCTTTGTTTTGAATCTTTTTTTGGCGTAAAATATGGCACTTGCTTTAACTGTTTCGGAGACTTTATTTTCAGGAGTCCTTCCCATGGACTGGGAGCCCACTGAAGTCCACATCGTAGAGATGGAATGGGAGGACAGCTTCGAGGGTCCTGAACCTATGGATTGGGAGGACTCTCCTGAGGTAAGAGTCTCCAAGAAAAAAAAGGCGAGTGGTATTATTGACATTAAAGTTAACACTAATTTTCAGGTAGAGACAATTTTACCAGCGCTAAAGAAAGTGAGTTCTCCTCTTGAATCTAACATTAAAGTTTCTCAACAGGAAAAAGAGAATTTTCCAAATCCAAAAAAGGTAAGCACTACTTTAACTGAGATTGTTCGACGAAAGGTTCGATCAAAACCGAAGGTAAGTACTCCTGAGGTGAGTTTTGAAAATCGAGTAATTTTGAAGGCGCGTCGACCTCCTCGCAAAGATTAGTTCCTTTTAAGCCTACAAATTGACAATAGCAATAGTAATTACATCTTTCCAACTTAAATTTTAATAATGCAATAATAAATTTCCTATAATCGAGTTTATATTTTCAGGGGGGATTGTAAAAATATTCTTTAACATGTTCTGCATAAATAAAAATGTATTTGTATCAATGTTAAGCAAACTTAAATTTAATTTTATACCGAACCAAGTATGTTGAGTACTTTTCTTCAATAATAGTGGGAAGGGTTAAGAAAATGCTATGGTTTTATTGTCAACCAGATTTATCTACAAACTAGTGTTTTTATGAGCATCAAATCATATTTTCGATCAAATACTATTCATTGTTAATGCGATTATAATGTTAATTTTATATAAATTACGCTAACTAAAATAATTTGATGAAAAAAAATTAAAAAGTTTTTAAAATTATCTTCTTGAAGAAAATTCATTTTTGAATGTATTGTTACAAGTAGTTTTCGCCATATTATTTTATTCATATCCATCTACAAACAAATTTTTTGTGATGACTCAATATGTTTACAATAAATATATATAATTCCTTAACTATTCGATATAGGGATGCTTTTTATAAAGTAAATATCCTTCCTTGGACGTAATTAAGACGGAAATTTTCGGTTATAGGGATCATGCAACGAAATGCCTCCACACATTATAACACACGCCAAATTCTACTCTATGAATGAATTTGCAGTTTATGTATTTCATCGAGTAATATTGCCAAAAACTCATGCTGGCGAAAACTAAAAAAAGCAGTCACCAACTAAGGTTCCGCATAACTTATACGTACTATTAAAACCATTTAAATCCAAGAGTGGAGGAGGTTTGGCCTTCTTCGTCAGAGATATTAATTATCAAAAAATTGAATATCCTACCGACTGGTCTGACCTGGAGGTCAAGGGTATCAGAATTCAATGGAGAGGCAAGCCACTTGACATCATTAATGTTTATCATCCACCTAATCATAAGCCGCTTCCTCCAGCTCTATCTAATCTCCTTAATAAAAACTCTGTTATCGTGGGTGACCTCAATGCCAAACACCCCTCATGGGGTTATTCATGTTCTAATGCAAGAGGGGAGGAGTTACTTCAGTTGTTAGACGACACAGAATCTATGATCCTTAATGACGGTACACATACCTTCACCTCCTACAGCTACAACACTTCCGCTGCCCTAGACATTGCAATTACTAGCTCGGAATTATTTCCTCAATGTTCTTGGAGGGTGTTGGACACCATTGGCAGTGATCACTTCCCTGTCTTAATTTGTTTTAAGAGAAGACAGAAGGTGCAGATAAAACAGAATAATTTCTGGAATTTCAAAAGGGCTAATTGGGACTCTTACATGGACTCAGTTGATCAAAATTTGACTTCTATCCCCTTCACTATTGACCTTGAAGAGAACTGGGCAAACTTTGAGAACATCATTCTAGACAATGCGAAGCTCTATATCCCAAGAGGAAATGCTAAGGGGTACATACCTTTATTCACTCATAATGCTTCAAGTCTTAAACCACTTTTAGACAGGAGAAAACAATTGTTAGAGTCTTTTAATGAAAATAATTCTTTAAACGATAGTCAAGGTGGATTGAGGACTGAAATCAACCAGATAAATGCTAAAATTAGGAAATCTTATGCACAACTAAAGAGATCAAGATGGAGAGAATTGTGCAAAAATCTAGACTCTAGAACTACAAACTCGAAACTTTGGCGAATCGTCAAGAAAATCAACAAAGAGCAAGAACAGTGTGAAGAGAGTAACTCGGTAATCGACACTAACGGATAGGTTTTCCCTGACGACAAAGCAGCAGCAAATGGTCTGGCTGTCTACTATCAAAACCAGCAAGTTGGTCTTCACTTCTGAAGATAAATCAGTAATGAAAAGAGCTAAGAACATCATCCATGGCTGTCGCACCTCTGATGTGGGTGATCAGGGCCTGTCCAGGGACTTCTCACAGCAAGAACTTCTGCTAGCAATGGCCTTTTGGATATGACTAAATCTCCCGGCCCGGATGGTGTATTTGGGCGAATGCTCGAAAACCTTGGTCACAGGGGAAAACTTAGACTTCTAGATATTATAAACCTATCCTGGAAAATAGGTCGTCTTCCAGCTGAATGGAAAAGAGCGATCATTATCCCTATCAAGAAAGCTGGTAAAAACAACTGGTCTCCTAAGGACTTTAGACCCATTGCCCTAACAAGTACTACCTGCGAAATAATGGAAAAAATTATATTAATCAGAATTCAGTACTTTTGGACAGCAAGAACTTAATTCCTGGTGAACAGTATGGCTACAGAAGAGGCCATAGTACTGTCGATCAAATTATTTCCTTCTGTCAGAGCATTAGAGATGCACAAAATTGCAAGCCCACCCACCATACTATGGCTGCTCTTCTGGATCTAACGAAAGCGTTTGACAGAGTTTGGAAGCACAGGCTACTAATTAAATTACATGACACTTTTAATATTCGAGGTAACACCTTGGCATGGATCTCGGATTTCCTGCATCACAGCTCTATCAGAGTAAATTTTAACAACACTTTTTCGGATCCTGTTGTGCTTGGACAGGGCGTTCCACAGGGTTCTGTCCTCAGCCCTACTCTATTTTCATTATATTTAGCAGGCATTGAGAAAATACCTTCAGTTGAGATGAGAGTAGGCTTGTTTGCAGACGATATCGTCATCTGGTGCTCAGGAAGAGACTTGGTTGAGATGGAAAGGAATCTCAACAATGCATTATCTTCTTTTTCAGACTATGCTTTGGAGTTCAAATTTTGTTTTAATCCTACAAAGTCCATCGCTACTTTCTTTACCACCAACAAAAGATTGTACAGCTATCAACCAACCTTAAAGATGGATAACAAGAATCTTGCTTATGAAAAGCACCCAAAATATCTCGGATATGTCCTTGATCCTGAATGGTCAAGTCATAAGCACATAGATCATATTGTCTCAAAATGTAGAAAACGTTTAAGTATTCTTAAATTTATAGCGGGCAAAGACTGGGGAGCCGAAGCTGTAACATTGAGAGACACCTTTTGGCTCTCATTAGGCCCATACTAGAGTACGGTTTTCCAGTGTACTGCTGTGCGTCCGCCGCCAGTCTTGAGAAATTGGAAAAGATTCAGCTCGGTGCTGCGCGAATTATTACTGGATTGAGACGTAGTTGCCCGAAAGAAATTGTCCTCTTCGAGGCTGATCTCCAACCTCTTCATCTTAGAAGCAAAAATATCCTCACCAATTACTTCAATAAACTTTCTAGCTATGGACATCACAACAAAACCTCTCTATACTTTAACAATTGGCACAATAATCAGAGACTGAAGAGAAACAGCCCTTTCAGTTATGCTGATCATCTGCAGTTGCCCTCATCTCATATCGAACCCCACTCCTTAAAATCTTGTTTAAGTCCATCAGAGGGACTTCCCAGAGTCCACTTCCACTTCAACATGTCTGCCCCGGTCACAAAGCAAGATCTCATCCCAGCTCATCTTAGGCAACTTGCATTGGAAAGTATTAATGAAATCCCCTGTGACGCCATTAAAATTTACACAGATGGCAGTAGACTAGACGATCGTGCAGGTAGTGGAATCTACATAGAAAATTCTGGTCAAAACTTTTATTTCTGTCACCGTAACCCGGATTTCTCTTCGGTCTTTAAAAGTGAACTAACGGCAATCAAACTTGGCCTCGAAGCTATTATCAATGAAAGTGACTATGGAGAACTCTGGATTTTGTCGGACAGTCGCAGTTCCCTTCAACATCTACACAATTGGATTCAAGTAGGAGACAAAACAAGCATCTCCATCCTTCACAATCTCAAACTTATTTCAAAGCATCACGATGTTCATTTTCAGTGGATACCATCCCATGTTGACATCTTTGGAAATGAGCAAGCGGACCGCTTAGCCAGAGAGGGCTGTAGTCTCTTAACAACCTCCTCTCCTGCCATTACCTACTCAGAGCACCAGTCCAAAATTAATAGGCAACTATCTAAGGAGTGGAAGATTCCTCTCTCTCTCTCTCCCTCCCACCACTGGTATGCGGCCAGGGAACCGGGCTCTTTTCTGGATCTCAACTGCGACAGAGCATCTAAAACGGCCATTTCCAGATTGGCTAGTGGACACACGAAAAGTCTCTCCTTCTTTGAGGGCAGGAAGACTTTTAAGTTCTGCTCCAAGTGCAAGGTTCAGCAGGCCTCTGCCGAACATATCCTGGACTGTCTGGGTCTTTCCAGAGAAGACTTGTACGATTCTCCCCTTCTTGTTATCGATTTTTTGAGGGTCAACAATTTAATGGATCTTGTCTGACTTCGTCAGACAATTAGAGGATAAGAAACAACAACAACAAAAATTGTTAGTACAAAAATATTTAAAAATCTTAAAACCAAAAATTTGATTTCATGGTAATACATCAAAAATGCTTACAATTATTTCCAAAACAATTATCCTTTTAAAAAAAAGTATCGAAAATATATTTTTTCTCAGATTTCTTAAACTTTGTTTGAATCTCGCGAAATAAATTCAGACATCGTTCAAAATTACATATGTAGGTTTTAGCAATATCTTATCTCGTGAGGCTGATAACTTAACAACTTAATGCTCAAAAACATGCTAATTCAAGATTTATACTTAAAAAGTATAAACATGTTATAGTATTCATTTTAACCACATCAATCGAAGTGTTTTTATCCTGTAAAATTTTATGTGAACAATTTATTACAAGTTTCACTCAACTTGTTTGGTAATAGTAGTAGCTAATTGGTAGTTTATTATCTCAGACAGAGACAGAAAAAAAGCCAAAACGCGCCAATTTGGCATACAAGATGAGAAAACAGGAATTACGTGAGACGGATGATTAAAATAAGAAAGGAAAATGAGCAATTTGGCAGGGGAAATGCGTGGTATGTTTATAAGTTAAAAGTATTCGATATATTATTTACACTTATTTAAAAAATTACTAGTAATGGGGCATATTGTATAATTACTAAATGTTTTCATTAGAATGTTAGTGACATAATTAAGTTCATGTAATAAACAAATAGGGCACCAATAATACATTTTTAAAGATGTTTATAGACAATTTTTTGTTTACTTTAAAAAGTATTAACTTTGAATTTGCCTGATGTGCAAAAATACAAAAATTTGAGTTTAACACGGTTTGGAAAAAAATACCTTTCTACAAAGGAATAGTGAATCAAACAATATACACTAATTGACACAATAACCATGCTAAAAGTGATTAAATATAGTTTGTTTACAAAATATGTTTGGTAATTTCCTGTTTCGCCGTTGCAAGCGATAAAGTCGCCTAAAATTATAAAACCGACGCCAAACTGAATATTCATGCTGGTAAACTTTTACCACCGCATTTTCAAAACAAATTATGGTATTTTGTTACATGTAATGTCTTTTTCATAATGCATCAAAAATGGACTAAAAACTAATCAGAACTAACATTTTTTATGTATGTTATGTGTTGTCGCCAATAACACCAACTTTGTGAGATTTGCCCTGTCCAAATAGAAAATTGCCAACTTGTTTTTTTAAAAAATTTCTTCCCCCCGCCTCCCCAACAAAAAACAAACCCAAGAGTAATTAAATGTTGCTACCCATTCTGATTTTACATTTCCATTTGATAATAAAAAAACTACATGGTACTTTTCCATATCGCCAGCGCAAATCTCACAAAGTTGGCGTTAATGGTGACAACACACAATATACACATAAAATATTTTAATAAATATTAGTCTTCACCTGGGTTTTTTATACATTTTTGATGCATTATGAAAAAGATATTACTGATGACAAAAGACCACGATTTGTTTTGAAAATGTGGTGGTAAAATGTTACCAATGGAAACATTCAGTTTGGCCTTAATTATATCATTTTTGACGATTTTATCGCTTGCACCGGTGGAACGGAAAAATATAAAACACATGACTGAATAAACTATATTTAATGATTTGTAACATGGTTAATTGTGTCAGTTTTTGTATAATGTTAGATTCACTATTCCTTTGTAGAAAGGTTTTTTTCCAAACCATATTAAACTCAAATCTTGGTATCTTTGCGCTTCAGGCAAATTCAAAGTTAATACTTTCTACAGTAAACCAAAAATTGTCTTAACATCTTTAAAAATGTTTTATTGATGCCATGTTTGTTTATTTCATGATCTTAATTATGTTACTAACATTCCAATGAAAACATTTAGTAATTGTTCATTATGCCTTATTACTAGTATTTGTTTTAGATGAGTGTGAATGTATATAAAATACTTTTAAGTTACAATAATACCACGCAATTTTGGCTTTTTTCTGTTTGTCTGTCTGTTTCTTTCTTTCTGATATACTAAATTTTCAATTAGCTATTACTATCGCAAAAAAGTTGAGACAAACTAGCAATAAATTTTTCTCAGAAAATTCGCTGGAACAAAAATACTTCGAATGGTGGGGATATAATGAATACCATAACTTTTTTTCTTACGCTTTTTTAATATAAATCCCAAATTAACATGTTTTTCAGGATGAAGTTGTAAAGTTATGTGACTCCGGAGATATGATATAACCAAAATATATCTGTGTAATTCTTATCATTGTTTGAATTTATTTCGCAAATTTCAACAAAGTTTAGGAAATCTACGACAAAAAATATTTTCCCCTTTCTTTTTTTAATTGATAATTGCTTTAGAAATAATTTTAAGCGTTCTTGATGTATTATTATTAAATCAATTTGTTTAAAATTTTTAAATATTTTTTTGAATTCGTTAATTTTTTAAATTGCTCTTATCAGTGCTATTTACCTAGGTACTTGGGATGTTTTTCATATGTGAGGGACATGTCTCCGAAATACGACTTTTAGTCTGTAGTTATATAAGTGTTTGTTAGTAGTGAAAAAAAGGTCACTGTTGATTTAGCTGGATTGAAAGTCAATTTGTGACCTGTTACAAACTTAGATAGTGCAATCAAAGTTATATTAAGGATCGTTTCGATGATATTCACATCTGTACTTGAATTCCAAAAAACAATATCGTTAGAATAAATTGCAATATCAAAAAAGTTTAGTTTTTTTTCTTTACATCGTCCAAAAATAGCGAGAATAGAGTAGATCTTAAAATTGATTCATGGGCAATGAATGGCCTGTTTAAAAGGATCCGAAAAGGTCTTGTTAAATGTAACTTTAATGAATCTGTGGGGCAGAAAATCAGCTATCCAAACCAAGACAGGACCCTTGATATCGAATGTGTCATGTAATTTAAGGATAAGTTTGATCTTCCAGACATCATCAATAGCCTTAGATAAGTCTAGCGTACTTACAAATACTAGATATTTTACGGAATTGTAAGATACGGAAATTGTTTCATAAAATAAACATTTGTTTAAAGAAGGTGTAATTTATCTTACTTTTTGAAGGGAAGACATACACTGGCATTAGCACTTAAAACGGCATCAAATATGTTGTCTTATTATGCGGACTTATACACCTCGAGATAATTGTATTGTACGAAGCTTTCTTTCATAACCGCTTTTATAAATTAGAGGGTTGGGAGAAGACAAATTACCTTTTTCTTAGAATATTGCGATAGTTTTATTTCCATGTATTAATATCATCATTTTGAATGATCAATAACTCAGTTCACTTCATTTCGGTTCTACTGTATTGTTCGGTGATGAACAGCTCCAAACTTGGAGCAATAAATCGCCAGTAAAACTGATTAATATGCAAATATTGAAAATGAATAAATTAAATAAGAATATTAGATTAACTACAATATACACACACTCATAGTTTGACTCCCATCTATTTCTATTAATATTTTACTCATGTTGCAATTTATATATATATATATATATATATCCAGTTTGACGGTTTTTAAAATACAGGAAAAATAATGCACCATACAAGACTTTTAACCATTATCTATACGTTGCAATTTCATGAACATAATAATTTAAAGCATATAAAACACGATGAGTCTGAATAGTCATTTAATTATAAATTTTAAGGAAGCAATAATTGTTGCATCAGATTGTGTTGGTGATTTTCCTCACTAAAGATCAATTTCGCATTAGTCATGGAATCCATATCAAATTTTTAACATTAATCCGATAACGTGTATTACTTACTACTTCATCCTACTTAAAAGAAGTTTTAAAAAATTATTTTGTTTTCCGAATTTAAAATCCAAAACTTTAGCTATATAATTTCAATAGACTATAAAAATTATAATAGCATAAACTTGAAAATAACTATTACAAGGAATTACAAATGGATAGAAGATGGATTTAAACGAAAGAATATATCCACGAGGAGAGAGAACCTTAAAAATTTATGATGAAATCTTCCAAGACTTCAAAACGTGTGACTGATCCAAAGTGGCAACGTTGGTCCACTCCCTTTCACCAACTCACTCCCTGAGCCCCGCCAGTGGCCGAGCGCCGAAGCTCTTCCAACTGGGAGATGAAGATCATGTTCGTGGATATGACGAGATCTTCATCGAGCTGGCCGTGTGTGGTTTCCCTGGTTGCCACACGGGTTACACGAATGTGGGCCAGCTACCCCTCAAGACCTCCAGGAAGGCACCCGGCACGCTCCCCTCATTTGTTACAAAATTTCATGATTTCAGAGGCTGGAATAGCGTGTTTAGTTTATAATAATCATTAATAACAAAGCATTTACTGTTTAGAAGTCCCTATTCCAAATTATTTGTTGTAATGACAGTGTTTTGAAATATATTCATTTTTCCAACCAGCGTACCGGGTATTTTGTTGCGGACGCGTTGATCCTCGCCCCTTCCCATCAACGCACGACTATTTTACCATTTTACCCGATTTAGAGACAAGGCAGACGGACCCATTTCTTATAGGAGTGTTAGTGAAGGAGTTGTCGCAAGACTCGACTTCCCCGGGGCTGTCCAAAAGGTCTATATCAGGAGTGAAGGAAGGAAGGACAGCCCTCGAGGGACAACAGGTAGCCGACCTCCAAGTGGTGTTCCTCGGGCAACGTTGTTCTCTAATTAAGAGCAGCGGCTGACTGGCTACTCTAAAAAGAATTTTTGCATTTAATGAATTCTCATAATATCACCTTGGTTTAATAAAGAATAAACTCTGCCGGATCAAATATAAATATCCTTCTTGTCGTATAACATTAAAATATTACAAAGAGAAAAACATTCGATTGCGATTAAAAAATGTTTATTCTGCAGTTTTTTTTACCTAAAACTAACATTTAGGAACTCCAGATGGAGTTTCAGAATGATTCCTTTGTTCCATTTTCTCATGATATTGTTATGTAGATCAAGTTTTGAGGATTTTATGCAATGAGTCTCAAACAGCAAAACAGTTTCTTAAGAGCAATGAAATTTATTAAGATAAACATTTCTTAAAATACAGAATACAGCAGCAAAATTCGCAAATTAAATCCCAGAAGGCATTCACTCCTTCTACAGCTCTCAGACACGACTATCAGTGTCTGACAATACAAACACGAATTGATAAAGATTATTCACAAACAATCGCTCGATGGTAGGAATTCTTAAACATCCGAAACAATACTGACTCAATGTCAGCGAGTGATTCCTATTTATGGTCTACGTTTCTGCCTTCTCGCTCTTTCTCGAAAAATCCGCTAACGTCATAGATCGCGACGTTAATAGATTTCTCCAGTGATTTGCAAAATGTTCCATATGGTCACTTACTCACCAAAATTGGTCAACAATATGTTCCTAAAAAGTAATGCTAACTAGACTCGATCATCAACATTTCACCAAGTTTCCATTGAATCTCCATTATAATGTAAGGAACCGAATTGCTTGCTAATATTACAATTTTTATCATAAAATAAGTACAACAGAAGGTAATATTAACGTATTAAACATCGAGATGTAATTGATTTACACTATTTTAAGCATTAATTATATAAAATTCGTAACGAAGTTTTTATAGCAGGAAAATTAAATTCTGTGGGACTATAAATGTAAACATTCTCTTTCTGTAACGGACAAAAAATAGTAACATATTTTTCTCACTTTTAACGACTCAGACATTAAAACAATCGAAATTATTCAAGACGTCACCGGAAAAAACATACGTGCGTTACAGAATGTGGAACGAAATGGGGGAGTGGCTATATTAAATAAGCTGAAACGGTTCTTTGTTCCCACATTCATCTACAAAGGATTTCTTCCAAAGGACTGCAGACACATTGGCTAAAAGGGTTGCTTGTGAGCTCTCGGTTTTCCTGGCACCTGATTTTTATGGAGCTGTATTTTAAAATAAAATGTAACAAGACACTTGTGTGTACCACGTAACGTACAGCCCCCTCATCGGAAAGGGGTGTAGGATTCTAGGGGTTCCAAAGCCTGACTGATGCCAAAAGGGCCGAAAATCTGACTTTTCAGGGGGCAATAATATTCTCTGTTACGCCACTGGTACAACCAACACCAAGGTATTATGATATTCAACCTGGACTATCCTGGACGTTTGCTGAATTTGCAGAGAAGCAGGAGGGGGGCAAAGCATATTATTTGGCTTTTTTTCAGTGGACACATGGTTATATTAAAGTAAGTCAAAGACCAAATAAGTCTTTTTCAACCTTCACCAAGTGTGTTCCGTTAATCAAGTTTTTTCTAACCATATTCTCAATTGAATCGGGCTCCTCAAACAAAAACTCATTTCCAACCTCTTAAATGGTTCTGATTTCTTTTCGAGTGCCCAATAGCATTGACCAAAAATAGATCAGCTGTACTTCGGGGACTTGAAGCAAAAACAAGACAGTACTTATAAGTCCTTTAAGATTCTTGCATATACGAATGAATGAGATTATTAAAGTCCACTATTAAGTTACACGAGGACTTTTGGTGACGGATCTCGCAATTTTGAACCATGGTCAAGTGATGAGAACAATACCTATGCTGTCACCCCCTCTCCGAAATTCCAAACCAATAGGAGGAATTTGAGCCATGACAGATCTAACGTGTATGAGCTCCTCTACACCGGAGGTCTTAATTAGTACTTAACTCAAACTCATGACCCAGTTGCATGAGACCATGACCATGACCACTAAGCTACAGGAACCTTGGATATGCCAAAGAGGCGTAATACTCCCATGTTCCCAATATTCTCTGAACCAAGGGTTACGTCTCTTGCTTTTGATGTCAAGGCGAGTGAAGTAGTCCTTAAAGGCCAGTACCTCTCCTGCCTGACTTCTCAACACCAGGGCACTGTAGGATTGGTCGGGGAACATCTGGAAGTGCTCTAGAATGTCGTAAGCCAGCCACATAAAGTCACCCACTCGGGACCGTCCTAAGTGCTGCAATCACTTCACGGCACTTAACAGGTGATTAATGTAGTTGGGTGGCAACAAGGAGAATCACTGCCCTGTTCAATAGAAATATTTATATAGTATATATCTTATACTATATTTTTAATGACTGGACTGAATAATTCTAAATAAAAAGAATTTAAAACATTACTGAGAGAGAAAGTATTATAATTACACAACGTTTGTAAAAGAGTTGCCGAAATGTAATTATCAGTTCACTAACTAGTTGAGCATCATAAAATGCACTATCTTGATACATTCATTATTATTAATATTGAAATAGAAATTTGTTAGAATTTCAAATTTGACTTTTATGTAATTTATTTTCTCTCGAATATTTTTCATTAAAAATTCATCTTTGAAAATCAATCAGGTTAAGTTAAAAATGATTAAAAGGAAAAAAAAATAAACGAAGAATATAAGAGGAGTGTTACAATTCGCGAATAAAATACAAAACAAAAATAGTTATTTTATGTATATGTCAAAGTGTAAAATCCGTTATTTCATAAAATGATTTACCAAGCTGGTTAAAGTTTATTTGAAATTGGATTCTAAGTTTTAAATAGCTATTTTACAAAATACTGATTGCTTAAGTATTAAATTTATAAATATGGCATGTTCTATACTAGCGGTACTCGACCTGCGGTCCACCGAGCTCTTTTAAGTGGCCCGGTCATGAACTATTGTTCTGAGAAATTCTTTTATTTAAAACAATGAATTAAAAATTTGGTGGCAAATTCTTAGACAAGAAATCAAAAACATCAATTTTGCTTTTTTGCTGTCGATGTTGTATGGCTGTGAATTGATATTCTTTTTCTATTTGTAACGGTTACGGTTAGTGAAAACATAGAACAGTGGATTAGCGACAATTTTATGGGTGGAACTAATTTTGAACAATCTTTCATACCTTGCAAGCGAAAAACATTCGAGGTTGACTGTTTTGTAGTGAAAAACAAACATGGATCAGTACTTGTTTGATTTGTCACGAAAGTGATGTATTTAAAAATAACAATAAACTGGAATTATTTAATGACATTTTCCCCTTTCAAGAGGTGATAAATAGACTTTATTGAATATTCTTTGAAACAGCAACAAAGTGTTTAGTCAGTAGTAATTTCACAGTAGTAACGAAGACATCCTAAGAAATCTGTTATTTTATTGGTAATCATATGAAACCGTTTACCGATGCAAAAATTGCGAAGAAGTGTTTCTTAAATTCTTTTAATTTAGTGTTAGTGACAAAAATAAAAAATATAAAAAATTTAAAAAAATCAAAACAGGAGTTATAACATTTTGATTAATTTTCCATCCATATTTTAAATTTCAAGTGCTATCTTGGTCTTAGCTAACACATGTGTGTATGCGGCCCGCGTGAAATAACTGACATATGTATGCGGCCCAGCAGAAAAAAAGGTTGAGTACCCCTGTTCTATATATACTGTGGATAAAATTTTTGTAATATTTTTAAACAGCGTGTTTTCATTAGCAGGACTAAGAAGGCTTATAATTTATATAATTTTAAATTAAAAAAACTTCAATATAATTATTGCTGCACTCTATTTTACTATCGTTGAACTAATTTATCAAAAATATATCTCTTGAGTTTTCTTTTATTTATCATTTAAGGTATCCGACTACTTGCGACAACTTTTTTGAAAAAAGGAAATATGGAGATCTTTTTGTGATTTTTATATTTATATAGTATATTTTAAGGAAAAAATCCTAAAATTGGTAAAAGAAAAACAATTATTATTATTATTAAAATGGGAAAAAACTAGTAAAAATGTACGAAAAATTACATAAACGGGGCCCGCTCTCTACAAAGATTTTATGAACAAATTCTCAATTTTTCAGTTTTGATGTGTTACTTTGTTATTCCTGTTTGAAGTGATCTTCATGATAAGAAATATTTTAATTCTTACAAAAACTAGAGCACTTTATCTAAGTCATTATATGAAATTGCTTAAAAAAACATTGACTATATTCACATAAAGAGCTGCAAAT
Organism: Trichonephila clavipes; assembly: GCA_019973935.1. Classification (NCBI taxonomy): domain Eukaryota; kingdom Metazoa; phylum Arthropoda; class Arachnida; order Araneae; family Nephilidae; genus Trichonephila; species Trichonephila clavipes. The sequence continues at coordinate 358,641 of BMAU01004466.1, forward strand.
TTTGAAATAAAACAGTTATTGATAAATCTGAAGATCAAAATACTTCTACTGTTATGCAGAACATAAGCAAAAAAAATTTCAGCTATTTATTTTCAAAATTTTTTGAGCAATCGTGGTCCCCGTTTGAGTTTTTCGAAAAAAACACGTTTCGCGTAAAACGCATTTCAAAGTTTGACATCTTGTGTAAAGTTATGGCATTTGCTTTTACTAAAACGATTGTAGTTTTTGTTCTAGTGGAGGGAAAATAAAGTACTTGGTATTGTTATTAAGTTAATAAAATGGTCTATAAAAATAAAATCATAAAATTTTGCCGATTTTTGAAAAAATCATGGTTTTAGGGTAGTCGGATACCTTAATCTATGAATTATAAATGATATATGGAATGTATTTTTTTATTTTTTTAGAGAGATTTTATTTATCTCCTAAGTTAACTTATAAAACATGTATATGTTTTAACATCACATTCTTTATTTTTTATTTTAACGTTCTGTCAATAGTCAGTTTATTAAATATCTGGAATATGTACAAGGTATAGAATAGATAATTAAAATGTGTTATTCTTCTAGTATATACCGTAACAGATTTGTTTGGTTATTTTATGAAATACCTTGTTATTTTCTTTGAAATAACTGAATGACATGCTTCAACAGTAATATACGTATGAATTAACAAATATCTAATAAAATGACTTGAACGAAGTTGACTATACAAACTTTATTGTTTTGGGAGATATCTACATTGAAAAGGACTACGCTTTATTATGATCACTTACAGTTATCTTTGCGTAATATTAATGGACAGGAACCAAATTAGGAATATTTTTTGAGATATTAAAATACAGTAATATCCCGAACTTACGCGGTAGGTAAGACTGAGTGATAACCGGGTAAGTTGAATTCGCAGAAGTTGGGGGATAATTTTGCATAAAAATACGCAAAAATTATTTTTAGTTTGGGCTAGAGATGAAGGAAAAGGATAATTTAGAAAAACAAAATTTTTTATAAAATCTAAGGTAACACAAATACAAAATCACAAATCGAAGTTTTTTAATGTAGAAGGTTTCATAAAACTTAATAAATTTGTCTCTCTGCCGGCTTTCAAAGATTTTTTCTCCCACAAAATTTCCTCGTAGCATGCTAATAATTTTTTTATTACTTGTTCTATTAAAAAAATAGATTTTCGTTGGAGACTGTATTTTCTAAAATTTGTAACCCTTTTTCAATTAAACGGAGGCCTCCTATCGAATTCCCAACTTTCATTCGATGTCATTCAATCTTCTGATGGAACTAGGACTAAAGACTCAAGTTCTTCAATGTATTGCTCTTGCACATGCATTTCTTTGAGCTCCTCAATTGTCAGTTCCCGATTGTGGAAATCCAGCAGTTTTTGCACGTCATCACAATTCACTTTTAAATTTATTTATCTGGCAAGATCGGCAATTTTTCAATCACGTTAACAATTTCATCAGGCTCTGGCACTGATTCCGTCTTAAGTTTCAGTGATTAAGAAAAAAAAGAAGAAAGATGAATCGACGAGATTTGAAAATTGCGCAACTCCGGGTGTGCGTAATTTGGGGTAGCGTAAGTAAAGATACACTATCTGGCCAAAAGTATCCGGAAACCCCTTAAAAAGTGGTCCTGGCGAAAGATGCGATTTGATACGTAATTGAAAGCTATAAAAGTGATGTAGTGCTTTGTCAGACTGTATTTATGCGTTTGTGAGACAATGAGTAAGTCAAAGGAGCTTAGTGAGTTTGATCGTGGCAGTATAGTGGGATGCCACCTTTGTGGGAAGTCAGTTCGTGAGATTGCGGACATTCTACAGAAGCCTAAATCCACTGTGAGTGATGTAATTGTGAAGTGGAAACGTCGAGGCAGTGAAACGGCAGAAAAACGAACCGGTAGGCCGAAAATACTTGGTGAACGCAGCCGCAGAACTCTGAAATGGATAGTGAAACAAAATTACAAGTCCTCGTTGGTGGAAATTTCTCAGGAGTTCCAAAATTCATCAGGAGTTAGTGTTAGCAGCAGGACTGTCCGTCGAGAGTTAAAAAACTTGGGATTCCATGGTCGTGCAGCCGCTCATAAGCCAAACATCACTCCACAGAATGCGAAGCATCGATTGCAATGGTGTAGAGTTCACCGTCATTGGACTGTGGACATGTGGAAAACTGTTCTTTGGAGTGATGAATCTCGGTTTACAGTCTCGCAGTCGGATGGACGCGTCTGGGTTTGGTGGATGCCTGTCGAACGTTTCTTTAGCGACTGCATTGTGCCGACTGTTAAGTTTGGTGGTGGAAGCATAATGGTGTGGGGGTGTTTCTTGTGGTTTGTCCTGGGTCCGTTAGTTCCTGTGATTGGAAACATGGACTCTGAGATGTATGTGGACATTCTGGACAATGCTGCACTCCCAACTCTATGGCAATATTTCGGGGAAGGCCCATTTCTCTTCCAGCGGCATAACTGCTCCATTCACACATCGAGGCTTGCACAGACGTGGTTTGACGAAATGGGTGTTCAAAAACTAGGCTGGCCCTCTCAGAGTCCCGATCTAAATCCCATAGAACACCTTTGGGACGAATTAGAGCGCAGATTAAGTAGCCAGCCAAATCGACCATCCTCACTTCAAGCACTCACTTCAACTGAGATGGACGCCCGGAAGGCAATTCCTATGGTCACCTATAAAAAATTGGTGGAAAGTCTTCCCAAACGTGTGCAGGCTGTCATTCATGCAAAAAGGGGACCATCCTCATATTAATATGTGCCTCAGGACGCTCTAAGTCCATACCAGTGGGTATCCGGATACTTTTGGCCAGATAGTGTATTACTAAACTCAAACATTATTATCATTTGACTTCTTTCCTAGCCTATAAAGAGCGTCATATTTTCTTATACGCCGATTGGGTGGCGTAGTTGGTTTGTCGCTGGTCTTCTGCACCCAAGGTTGCGGGTTCGACCCCGACCCAAGTCAGAGGATTTTTATGATGAGGGAAATCGACAGTGGCTATGTCGTATGATTATGCGGCATGTAAAAAATCCCTTAAAGTGCCCGTTTGGCTTGGGTGCCGTGGGCAAAATTAAATTCTTAAATTCAATTTCGCATCGTCAGAGCTCAGTTGCCTCCCTCTGGGGAGGGGTGAGTGAGTGTTGATTTTTTTTGGCGCAAGAGCCAAGTTTGGCTATTCGCCACACATTCGTTAATATAATCTGTGATCTAGACGGGAAAAGAAAGAAAGGATAAATTGAATGACAAGAAGGAGGGTCGAAGATAGAGAAGGATCACTAGGGTACCCCGGGGTCGTGACACCCGCGTTTACCAAAGATAGTAAACCCTTTGGGAAAAGGAAAAGATCACTAGAGAGTACATCGGGATTATGACACCCGTACTCACCTAAAGAAGGTGACCCCCTGAGGGGCCCTCTGGGGAGGAAACTGGCCGTCCAAATTACCTACGGCAATTGGTACCGCCTAAATGGTGCTAAAATAAAAAAGTGATACCAGCTCCTGGGGGAATGAACTAGGTTTGCAAAGGCAAACAATACCAATACGTAGCCTCATTAGAGGGAAAAAATGTCTTCTTATGCAACTCATTTTTATTCGACTTGATGCATTTTTTAAATATTACCTTGAAACCTTAATGTTAAATAAAGCGTCCCTTTACATGATAAAATGCAAAATTAATTCTTTATTTACTATTTTGAAGTTTTAAAAACGCCATTTGTCGAATGAATGAATGATGACGTGCATGAACAAATGTGTGAATTATAATATTAGACGTTTTCATGAAAATATTGAGACATTTTTATGTTTGAAAATGGTCTCTGCGTTGAGTTCAAGCTTTTGTATGTTTGACGAAGATAGCTTCAGAAAAACAAAGCGAGAAGAAATTATCCGTTTTTTAGCAAAATATTAACTATTATTCAAAATATTTAGGGATATATTTCAAAGTTTGTTTCTTACCTTGCTCCTGCATTCTGTTTGATCTTGAGCCGGTGAACTATGATGTCCATCGTGGCAGCAATGTTCTCTTCTTGGCCCACCTTTTCTTCGACGGCGATTTCAATACCATGCAAATCAGCTTGACGTTTGAGTTCTTCAAATCCTTGGGATCCTAACAAAGTTCTTTCAGAATTTTCAGTGTACACTACAGGGATATACTTCCAATGGAAAAACCTGGAACAAATTTGAATTCAATCGTATTGTTATCTTAAGCTCACTTATCCATAACAAAACAAATACGTAGCTAGTTCAAGTCAATGAACAAGAACTAACTTTATTTGCCATTTTGTAATACAAACAAACAAATTGTATGACAATAATACCAACAAAAAGACCCATGATGTAGAGGGTTTGATAGATGTTAAATTTGTAGAGGCTCAGTCTTGTTGGCAGGGTGGGGAAAGAAAGGGGAAAACTCAGGTGACGTTCTCATCATTAGTCCGTGGTGAAGAATAAAATGTATGTGCATACAAAACGAATGCATTACGTTTTCCTTTTCTCTTACTCTCTTGATGTCAGGACTTCCTGGTGATTTCTTTATTTATATCAGTAAAATTTTCTTTTTGTGTTTCGCTTCTTTCCTTTCTCAAAGGAGACACACAAATTTGCTTTGTAAGTACAAAAGCAAATAAAAACATTACGATTATTATTAATATAATATATATATATATATATATATATATATATATATATATATATATATATATATTTTGAAATAAAATGCGTCAAAGAGAAAAGTATCGTGGAAGACATAATAAATGGTACAAGAGAATGCATTCATATTTAGAATAACCAATATCCAAAATCTTTAAGAATATCGAAGTTAACAAATAATTTTAACTAAAATTTTAACGAGTCAAAAAGAGAGGAGGAAAATCAAAATGTTTCTCTCCTGTGTGGTTCATATTTTACCTTATAATTAAATTTAAAAAAAATACCAATTATTGTAAAATCCGGTATATAACGCGCACTTTTAGCACAAAAAATAAGAACGAAATTTAAGGGGGTGCGTTGTACACCGGGTATAAAAAATGATAGTTTTAAAAATAAAAAAGAAATGAACACAAAAAATTAGATTTCTACTTAGATTGGAGTACTGGTGATTTAAAATGAATGACATACTTAATGAACTTAAGGGGTTGTAGAGTTCTAGAAGTGCATTACCTAAGATAAAAGAGAGAGAGAGAGAAACCTAACTTTTCAAAAACATAACATAATACCTCAAATAATCCATTTCAAATCATAAAGCATTGTATACGTGCAATTTAAGTCCCTTCGTAAAAAAGGAGGTGCGCGTTATACCGCGAATAGACCTAAAAATTAAAAAATGCAGTTTGAAAGTATAGATGAGTGTTATACACCGGATTTTAAGGTATTAAAACACCTCTAATCCTTATATCCAAATCATACTCACTGCTCACTTTAGTGATTAATAAAGCTTGTTTAGAGTGATTTTATAAATATTTTTCAGTTAAAATAATATAAAAAAAAGATAGTTCCCCCTCACATTGTATATGTTGTACCTTTTTTAAAAACTGCAAATAACTGCTGATATTTATGTAAGAAACTAGTCCCAACTTTCCTAGGAATGGAGGGAGTACACGTTTCTTTCTTTCTTTTCACATATCCTCTTTAACCCCCTACAATTTCTAAGAAAACTACGTTTCTCGTTCACAACCTACCAAACGAGTCATAAATCACCATTCGTCAATGGAACATACTGAGAAATTTCATGTATCCTTCCGCAAGAAGGCGGAGTTACAAGTTTACTTTCCCCCTCTTTCCAAATGCGCAATGTTGACTTAATAATTAATCGCAAAAAATTAATTTAAAAATTTTAAAGTATGCGCGTTTGAAAGAGCATAAAGAAAAGGAAATTTTTTTTTCCTGTTTTTACTTTTTTTTATCCGATAGTTAAAAATATTTTTATAATCGTTTTAATGCTCTAGATATGGACTTTCAGATATTTGTATAATATTTAAAAATACTTAGAGTTTTTTTTTTTAAAAAATTGAAAAAATTGGAAGAATTCAATTTTTTTTCGCTTTTTTTAGATACATTTTATTCCTTGCAATTGAAAGCAACATCCTAGATGTAAATATACGAGAAAGAAACTGCATAGGATTAACATTACGCTCGAGGTTTCGTGGTGGCGTGCCAAAGGGAGACTTAAGTGTGGGAACGAAATTCTGAAGGCTGTCATCGACACAGGGGCCCAGATATCCGTGGTAAGAGCAGATGTCGTCGAGGGACAGATCGTCGATAGTGGAGGGACAATCCAAATAATGTCTGCGTTTGGAGAACGCGAAATAACCGAATTGAATATTTTCAACCTGAAAATCGACTACTCCAGACACGGGGTAGTATCCATTATGTGTGCAGATTCTAAAAGGCTGGTTAACGACATGTTAGTCCCATTAACCCAGCTTATGAAGCGCTGTTAGAAAACGTGCAGTTTATTCGCAATCCTGCAGTACTTCGAGAATCTTCAAAGAACGAAGAAATTATTAATTCAACAGATTTAACATCAATTGTAGCCAAGAAGTGGTCACTGATCTAAGCCCTGGGACTTACACACAGTATTTATTGAATATTCCAGACAAAAATTTGGTTGCAGTGGAAAGTTGTGAGAACCCCCTGGGTTCCACCCTGGACACTAAGATTAACTTGAGGCAAAGAATGACCAGAAGCCATTTGTATAATAACAAATTATATTTATTCACTTAGTTCAAATGTCAACTTTCTAATTACAAATATTCAACTATATGTCTACGTCAAAAGGGATTTACCTTTACTATTAAATTAAAGTACGAGAAATATGAAATTAATCAATTACTAAGCTCAATATCGAACGAATTTACCGGAATAGGAGGTCCGAGAAATACACGCAACTTGAATTATTATCATTCACTAAGATTTAACTAACTTTATTGTATTAACGCTTGTGGTAAAAGGTACTAAGTAAGAATATATCGCCTGGATGTACTACCAATCTTTCCAGGTAGATTAATCCTTCTAAGGCTACTTCGCTGAATAATAATAGCAATACTCCAATTTCGTATTGCAATTGAATCTTCCTAACCTCGTCACTATTGTTGCTGGCTCAATCGCCTTCTCTCCTCTAACTTACAACGCTCTCCTTAAATACCTTATCTGCTTTGCATATCTCATTTTCTTCTATTAGAGCTGATTGAAAATATACGCGAATTTACAATTCCTAAAGATGCCTAAGAGTATTAGAGGAAAAGTGCCGTAAAGATTCGTCACAAAGTAAGGCATCGAATGTCCAAACAAATGGACAAGGTATAAAAGAAAGCAAGAGAAAGGTAGCGCTTTCTGTTGATTCATTGAATTCTGAGAATAACTTTATTCTCTAGAAATGTTGTAGAAGGCTGGAAATCTAATGTAATCACCTTGTTGAATGACAGTGACGAACATATGAATAAAATAATCAGTTTCAAACTTTCGGAACTACTACTGAAATTTTGTCTAATATCGCGATTACGCTGAAGCGACGAGGAAATATTACTGACTTCGTAATCATTCGAAAATCCCTTAGCTTTGTCGATGGTGTAAGGATTGTTAGTAGTATGGGGACAACGCCAATATGGGATATAGATTCGCTTGTGTAAATAATGTCTATTACGCCAGAGGTCAATGTTGCAAAGAGTGAGGTTGCCTTAACTTGTGTATTTAAAAATGGAATCTTGTATAGTAATAGGCGTCGTTGGTCCCGTAAGGAATGTATTTCTAAATTTATTGACTCAACCCTGGTGCAATGTTGTCGTGATCTCATAACAGGTATTCTTAATTTGGAGTTGAAAACAGGATTGGAAATACTTAAGTTTCGTGTGGATATTTTATGGACAATAACATGCATTGGTTGCCTTTTGTCACTTTCGGGATTGAGAATGTGATCTTTCTTACTTTCATTCTACTTAGATTTTGGAGGAAAAAGAAAAAAGGGAATTTTTTTTTAAATGTATAAACCTGGTACAATATAGAAATTAACTTTGGTTGTGGAAGCTTAAGCATGTGAAAGTAATGCATTATCCAGGTTGCCTACCCCGTTAATTAGTTAACCGTTATTTGCTTATTTGCGCGTTTATTGCGTTATTTTACCCCGTTATTTGCTTAACGTTTTCTGTACCATAATTTCTTAAAACTGCTAAAGATTAAAACTTTGGCTTCAAAATATGCTTTGCTAATATATGTTGTGTAATTATTTTAGATTTTGTGCTATATTTTTAGTAACTTGTCTTTTTATATTCTAATATTTTTTGAGTATTACTTGTGTTTGTATCTTGTATGGATATTAATTTTCGAGCGTAATAATGTGATTTGCAAAAATTATTTTTGTGGGAGTTGTATTAGCAAAAGCTTTTATCATGTGACACCTGAAAAAAAATTTCTCACATTATCTTGTTTCTTGACAAGTATGTATACAGATGTTTTTTTTGTTGTTGTTTCTTTTATAGTTTCTTTTCAGCTGCATTGTCCTGGAATGGCAGATGAGCTTTTAAGGGGGGGAGGAGGTGTAGTAGTGGAAGGGTCCATCACCATCTGCTAAGGGGGATGGTCAGTTTCTCCCCCTTTGGGATGGGTCGAAGTGTCTAACACCCTCTCAAGGGAGTGTCAGCTGAAAAAGCTGAAAAATGCCTTCTTTTCTTCACCCTTTGGGGGTTAGAAAAGAAGACATTCTGTCCTTGAGTACGAAGAAGTGAAGTCATGTACTGAGTGTTACTAGTTGAATTGAGTGTTTTTCTTTAAATGTTTTTTCTTTAAAATATATAAATCTTAACATTTAAAATTTAGACCCCATGGTTTTAATTTTGTGTCCGTGCCCATTGATTAGAATTAAACTTTAGTCACACGCACAAAAGATTTTTATATATAAAGATATAGAGAGAGTGAGCTAATAGTAGGAATTGAAAAAGACTCTTGAATTATAGACTCACCCAAAAAGGATTCACTTTACACTATGATGTAACTGTTATTCTTAATTGATTTTCATTTATCATGTACATATGCTAGGAAAAAAATACTTGAGGCTTAAGACGTTGCCACTTCTGTCTTTCCTTTGGGAGTCATTCGAATGTATTCAACTCAAGTTACAAGAAAATAGAAAAAAATGCAATAAAAAGCGTTCAAGAACATGTCTTTATGCTTGCTTGCTTTTACTTCGCAGTACTTCTGAACTTTGAGAAGGAAGTTTTAGAGAGAGAGAGTGCTTCAGAGTCAAAAATAAAATCTACTTTTAATCTGTTAGAAGATATAGTTCAGATTTTTTGAAAAAGAAGGAAAGAGAGAACATTAAGGTTTCATTAGTATCAAGTGAACACCATCCAATATTTTAATCAAGGCATTAAATCAAAAGACAGACTTCGCCAAATTATTTTTCGTCTTTTCGCGATTCATTCTGAAAGGAATTTTTTATACGCAGAGTCAAATCTGACGAATTATTTTACTGTATGCTGAAGTTCTTTAATTACTTTAAGCATTCTAAAAATTTCTTAAAAGAATAAATAATAAATCAGTGCACATTCTGATGTTTGAATTAAAAAGCTTTTACTATTTTACTGAAGTAATGATGAAGATATTAGAACTTGAAGAGAGCTTTCACATTTGTATGGAATGAAATCAACTGGTAGAAAAAAAATGTAATTTTTTTTATTCCAAAATATATTTAATTGCATTTCTGGTTGCAAAATAATAATTTTTAGTGGAATAAACACGTATTCATATGTGTGTACGTGTGCACGTACGATCATGTAGAAATTTGAAACGAGAATACTCTTCTAATTAAAATTCTTTAATTAAATCTTAAATGAATTTTAAGCGTTGAAATTTATTGTATAATAAATCATATAATTCAACATTCTTTAATAAATTGTAACTACTGTATCATTATAACAAGATCAATTTTCTTTTAGGATCATTAAATTGTCGTGTAAGTATCCTTTTGCTTCATTTTGGATTCTGAAAAAAAAGAAAAATAATATTGTTACGAATTTTGTGTTGTGAATATTTAAAATAGTGTAAATAATATATATCTGGATGTGTTATACGTTTATATTACTCTATGTTGTATTTATTTTACATAAAAATTGTAATATTCGCAAGCAACGCCGTTCCTTACATTATAATGGCGATTCAATGGAAAATTGGCGAAATCTTGGCGATAGAGCCAAGTTGGCATAATTTTTGGCGACCATGTGGGTGACTTGACAGCCATGTCAGCAACCCTTTTTGGGTTCTGACATGGATTTTGGGTTCTTCTTCGTAACCCTATGGATTCTGAAGGAAATTAATGGAGAAATTACTAATATCACGATTTATGACGCAATCGGATTGACAAAAACTCCGTGCAGACTATAAATAGGGAGTCCCTCTCTGAAACTGAGTTAGTAATGTTTTGCCTATATATAGTGATTAGAAGAACTGTTTTGACCGTGAAGAGTCAACGAGCAATTAGTGATTACTTCGGCTGTTGAGTAGGACGAGCGAGTGCTTGCGAATAATATTTAATCATACTTGTATTTTAGGTACTGATTGTTGTGTATGAGCACCGTAGAAGGAGTGAGGGCTTTCTGAGATTTACTCAGCGAATTTGAGTACTGTATAATATATTCCATGGATTGTATTGCGACAATAAATTTCCATCGCGCGCTCCTTAAGAACTGCCTTGCTTTTTGTGACTAATTTGCATAAAGTTCTCGAGCCCCTCTATCTACGAAACAATTTAATTTGCAGTGTTTGTGTGTGTGTGTGCGATTGTTGTATTTTAAAAAATCCATCATTGTTCAATACTTTCTCAATTTAAAGCAAAATTAATCGAAAATAATTACTTGAACGTGCGTTTCGTTTCATAAAGAAAGGCAATCTTTCAATAATCGAATTAAATTTTTTTTTTCAAAACACTCTAAACCAGCGATGCTCAGCCTTCGGCCCTCCGAGCCTTTTTAAGTGGCCCGGTCATGACCCATTTTGCTCTGAGGAATTCACTTACTTAAGAACATTGTATTAAAAATTTGGTGGGAAATTCTTTAACAAGAAATCAAATATATCGATTTTGCTTTTTTGCTGTCGATGTCGCATGGCTGCGAATTGATATTCCTTTTCTATTTACCACGGTTAGTGATAACAGACAACAGTGGTGTAGCGAATTATTTATGAGTGGAACTAATTTTTAACAATGTTTCATATCTTGCAAGCGAGAAAAATGTTCGAATGATTTGGAGGTTGACTTTTTGTAGTGAAAACCAACATGGATCAGTACTTGTTTGATTCGTCACGAAAGTGTTGCATTTAAAAAAATATCAATAAACAGGAAGCATACTTACATTCAATGACACTTTTGCTCTAAGATCTCTTTCAAAAGGTGATAAATAGGTTTTATACTGAATATTCTTTGAAACAAGAACAAAGTGTTTTGTGAGTGGCAATGTCACAACTGTAACAAAGACATCCTGTGACGTTTGTTATATTATTGATATTCATACATAACAGTTTAATGCAAGCATTGTGAAGGAGTGTTTTTCTAAATTTTTTTAATTTAGTGTAACAGGTAAAAATAAAAAAATATATATACATAATAATAATTAAAAAAAATCGAAAATGTGTGTGTTTGCGTGTGGAGTTATAATATTTTGATCAATTTTCCACATTTTAACTTTCCAATGTTATCTTGGTCCTAAAGCCTTTCTCCCCCCTCCCTCTCTTAAAACCTCATGTTGCAGCCCACGTGAAATAGCTAACATATGTATGCGGCCCAGCAGAAAAAAAGGTTGAGTACCCCTGCTCTAAACTGAATGATGATTAATTCAGTCAACAAACTGATTTTTAATGCATGTGTTTTGGAAATAGAGGGCGCTGTTACAACAGCGGGGTTGTGCAATTGCATCCCCGGTAGTGCGAGAAGGGGGAGAGGAGAGTCTGAGAGGTAGTCTGAGAATAGAGTTTGTGAGGCTGTGTTATGAGGTGTGAGGTAGTTTAGTTATACATAAGGTGTTAGAGGTAGTTAGTAGTTGTGTGTGTGTGTGTATGTAAAATAAAGTTATTTCTTATCAAAGAGTGGCTGTTAATTTTAAGTAGTAGTATCGTTACAGCAATTGTGCATTATGCTTTGTTAGCAGAGTTTTGTAATATTTTTTTTTAAAAAAATGTGTATTCTTGTTTGTTACTATTTCATTCATTCGATAAGCTGCATTTATCGTCTTTGAAAATATAGAAGCTCCCCATATGCTTTTATTTACTTGTAAATAGCGCTTGTAGCATGGCTTGAATACATACGAGATGCCACAATGATTAAAGTAAAACATTGTTTGCTGAGTAATTTTATTATTTTTATAATTTCAAAAGTTAGTTTCTTTTGCCAATCAGTATAATTTGATAAATCCAATAACTTCTTAAAATGAAATTCTCATCCAGATATACACTGCTGGACAATTGCTAAGGACGGCTCACAAATTGCTATGTAGCATAACATTAAGCGAGACATGAGGCCTAGTAGGATAAAATATAGTTGCCACACTGTTCAGACATTAGAATAAAGAATATTTATTTTTCTGGAAAGTACAAAAGCTGTGAAACATCTGAAAGAAAAGAAAATGTTCATTTGATCTGCGTAAGGAGAAATGGAACAATGCATCTAAAAGTCAGCAGGCACCTTAAAGAAAGGTATCAGTACGGGATATGTCCACCGTGGAGTGTGATGCAACATTCCACACGTCGTACCATACTTTGCACAACATTATCCAGCAGCTGTTGAGGCAATTTATCCCATTACTCTGTGAGTGCACGGATGAGGGTGTTCTTGTTTGTCGGAGGGTGTTCTTGTTTCGACCAGCAACTTGCCTCCTAAAGCATCCCACACATTCTTAATGGGGTTTAGATCTGGAGAACGTGCTGGCCATACGAGACGTTGAATACCCTCGCTGTCTAGACAATCCTGAACAGCGAGTGTTCGATAACATGTTGCGTTGTCGTCCATAAAAACAAATTTATCAACGACAGCACCACAGAAAAGACGTACATAAGGAAGTAGAACTTCATCAATGTATCGTTGGCCCGTCATAGTCCCATTCGCAACCACATGTAGGCGCGTGCGGCCATTGATCCTGATGCCGGCCCACACCATGATACTGCATGTCGGATATCGGTCCTTTTCCTGGATATTTTCTGGACGATAAGCAGTACCAGTCTCGCGCCAGATCAGTTGGCGTCTACAATCCGATGACAGACTGAACCTGCTCTCATCTGAGAATAGTACGCATGCCCAGTCCTGTTCAGTTCAATTGTGATGCTCACGACACCATTGCAAACGGGCAGTACGGTTCTGTCTGGTCAATGGGACACACACAACAGGTCTGCGTGCGTATAGTCCTTCTCCCCTCAAACGTCTGGCAACAGTTTTTCGGGAGATCTGCTTTCCTGAGGCAGCAAGAAACTGATTTGCCACCTGCTGAGCTGCGGTATGACTGTTCCTTTTTGCTGATAGGACAATATATCTGTCTTCTGCAGGCGTCGTACTTCTAACATGACCTCCCCCGTGCCGTCTACTACACATTCTAGTAGTTTTAAATGACTTCCACAGCCGTGAAACAACGATGTGAGCGATGTCGAACTCCCTGGCAATATCTGTTATTTTTCGCCCTTCTTCGATCTTTCCAATAATTCGGCCACGCATAAAATCATCTATGTGATGTCGGGAAGACATTCCAAAAATTTTAAGTTCGTCTATTAAATCTTTCCTGTAAAACTTTGACTTGAAACAACAACTGTCCACACGCGTCAAAACCTTTAAAGCTCTTATGAACGCTATCACGTGTTGAACAGACGTGGAAAAAAAATTTCCATACTCATACTTCTTACTAATATCCCGCACTTATTCTAATTTTCCACATTTTGCTTCCTTTCATTTTGTGGTTGCTATGGATGATAGTGTTATCCGTCCTTAGCAATTGTCCAGCAGTGTACTAGAAACCCTTGAATCATACAAATTATGTTTAAAAAGTAAGTTTAAATACGCTTTCAGTTTTTTATAACTCGTTGAACTTTAAAAAGTAACATCTTCAGAAATGATATGGAATATCGTGGTTTTTTACGACAGGAATCGATTGAAAACTTCGAAGTAGTAATTGAAATTACACAGGATTAGATAAAAGCAACACGGTAATAAATCATTTTCAAAATCTTGATTAAAAAACTTGTTTAAGTTAATGAACAACTGAGCACAAAAAAAAGTGTGACAGCTGTAACATTGAGCTTATTGGATGTTGTCTTTTTATCTCAAGGGATATTACAGTTATGCTTGTTTAGTTGATACATGGCGAAAAGTAGTTTAATTATTTCTTCAATAAAATTAGTTGCTATTGAAAAATTTGTTTTCCAATAATCTTCAAAAGCATCAGATGCATCTTATAATTCCTTGATTAGTTACTTCTTATAACTTCTGTTTAGTTTAATATAATTAAAATGTAAACAAAGTAACTTTTAGCTATAATCAGTGTAAAAACAGCCTAAAATGATTTTTACAACGTTTAGAGCTGTAAAGAATTATATCTTTTTTTAAAAATTGATTGAGTACACAGCAAAAATATGAGGCATTATTGATTTGGAAATATAAGATTGTATTTTGCACAGCAGCTGCTTTATTTTTATTTTTTTGCATGTAAAAATACAGTGTAATTTTATTAAAATAAAGCATTTGACGTTGTGTTGTTTATATTTTTAAAATATATTTGTCCAATTGTAACTACTAATTTAATGCTGCCAACTAAACGATAAAAAAATTTATTTTTAATTGAAAAATGTAAAATTCTTCGAAATTATAAATTATTATATTATTTATTTCGAGCGTTCTTGTTTTTATAAGAGCTTATTAACCTCTCAGAATCAACACATGTGCTATATAAGTCGAATTTCGTAATATTTTATTACGTGTGAAACTGTTAAGAAGACTGATATTCTTTAAAGCTAAAAGATTTACTTTTACAAAAGCTCTCCATTTTACAATACCATTATATTTAATTCAAACGAGTAATGCTATGATTTAATACTAGAAAATATATGTAAATATTATTTATCTTTTAACTAATTTCTGTAGTTTAAAGAAAATTTATTCACGAGGAAACTTGGCGTTTTCAAGATTTTGTATTGTGTATACTTCAGAGTGAGATTGATTGCCAATTGATCCTGATATATGTCTTTGGTGATTCCATTTTCCATTTTTATTGTTTGGTGTAAAAAAAAATTTCGTTCCTCGTGCATTCTGTAACATTAAAAGTAGATGCAAAAAGAAGTATTTAACTGAAAAGAAAGAAAATTGCGTATTCACGTGCTTTGTGATAAATATGCTAATTTTTAACAATTGGAGACCATTAACTGACTAAATGGATCTCTAGCACATTGCAACGAATAATCTAGGGGTGAATATAATATTGGACCATCCAATTCTAAGATAAAATTTTATTCAAATGTGGTTTGACTCACGTGAACTGTATTAAAGTCTCACAGATAGATTTTAGAATTATTTGAGCAGATGTGTTATCCGAAAAAGGACGAAACGACATTCAGTGAGACTTGAAGGATATCAAATCTTAGTACCACTCTGTATTTGAGTCTGAGAAATACTGTTATTAGACGTTTTTAGCAATGTGGATGAGCCATGATTGCACAGAAAAATCAAGAAGCTAGCAATCAAAGGAGAGCGACGACAAAACGCAAGAAGAGAACAATCACCCAACAGGCACTCACAGCCCTTGATTCTTCCTTATTAGCAATCTGATGTGTATTAGGGTTACCTGGTACTGTAGAGACCATCCATAGACAATTCAAAACACGGAGGACTGAGGACACAAATGACACATTGCAATGATTTTCCTTTTCCCACTGCCCACGCGTTTGCAGTAGTACTGGGCACATTCAGCATATTACATGGAATTTTTTTAATGACAAGTGCCTCTTCGCGATTGTGTTCTGATGACAAGCGAAAATGCATATGGATGCAATATATAGAAACATCCAGAACAGCGGGAAAATACTCATCTGCCAGCAGCCAAACAGCTCATCAACTAGGAGTTATGATGTTTCATTTGACAGTCGGAAATGGTTAACATGACGATTTATCAATGAAATTTTACATCCCAGAGCGTTACCTTTCCTGTAATCGCCCATTTGACTTATGTTTGAACGGTGACATTGGTACACCTTTTAACTGTTCTCTCTCTTGGGTTACTCCAATACTTCCAAGGTCACAATAAACGTCAGATCTTTTCTGCTAACTGAGTCAATGTTGTTGTGTGTTTTCATACTGAGATATATACGAAAGACGAGAGATAGATGCACAGAAATGTACAATAAAAACACAGAAGAATATAAATGATCCCAGCATAGAACAGAAGGGGTGCGCTGCTTTCCATTCGAGGTGAAAGTTCGACTTCTTTTCCTGAAGATACATCCATGCCTTATTTGGGATTCGAACCCGAGCCTACTCGATTACAAGCCGAGTGTCATAATCACCATACTATGTGGGGTGGTCTCTGAGTCAATGCAAGCTGGGTTACAGTTTGGACGAAGAATAGATGTGGGACCACTTGTTATTGACTTTCTTGTTTTAATAGTTGTATTATCTGAAAAATGAACATAATATTGTTAGGACTATCTGTTCAAAACGTGTATATTACATCTGATTTTCATGGTCTTCACATAAAACCTGGAGCAAATATTTCATAAAAAATTTGCATAATCATCAAAATTTTGATCAATGTGTCATCGTTTCATTAAAACAGATAGTTTAAACTATAGTTATTTTAATTAACTTGATTAGCAGTAATTTAAAGATCCCTTACGAAAATCATAAAAAATGAAATTCTTCGTGGATACCAGATGCCATAGAGGGAGAATCATAATAGATGATCGTCTTACATTTATTAGCTTAGAAAATAAATAACATGAAGTTTAATTTCAGATGAACTAAACTCTCTTAATAGATACTTGTTCCGACATCAGCTTTAGAAAGTAGTAATTTGATGAAATCATCATTTAGTTTATAGTTTCCAGATTTAGTTTCATCATACAGTGCATCATCAACGCAGTCATCGTCTCAAAGTACTATTAATATATTAATAGACCAAATTTTATTCCTTCCTTTTTAGAATTTCTGGTAATCGAATTTTTATATCAGGTTACACAGTTTTATCTTTTTTTAAATATAATTTTTAATTTTCTTAACATATATTTCTGCGATTTTAATTTTCATTGTGTATTAGAATGAAGAAAATTTTCTTACAATTTAAATTTGCATAAAGCTGGATGTTTGCAAAATAGAAATGAAATGAGAAAATATTATATATTGATTATAATGTATATAACAGAGTGTTTCTCAAACTGTGCGGCGCCCCCTTGGGAGGCGTGACAACTGTGTACAAGGGGGGGCGAGCACATTGAAAAGTCAAATATAGAGGATTATTTGAATAAAATTAATCTACTGAAAGTAAACAAACAAAATATACATTCTGACATAATAAAAAATAAAATTCACATTTACACTGATAAATTACACTTATAAATGTATCGGTGCTACACAATGTATTTTATAATTAATTTAACAAGACTAAGTTAAGAACGTTTAAATTACCAGTAACCTCATGGGATTGTCATTTATAAAATTATATACAAAAAGTATATATAAAACACTTATCTTTTTTTTGATAATTTGTACGGTTTATAATAAATCCTTTAATTTTGCCACAAATAAAAGTTATACTATTAGCGTCCCGATGCCAACCGTGGTTTCCACACGTTTTCGCGCGTATATTGGGGGAGGGAGGATTAACGAAACAAAAAATCCAAAATAAATAAATCCTTCATTAACATTGTCAATGTCCTTTTATTGCATTTCAAAACCTTCGGAATAATTTTATAGATAGCAGTGCACAGAAAAGATCGTACTTCGGAAAGATGTATATATACGTCAGAGGAAATTAATGCTTTGGCTGAGCAAGACGTTTCTATACGCCGGTGGCACTAAAGAGGTTAAAGTCATATCGTATTTTTAGCATCAAAGTTTAGTATTATTGAATTCAATACATTGTTTTTGTGTGAGGGGGGGAGATGAAAATTATGATTGAATATTGGGTCGCGAATATTAAAACTTTGAAAAGCACTGGTATATAAAAATTACAGTTACACTCAAATTTACAGAGTTGTAAAAACTGATGTATACTTATATAATTCACATTCTTTAATGATGAATCTAAATATTGTTTGCGTTCGAGATAACTTATAACAAATAATACGTAATGATAATGGAATATATTATTAATCATTTATGCGCATTTTTTTAAAAAAAATGTGTATATGTGACCAAATCTGAATATCATATTTTAACATAAATATGTTTAAATATATACTAAGGTAAAAAAAAAAAAAAACAACTATCCATAACAACTATGAAACATTTCATATTTTGGAATTAAATTATGTTGAAATTTAACATATAAACTCAAAACAATGCCGAACATTCAGTTAAAAAATAAATGCTTTCGACTTCTAATATACACAAAACCATTAAAATTGATCTGCAAACAATAATTATGGACAAAATGAATAATATTGGAAAAGAAGAAAGATCAAGTCAGAGCCCTCGGGCTTAAAAGCTTTTTATCAAAAAAATACACTGAGCCCATTTATAAACGAAATCATACAGATATTTCGAAAATGCTACTTTTAAATGCTCAACAATTCTGTAATTCTTCCCGAAATGTGGCGTAAATGTGTTTCTGTGATGTCATGGATATAAAAATTCTAGACTTTCGATAAAGTTTTGCAGGTACATGTATAAAAAATAAAGGGAAATACGCTTCTTCGCTTTGGTAGACGCATTTAAATGGATCACATACCAACCATCTGCCAAAAAATGCTTTTTTTTTTTTTTTTTTTTTAAAAAAACTTTTTTACTTTATTCTTTAAGTTTTCTAGAACGAGATAAAGTTTGAAGAGCACATATATTCTACTGTTCCCTTTTAAAGATATTTCATTGAGAATTCTTTTATTGTATCGAATAGAATGTGTGTTTCAAATATATATAAGAACCCAACAAAAGTTTAAAAGGAATTTAACTCAACACACACACTCGTGGAAAAATGCATTTCAATAAACAATATTTTCAACATGCTTGAATAGATATCAAGAATATGAAATCCGTAATTGTCTAAGGAAATATAACCGAAACTCATAGAGCAAAAATAATTGTAAAATTATATCTAGAATATCTTTCATTTTCTGTAATTTTGGGAAGGATTTTTGCATAAAAAGTATTCTATTTTTTTCTAATACATATATTCTTATTTTTGATGTGCAGTTAATATATTCTCTGTATTGTTTGCTTTTTTTCAGTGACATAAAAAGTAATGAGTAATAATTTTTTTTAAAAAAAATTCAATTCCTACTTAGGTCAACAAAGACAATTTTATTTTAGTTACTTTTTTATTGAATAATTACAATTAACATAAAAATATATATACATATTACAGAATTACAAAATTAAGTGTGTGGCAAAACCTCTTTTAAATTAACATTAAAAACTTTTTAACCACCTTAAATATGTAATTACTTTTTTAAAAAAATTGAATACATAATAGGTAAGAATTTTATCTGAAAAACCAGTGTAAAAGGAATGCTTATGTCTAACTAGTATACGATTATTCTAGTTAAGTTAAATCTTCTTCACAAATTTAACAAAATCTGTTTTATCTAAGGATTCTGTGATCTAGAGGAACAATATCGACTGAAATATATTTCTTAAACTATAATTGATTAATCAAATTTAATTAATAAATTAATATTTGAAAGAAATGTATTAACATCAAGTGTCCTCAAAAACTGCATTTGAACTTGAGTGGATAAATAAAATAATTTTATTAATGATTGTGTGAAAATTTGAACAAGATATGTAAATAAATATATATGTAGGGAGAGTGTGAATTAATAGTAGGAATTGAGAAATAAAGGTGTTAATTATGATTAAAATCCAGTTACGGAATTTCATTATCGATTTTCGAATAAGAATTTTATTATATTTGACTATTTGCTTACGAGTGAGAAATTGCTGAATGTGTGAAGTATTGATTTTCAACAGAACGTTTTTCAATGATGAATTTTTATTTACCTGTTGAAGGATTCATATAGACAAATGAAATTAGTAACGCAATTTTTTAATACGTATATTTATCATCAATTTTTTCATTAGAATGGTATTTTTGAAAAATAAAAGGTTTCGGTGGATAATGTAAATACAGTTGGGCCTCCATTTTACGGACCTCTATTTTGCGAATGGAACCAAGAACATTTAACTATTTTCTTCCTAAATTAACCTTGAAATAGCGAAGTGCATTTTCAATTTAACGAACGCTTTCTCTTGTGTTTTGATTTTTTTCTCCTTATTTTTTAGAATATTTCTGGACATTTCAAAATCTCTCTCTTTTAACACATTCTATGATGATCAATACACTTGAGCTGCTTTTATCAGGTGCCTAACTCACCTAGAGGAAGAAAATTACCGTAATTTTTCAAACAAAATTGGCAGATTTTATCAGTAATTACAAGTAAATTTAAGGACTCATATGGTTGTATATTTTTCAAATTACTGGTTATAAAATAAAGTATAATGTATAAAGTTATAATAAGTATTTGGAGGATTGTGTAACGAATGGTAAAAAGATGGACAATAGTGCGCTCTCTCCTGACAGTGTGGATACTTGATCAATCAGCCTGCCAGCACGGTGAAGAAAGCAAATGCCAATGTCCGCACGCGAAAACCTGTCATTATTGTATAGCATTATCTGTTTTGATATAATTGTAACTGAGGTCAATTTAAATGTGATATTATTTGGAATTTATAATAAATCATATTAAAAGATTATTGGAGCTAACTACCGTAGTAATTCTTTGAGTGTAGTTTACAGGCTTAAAATTAGAAAATTTCATTTCAAAATTGATCAATTTTTGATATTTTTTATATCTATAAAAATATTTTTTTAAAGTTGGAAATACGGTGTATTCCTTGACAATGTTTCTTTTCCTCATTTTCCTTGCAAATATTTCTTGATGGATAAGATTTATAAAATAATTACTTAACAAAAATAAAAAATAATAATTTTTTTTAATATATAGTGAAATGCTTCTTAAAGTTTCAATATTTGAGATCCAATATTCAATCATAGTTTTCCTCGCCCACCCACATCTCCTTACAAGAACAATGTATTTAACTCAATACTACTATACTTTGACGCTAAAGCTCTACAATACGACTTTAACTTCTTAAGTGCCACCAGCGTAAATAAGCGTCTCGCACAGCCAAAGCTTTAATTGCCCCGGACGCATGTATTCGTCTTTCCGAAGTACTATCTTTTCTGTGCATGACTTCCGAAAAAATTATTCCGAAGGCTTTGGAATGTAATAAAAGGACATTGACAGTGTTTGTGAAGGATTTACTTGTATCAGAAGATTTCCTTATTCCTTTTCTCCCCCAGTACATCACATACGCGCACCTGCGTGGCAAGCAGTCACACCGGGGAGCGAATCACGTAACTTTTAATCGGCAGTTAAGGGATTATTTATAAACCGTACAAATGATCAAGATGAGTGTTAGCTTTTGTTTATAATTTTATACATATGACAAGGCCATGGGGTCATTGGTAATTATTATAGTATTGTGAAATAATTAACTTAACTTAGTATTGTGAAATTAATTATAAAATATATTGCGTAGTACTGATACATTTATACGTGTATTATATCAGTGTAAATGTGCATTTTATTTTTTATTATGTCAGAATCTGTTTACTTTCAGTAAATTAATAATTTTTTAAAATCTTTTGGTTTTTCGACTTTTGAACATGCTCGCACCTCCCTTTTACTTGCCATCTTGGGGTTGGGGAGTTGTTTGAGAAACGCTGACATAGTGTTTATGAATTAAAAATTTGTTTCATGTGGTTTCTAGAGTAAATCAAAAGAGGAATCTCTATTTTTTTCGTGATTTAGTGACTTCGTTAAGGGGAGTTGGAAACCTCTCTCTTTCTCTATACTGACAATGTTAAATTGGCTGTTTTCGATGTACCTTTTCTCAAAATCTGTTTTATGTACATACTTGTAATTTTTTATACTATTAAAGTACACCTCTCTCATTTTACTAAAATGAGCTTTTAGCTAATTTTGAATTTTTTAAGAAATTATTAAATATTTTATCGAACATTGCGAAATTTGACCCATTTTTTTACTTAAAAAATTTGTAAAAATTAAATTTGTGAGTTTTTTTACAAAAAGCTCATTTTAGTATACATTAGACATCATTATAAATAATTCATAAAAAATTTACATACCTGTGAACAGTAGTTTCTCAGAAAAGGTACATCGCCCATTAAAATTTACATTTTGAGATAAATTGATTTTAATGTATACAGTGAGACTTCTAATCGACTAGGAAATAAAAAAAATAAAAGGCTCAATTTAAAATAAAAGATACATGTTTTGGTTTATATCAATCGTTACACTTTTAAGCAAAAAAAGTAATTTGTTTACAATTTTCGCCATTAAAATGGGCGTGGCCCAAACTCAATGATTATTTAAAAATACGTTTTAAGGGCTTCTAAATACCCTAGAGGTTAAAGTAAGGTATTTTTAGAAAGGTTAAAATCTATACAGTTTGAAAATGTAAAAATCTCAAATTGTCAAAAAAATAAGATTTCAGCTTTCCAACACCCCTTAAACACATGTCTGACTGTATTTCAATATGAAAATGGTCAACTATTTTTGATTATACTGAATTTATTGATTTGATTGTATCAACTTTTTGTTTCATGAAAGCAGAACTAAAAGTATTTAAATCTGGGATTTTTAATAACGCAAGAGTGAAAAATACGATTTTGTAACATATGATTTATTCATTTCTTGCTTTATTATGATTTGTTTCGTTGCATCTATTTTACTTCTATCGAACCAACCTGTCAGTTTTGATCTTGTAATTTTTTTAAGAATTTTTCTATGAGGAGATAAGGAACTTTGCAATTCTGTTTTAAATTTTCCGCTGCGTACTACTTAGTAAAGGATCGCTTTTCCACAAAAAAAAGGAAGTTTCTAATTTTCTAGCTAAAACTATTTCTTCGTGCAGATAAATTAAATTTAAATGGATAAACCGAGGCAATGTGACAAATGATTTTGGAATCCTCGGTGTAAAGGGAAGTGGAGATATTAACCCATTTGGAGACTTTCTTATTAAACAAAAATGATATTATATCAAAATCGCGTAATATTAAATAAAAGTTTTGTGTCGTGTAATGTTGAAACTCTGTTTTACAAGTGCCGTATTATACAAGGGACGCCTGTATATATGAAGATAAGTATTGAAATGAAGCGAATTTCATCTTTTCAATTTTAAAAGTAATATTCTTTTTAGAAGTTGTAGGGATAAACAATAAGAAAAGAAATAATAGAGATAAGACATGTTTATACCATGAGAAGATGCAATTGCATTTTTTGTCATCTTATGTTGATTTAATTTGTGATAATTTGATTAGTATTTAGTTACTTTAATTTCAGTTTATTTTTAATTTACTCATTCACATACATTTACATTCTCTTTGGTTGATAATTACTTCCTTGAAGTAACGTTCCTTGTTTACTTTTGTTTTTTCTCCATACTGACGCTTTTCAACGAAATTAATATAGATAATAAAGTATTATTTAGCTCTTATTCTAAACAGGGTATTGCCGAATTCCACCGACAACTTCAGAGGGGCAATAAGAAGCATGGGGACGCCAAATCATGTAGAACATGGGGTCACAAAACAACGTTTAGTTAGAGTAATTCGCAGAAACAGTTATAAAAGGTGCAGTGGCGTAACGGAGATTATTAGGGTTCTCCTGCAAACTCAGGTTTAGGGCCTCAATCCCAAATAAGTACTTAGCGTCAGTCAAGCTTAGGGCCCTTAGAGTTCCTGGGCGATCCAACAATGCAGGGGGTGGACTGAAAGGAGGCGATGTTAAATGGAATGAAAAGGTGATATAAGAGCTAAGAAATAAATTTATTAGATGTAGAGCATGTTTACAATACGAATAATCGATATCAGAAATCCAGCGACAAGTGACGTCACAGGAATTGTTCAATGTTACGGCCGTGTAGGACATAGTACAGCCGCCACCGATGGACAAATAATTGTCGGTTTCCTTCAAATAAATCCGATGTGCTGGCTATGTTAACTGAAGCGACAACGATTCTTGCCGTAAAATCATCCACAGTAGCCATCAGCGACTCATACATAAGCGATTTCAAATTGCCCCAGAAGAAGAAATCTAAAGGAGTAAGGTACGACATGT
This sequence comes from Trichonephila clavipes, assembly GCA_019973935.1. Classification (NCBI taxonomy): domain Eukaryota; kingdom Metazoa; phylum Arthropoda; class Arachnida; order Araneae; family Nephilidae; genus Trichonephila; species Trichonephila clavipes. The sequence goes on from BMAU01004466.1 coordinate 383,015, forward strand.
AAAGAAACAAAACAACAGATCCACTACTTCCAAACCATCTCCCGGAACAAGGAGCATAGGGCTAGTTACGGACCGGAGTCGAAAAATGTGCTGGCTCACCAGCATGCGTGAACCACCCGTTTTGTTGCGCATTGTCTCTGCGTCAACTCCGGAAGAAGTGAGAAATGTGCATACGTGCAGGTTTCTTCAACCCTACCACGGCGGTCCAAATCCAATCACTCGTTAAGCCACTCCCCTCGTCTGGCGCATCATTCTCCCGGTGACTACTATTATCACCATTTTCAACGACTAAACGTGTTTTGCGACCACAAGTTCTATGTTGGTCTGTCATTACCATGTTGCCTACTATCACCCGCCTGAATTTTTCGGTCAAATGCGGCAACACCCTGTATATACAGTGTTTGAATATCCATGCTTTGGCTCATCGTACGAGTATTTAATATGAAGAAGTAATCGCAATCCATATAATAATTATAACAACATAATACGTCAGAAGAAGACGTATTATAAGAAGGATGGCACACTTGATAATATATGCATGCGTCATTTAGCATATACAATGTATTCTAACATATTTTTTCATATTTAATTAGTTTTATTGTGTAAATTTTACTGTCGAATTGTTGCATGGGAGTAAAAAATATTTTATTTATTAAAACCAGCATATTTTGTTCAGAGTAAATATCTTCTGAAAGACAACAACAAATTCTGTATTAAAAGAAAATATAAGACAATTTCTAGATTTTCCTAATTCTTTCTTTTTTTTGTATTTAAATATGAGACATCATATTTTTCAAGCTGATTTTTCCACCCTCCTTCCAGAAAATACTTGTACTTTTTATTACGAAATCCTTTTTACATTCGGGAAATACGACTCTAAAGAAATTTCATCAAAGGATAAGCAAATAAACAAAATACTGAACTATGAATATATTGAAATACATGTAAAAATATCAATAAGAAATATGGGAGTCAACTACTTTAAATATGCAATATTTCCTGCAATTGAATTTCAATGAATTCGAGAAAAATTCTCCCTTTTTAAAATTGCAAAATATTTAAGGACAAATTCAAAGAAAAAAATTTATGAAATTAAAGTTGGTAAAAATAAATTGCAATTCATCTTAAGCTAATTAGTTCTAGATAGTTGTATAAAATTATGCTTCAAAAATTTTATACATGAATTAAATGTAAGGTATGCACCATGAATAAAATTTTTTTTCTGTGTATAATAATATTTTCTTAAAACCATGTTAAATTTATAATTTTTAAGTCTTATAATGTTTCAAGGAGGTCTGTAAATTTAATCCAGTTATAATTTCTTTCTAAGAAACTTCCTTTTTTTAACTAACTTTATTTTAGTTAATTTATAATATAAAAAAACCGATGTGTGTGCGTATTAGAATTGAATATTTGTTAACTTAATTTGTTCAAAGCTGAAATATGAAATATAATTACGAGCAATAGAAATTTAAATTGGATGAAATAAAGATGTATTCTCAAATATATTTTACGAAATGTCAACTTATCAAATTTAATATTGCCAGAAAAACATTCCTTGTTTATATACACCGAAGAGCCAAAATATTATTAACACTTACTTAATAACACGTTACACTCCTTTTTCCAGCAAAACATCTACAACTCGCCTTGGTATGGATACTTGGTATGGTAGATGACTGGAGACAGGTTGTACCAATTGTCTAAGCAGTGGTCGCTTAAAGTCGAGCTATTCCAACAAGAAGATATTTGATTTCTGAACTGCCTTTTTTTTTGAAAACCCAAATATGTCCTATCAGATTAAGATCCGCTGAGTTTTTTGACCAAGATATTGTGTGTGATTAGAATTCTACTTTATATTTCTCCAACCCTTCTAACACAATTCTAGCTTTTTGACATGGGACACTGTCCTGCTGGAATATCTCAGTTTCAGTTTGGAAAACAGACGCCATATAAGAGTGTAATTGATCTGCAATTATTCTCAGATAGTCTACTACGTTCATGGTCCCTTTTACCAGAATTAAAAATTCCAAAGTCACACAAATGAAAACGTTCTCTAAAGTATTGCCCCATCAGCAGCCTGTGTACATGGAAGGAGCAACTTTTCCACAGTGGAAAACGGTGCATCCTGACACAACCATCGATGGGATGAAAGAGAAATCGAGATTCATTCTACCAGGAAACTCTCTTCCTCTTATTTATGGTCAAGTCTCAATGTTTTTGATCCCACACTATGCGTAGTTGGCAACGACGCTTGGTCAACAGAGGCCCGCGAGGGCAACGTCTGCTGCGAAGTCCCATATCCAACAGTGTCCGCCAAGCTGTATGTTCCAAAGCGTTTGCACTTGAGCCTGCATTGTATTGGGATGTCAACTGACCCACTACCTGGAGTAGATTTTGCTTTACTAAACGAGACAATTTCCGACTTTCTTTGTTTTGTTTTGTTTTGAGGATTCGTAGACATCCAACATACAAGGGGTCTTCTTCTGGTTTAACCCTTATGCATCCAATTTTCAAACAACAGAACACAAACAACCTTCAAGTCATGCTGTTTCAGAGATACTTGTTCAGAGTCTGTGGGTCATTACGATCTTCCTTCTTTCAAATTCGCTTAGACTATCCGTCTTTCCTGTCATTTGCAAAAGTGCAAGAATGATAACTTGCCTTCTCCAACAGCACATAAATACCGTTCTATCATAATCACAGGGCTTCCGCGTCAGTCAGACGAGTTCATTGAAAAATGTGGAGGTGGTCATAATGTTTTAGCTCGATAGTGTATACATGCTACCGGCAAAGTATGAAATCTGGCATTCTATAGAATGCCTAGGCATTGCATTGTATAGAATGCTTAAAACTAGCCAACAATGCATGAAATGATTCTTATTTCACACATTGCCTAGGCATTCTATAGAATGCCTAAGGAGAAACCGGCAAATTATGAAATATATTTTTGATTCGTTTCGAACATTGTGTGGCAAAGCGCGAGACTTTTAACGCGTGCCTCAGGCTCAGAATTTGTCAGTTGCACACATTGTGGTTTGTTCGTGAGTGACAAAATACTCAATTTTATTTAAACTTGTTCAATAAAAAATTGGTTTTTTTCCTGTGCTGCATGAAAATGGAGAAGCAAGTTGTAGTGTTGGAGAAGGAGTTATGGCCTATACCTGGGGTAGGCAATCTATGGCACACGGTACAATTATCAGTGGCACTCAGCGCTACTCAAAAAATTTGCCAATTTTTGAATGAATTTCATAAATTTGTAATAGACCTTATTTGACACACATCTCCAGAATTTGAACAATTAAGGAATTATGAAAATTTTTTAAAGATTACTTCAAAGGTAAATTTAAAGCTTTTATGTACATTATTGAATGCCACAGCTGGAGATATTTAATTGTTTGAAGAGAAAAAATTGCATATATATTCTGCTTTTACGCTTTTAGTTCTACATATCTAAGTAAAATATCTTTTCTCGTGCGAAAAATATTCCGTGTCCGCAAATAAATTGTTTAACAACTGGATGCTTAGAATCATATTAAAGTAAAAGTCGCAAATTACACCCCATTTTTTTGCGATATGAAAGTAGAGTGAAGCAGCATTACGTTCACACCAAAAATTTTATTTTGAACTATAATTAGGGGAAATACTTATACTTTACGTTGTTTATTTCTTATTTTAATAAATATGTTTAAAAAACATAATATATGTACAATATCAAGGGTTTTTTTAAAAAAAATTTTGTTGAAGAAATAGTTATATTTTATGCTGTTTATTTTTATGTTAAGAAATATTTTTAATGGAAGTTAAGAAATATTTTTGAATAGATTTTGTTAAGAAATATTTTTATATACTTAATGTATGATGAAGCTGTTAATCTCTATATAACTGATCTCTATTCTCTAACTCTGCATACATTTTTGCGGGAATAGACTTGTATCAAAAAGCTTTATCATGACCTTATTTCATACTTTGTGCTTAAGCAGCTTTAGTCATTCTATAGAATGCCGGCATTTCATACTTTGCCGGTAACATATACATTAAATAGTGGCTTCCACAAAAATAGAGTGTTGACAAGAAATAATTTTTTTTCATTCCAAAATGAAAGAAAAGAGAAAAAATTGTTCAAGGGTAAGCTTCATATCCTGAAACAGTTAAATCACTAAACGAAAAAGTTTTTTGTTAATTAAATCTTTATATAAGCAAGATCTGAAAAATCAAGATTTCGGCACAAGACTTAATAGATTATTAAAATAATTTTAAATAATTTAATAATATAATCACACACACACACACAAACGTAATTTTAAATAATTTAAAAATAATTTAACACGATTTTAAATACCTTAATAATAATTAAACAGAATTTTGAATAATAAATTATTATGCGATTTTTAATAAGAATTTTTAACACTAACTTTTCTAGGAAAATTGCTTTGTGTACAACCAGTTAAAACTTTTGATATACTTAGATTGAAAATGTTTGTAAGTTATAATTTAAATCTATCTTCGCAAACTTTTCTTATTTAAATAACTTTTATCAAAATATTTAGCCAAATTAATTGAACCGTTTGCACAATTGTTGATAAATTTCTTTTTAAAATGCCTTTTTAAAGTCCTACATGATATGTGTATAATAATAATGTAAAGAATTATTCTGTAGTTCATGGCTTAAAATATTAAGCGCATTTAATTTGAAATTATAAATTTGATTTCGATTGCTCATAAACAAGATGCAATATGTCAATTGGGTACGATATTACATCAAGTACTACGAACACAGGAATGCTGAGCTCACACAAATTGTCGAAACGGTATTCAATTACTTGTTCCCGATCCTGCTACGCTTGACATTTGACAGATTCAGTAGCTTACTGGATGTAATAATTGAATTAGAATATTAGTAAAACTAGTTATAGTATGCACCGTTCTGGTTAATAATTGATTAATTGTTTACCAACGTAGCCCTCAAAAACGGATCGAGGGCTATTGGCAATGAATCACATAATTATGAACCGTGGTTAAGTAACGAAGATGACATCTGAGCTGGCACTTCAAATTTATACATCTGACCAATTTGAGAATTTTAAGTAGTGACAGATTTAACTGCAATATCCATTTTAGAAGAGTAATCGTCAGTGGCACTAGGGCAAGAAAGTGGCCATGGTTGCATAGTGGTCAAGGTTACGGATTTGTGATCGGCGTGTCACGAGTTCGATCCTGCTACTACTAAAGGCCCACCGAGTAGTGCGCGATGCACGTTAAATCTGTCGAGACTTAAGCGTCCTTCCGTGGTGTGGTGTGGAAGTTAGGGAGAGGGGGTGCCAGCTCAGGTGTCACCCTTATCACTTGACTGTGGCTCAGAATTACGAGGTCCCGTCGCCAAAAGACCTCGAGTAGTGGGCTAGTGCAACGAAAATATTCACTCACTCACTCACTAGGGCTCGAAAACTCCAGCTATGGGTTTGAGAGGACGATCACTTGGCCACCGTGACCACATGAAAAAAATCTTTTTAATTAGTATGGGAAAAAAGGGTTTATTTTTTTCCCGAATAACTAGTTAAATACCCTAAAATAAACCGAATAACAGCCAAAAACATTTTAAAACTTGAAAAATGTTCAGAAAATTGGATTTTTTTTAATGCGAGAACCATGGATTGTAATTTATGAATGGATCAGAATTATTTATCCTTAAAAAAATAAATGAATGTGGCCACAACGCACAATACATGCATAAAAAATGTTGATAAATATTAGTTCTTTTTGGTTTTTCATCTATTTCTGATGTATTATGAAAAGGGTGTTACTGATAAGAAATGCCCACGCGTGCCCTGTTTTGAAAATGTGGCGGTAAAAGGTTACCAGTGGGAATATTCCATTTGGCGTTGGTTGTGTCCTTTTTCGTGACTTTATCACCTGCGCCGGCGAAACGGATTAGTACCAAACTATCTTGTAGGATAAGATAACTGCTGCGCATTAATAAAACTGATTTTCTTCTCGTTGTATATAAGACGTGTGTTTGAGAAACAAAACGAAAATAAGTTAAAGAAAGAAAGAATTGCAACATAGGAATGACGTCCTAGTGCTTCACTTCACTTTAGTTTTTAATTTAATTTAAATTTGTTACTTTATTTCTTACGTTCTAGTACTTTTTACTAGACTTTATTTTATAACAAAGGAAAAATAAGAAACATTTATGTAGTTAGTTCTAGCAGCTCAAACTTGTGAAATCTGTTTTGACAACTCATTATATTACCTCAACGGTGAATTAATGGATTTAAAGTCTTTTAAAAGATTTTATCAGCCCACATTTCCCGTTTTCTGAAAAAGAACTCGGTAACTTCTTGAAAAAAGAATACAACTATAAATTCGTTGTTTTTTTTGTTTAGAAAAAAATTACTGGATAATTTATGAGGGAAATATTTATACGAATGAAATAATTTACTTAATTTTTAAAACGTTGTTTCTATATATTTTACGTTGTAAATTTCACGAAAAGAGTTAATATACATTACCTAAATAGACAAAACTTAGTTATGAAAAAATCTCATGCAACTATTTATTTATAAACGTGTCTTTATAAAAATAAAGTATAATATTTATGATAGTGAATTCAATTTCATTATATTTTGCTAGAATGTTTTGAATAAAACAGTATGATTGAAAAATTGAGTTTGGGACAGATTTGAAAATATAATAAAGGGATCATGAAAGTCTTGCATGAAATTGAAAAACTCAAGTTAAAAACAAAATGAGGAATAACTATAAAAAGTGTCAATACTATCAAAAATATTTATCTTTTTCATAAATAGAACCTCTATTTTATATTGTAGAATTTCGTTTATGTGTAAAGCATATATTTATATTTGATATAGTATCCATTCTTCAATGATTTTGAATGCATCTCATTTCACTCATCAAATAATAGAATACTTTTACTAAAGTTTTACTAAGCTTCCAAAAACTTTAATTTTATTTCAAATCTCTTAAAAGTTTAGAATGTTTGAGTTTTATATAAGTCTACAATAAGTTTATTTTAAATTAGTTAAGTCTATCTTTGAAACTTTACGAAATATAAGAGTTATTTGGAAGCTAAAGAAAATGTTATAGCTGTGATGATGTGTATTTTAGAAATTAACACAAACTGGATACAACTAAAGATTTTGATGTATGATAAAATGTTATTAAAGATATACGTCACATTTAGGTATTAATGTAGTATGGAAAAGAAGAATGAGGATTTAATGTAAAATCGAGGGGGAACTGTGCTCTTTATATATAGTCAAACTGAGGTTGTAAATGCGAAGTCGATAAATCCAATACCAGCGGTTGACCTTTCTTGGACTGGACCGGCCATATTTACAGGAGACTCCGTGGTATGGGGCTGCTGTCAGTTGTTGTAGATAGAAATTGTGCTTTACACGTCTATACGAGCAACGTGCATTCATTTTCTGCGAAGCAATGGACGAACGCCCATCCAAATCCACAAGGAGATGCAGCTCACGTATTGGAAAAAAACGTCTCACTTTGAGAAGTGTGAAGCGGAGTGAATGTGAGTCAGCAAAAGGACGTGAATTCTCGAAGTGGACTACGGGGTTATCCTTGAAAATGCGAGGTCAAAGGTAGAAATCAAAATCACCAACAAGTTTTGATAATTTTATTAGGAGATGATCGACCATCCACCCTACAGTCAGGATCTCGCTCCTATTATTTCCACATTTGCAGTCAAGTGAAGAAGCTCCTGACTGAACAGCGATTCACGTTCAACGATGAAATAAAGACAGCAGTTTAACGGTGATTATGCAGTCAGCCAGACTAATTTTAACCATAGGGGTATTTCAAATTTAGTGTTGCGGAGAGGCGGATGTCTGAACCGTGGTGTGGGGATTAAATATAAAAGTAGTATAAGGTACGTAGACTAGTGCTTAGATTTGTAATTACCTTATTTTAGCTAATAAAAAATAGGGGCAAAGATTTCCTATAAAATGACTTGAGAAAAGCGTATATTTTATTTTTGTTCTTTTCCTGTGGTTAAATACAAAAATTAAGAATCTTATAATCTCATGTATTACCGTTATTCTAAATATTCATATTTTTATTTTATGATATCTAAGAAATAATAAATTTTTTTAGGATTAAATTTAAAATTCCAACGACAAGATTTGATGAGACTAAAAATGCTTGAGTAATTAACTGTTTCGAATGGTTCAATACGATTGTACAATTCTAGTATTAAAATGGATTTTACAGTTCCTATGTGACACATAAACTAACATTTCCTCATTCAGTTTAATTGACAAGAGAGAAAGATATATATCGATTTTAAATGAAGTACCATGTTTCAGAAATGGAACGTATTTGGGGCTTTTGTGACAATAAATGGGAAACCTGAATCAATAATTTATAATATGAACTAGTCTTTGAGAAGTGTGTGTGTCGTCTGAACAAATTAATTTAATTCCCACTTCCTGGTGTGCCACGTCAAGAAATTTGCTTTTAAATGCTGAATCAGATATAGATATTTATTTTGAGATTTCCATAATAATTCTGCGATATTTCGAAGATTGTAGTAGAAACATTGGTGATAGTAGTAAAAAATTAATAGGAGCTGTTAATATCAGAGGTATATATATATATATATATATATATATATATATATATATATATATATATATATATATATATATATATATATATATATATATATATATATATATATATAATGAAATATTACTCATTTTGTTTGGGAAATACTAATTAGTATTTATTTTATAATTTACATTAAATTACTTTTATTTTTGAAATTTGGAACTTTATTTTATTGTGTTTTTAAAATTTTCGAGTTGTCTGATTTAAAGGGTTGTGTATGGATGCTTTTATTAATTTATTTTGAGTATAATTTATTCTTCAAGATAAGCAGTATACTATTCAAAATATGTTTTTCGCATATACATGAAGAATGCGAGTGAAGAATTAATTAATAAGGTTTTAATTTTATAAAATGTTATATGTCCCTTCTTTTTTTAAAAAAGTTTCAAAATAATACATATGTGGTAGAATTAGAGATGAATTAATGCTGGACAAAGTGGGCTCTGACTCAGGGTCTCTTCTCTTGGTACATTTGGCCTCAATAAGATCATAATCGGAATAATTTTAATTATCTCATATGTTATTCCCAAGCATATTCTCACGAAAAACTGAGAATTCTGAACTATGCGCCAATTGTCAAAAATAGCAAGACTACATTATTATGTCATGTTCATCGTCCTTGTCTCTATCTGAGTCTGCCACCATACACAATCATTACAAAAGGTGGCAGTCGGTTCAATTGGTTTGTAATATTGTGACTTGTAAGTTTGTGAGTGTAAGCTCCTGAAGTTTGTCCTTCATCGTCTGACCTACCTAAGGGAGGGGGAGGAATGAAAGCAGAACCAGAGACTTCCATGATAACAGTTATTTATTTACTCAAACACTCTAACCAACAACAACTTAATTTCAAAGTGAATATCGAAGGAGTAGCAGAGAGAAAGCAATGATTATTAAGCAAACGCGCGCAAGTAACTTATTTAACTCAACTTAATCTAACGTGGATTCCTAACCTTAAATCAACACAGTGGCAAACACCACTTTTAATCTTCCTATGCGAAAGCAAGCGTTATTCAATCTCACCTGCGTAGCGAATATAGCCTCTTCCTTCCTCCTTCTACTATGATTACAAAACTCTGACTTTATGTAGTCGAACTAATCTGCATATCACGGTTTCTTCTTGAGAGGGATGGCTGTAAATTAAAACACGAATGCTACCCCAAAGATTCCCCAATAGGATTAGTAATGGGACGCGTAAAGATCCGTCACAAGTTTGTCTGTGTAGTTGACAATGAATGCTATTTGCTGCTTACTTGAAAGGGTCTCAGGTAGAGCCTACCTTTGCAAGGGGCCCAGTCTCAAGAAAAGTCCTAAAATGTCACTTTGGGTAGAATAATTGCAGCTGATATTAATCATGCATTATATTTTTTATTTATTCCTTAATTTTTTCCTATAAGAATGTTAGAAACCAAAATTAAATTTGAAATTGGATTAACACATATTTTATTTAACTGTACAAGAATATTTGGTACTGACGTATTATTACCGTTGATTAATTTCGTTATGTCACCAAAAGCCGTAATATGCACTAATAGTGGAAAACTATCTTCATGCATGTTGAAACTCAATAAGAAGAATATTAAGATGGCAGCATTTGGAAACGTCTTTTGAATTGGCGACATATTCCAATTAGGCGAGATTGGTCAGTAGTACAATATGTAAGTACCGAATTTTATTAAATCTGATATATCTTCATATTTATATTAGAAATACATGAAATATATCTTTATTCATAGATAAATAAATGTTATTCTTTATTTTTGAACACGTTTTTGATAAATTTGTGTAAATACTAGTCGTATATTTTTATAGAAAGTAAGCTGCTAGCATAACTTAAATGATATATTTCCCCACATTTATAAAGATTTAGTTAATTTGATACTTTTTTAAATATTATGTTAGGAATAATTCAGACACATCTTTATTCACAGATAAATAAATATTATTCTTTATTTTTGAAAAGGTTTTTAATAAATTTTTGTAAACATTATACAGTACATATTTATAGAAAGTAAGCTACTAGCATAACTTAAAAAATATTTCCCCACATTTTACAAAAGGATACAATACATTTCTCTCTGCATTATTTCATTTTGTATTAAATTACTTTCTCAAAAACATAAAAAAAATATAGAATGGGCATTAACCATTGAAATTGCGTTTCTGAGGATTTGATCTTGTTAGGGCAGAATGCATTTTTATAAATTGCCAAATAAAACATAATATATTTCTTCTTTGGATCTTTTATGTTAGAACTAGTATAATTTGTACTAAATAAGAACACATTCTTAGAATTGTATATTTTATTCTATTAAACATTGAAAGAAGGAATATGTTACATGTAGAAAAATATTTCAAAACAAAATACATGATTAATATTAAATACCTGAATTTTATTTTGAAAATTAGTTCTTTTTATGCCATTTGTTAATTGAATATATATATTTATGCATTAAAAATATACTTTATTTATTATCTAATGATAAATAACAATATAATGTCGGACAATATTTAATTTAATGTATTTTTCTTTGATCTCTTATCGCTATTGATCCGGATATAGTTTGTTCAAAATTTATAAAATTCTTTTTTCCATTTGTGTGTTAAGAATTTTTAATATTCATATTTACGAAAAGAAAGAAAAAAACGTAATTTAGAATAAAATTGCTAGAAATTGTTAAGTTTTACTTAGTCTATAATATTTACTTATGAAAACTTTCTCTTTGAAACATTACACTTAAAATATTATTACGTCTGACGTATCAGTATATGAAAAAGTGATCCTGTATTTTATACCGGTACCTCGAAGATTGTTTTGGTTACTCCAAAAATTCCGTTTCCACCATACTTACTTTCGAACTTGGGCAGCTGTACGATAAAAGTGTATTAATCATAACAAATCATTAACAGAAGATTAAAATAATCTCAATTTCATTAATCTTGCAAGCTATTATAATAACTTAATCTCTGTGTGTGGGGAGAAGAGATTTTCTATCACTTGATTCCACCATAATAATAGATTATCTATCTTTCCTAAGCAAACAAGAATACAGACTAAATGGTTATTAGATAAACCTCCAATGTAGACATTCTCAATCTTTAATGTAGTTGACCACTAGATTCCTCCTTCTAGAAGAATTTTGAAGATTAACTTCATTGTTCAAGTTCACGAACTGTTGACTATCTGTCATAACCTTTTCACTTTGAATAGCTCCTCTCAATACTTTGTGGCGGTCTCCACCAAAGAACACATTTCCTGTCATGCAGTTTTGCGTGGGAAGTATCCTAGAACGAACTCTACGAAGCTTACGTTCTAAGGCAAGTCAACCTTTGACCTCCCTTTATCCAACCAACAGAAAGGTGACCGGCGTAGTTCTCACGCCAATCTCCGGCTTCAAAATACACCGCATGAAGGGTAACTAGAGCCAATAGCCGAATAGTAATCCCAGCTACATTCAAATAGAAACGTTTTGCATCACGTGAGGCTTGGAAGGATGTGAAATATTCGATCTATAAAGATACACGAAAGGAGAAACCAAAGAGTTTCACAGACGCTAGTGAAACACTTCTACGGGCTTAGATACTCTACAAATTTTCTACACTCTTCAACTCTTCTGTAAAATAATTTATATATCGAGTAAACTAATGACTTTTTCTCAAATGGAAATTGCAGTGGTGTTTCCTTCTGCAAGCAGCAAACAACAAAGGATAGGAAAAAAGCTCTTAATGACGACACCCTAGCACACGCCAATGGACTCTCTCTCCGATTGATTTCCAGAATTGCTTAGACTCTTTCACACTTACAGTGACTTATCAAGGTTCCTATCAACGATCAATGTCGTCTCAACGCAGCCTTTCACAGGAATGATCCGACCTGCATCTTAGCAGGACCCTGTAGCAACTTTAATTTCTTTTACATAATCAATCTCATTACCATATAATGTTTTTTGATAAGGAGTCAATTAAAGCTTTCAATAATATCAAAGAAAATCCCAGGTTAGTTTCAAAAATATTGCGATATCTCATTATAACTTCTTAAATTAACATTAACTTTTTTGAGAAGAAATGTCTTACACGCAATGAGTTATTTGAAATATATTTTCAATACAACTTTATCGAAAGCTCAATATTTGAAGAGAGAATATTATTGTAACATTTCTTTGTAAAATAATAAATTTATATATCGAGTAAACTAATGACTTTTTCTCAAATGGAAGTTGCAGTGAAGTTTCCTTTTGCAAGCAGCAAACAACAAAGAACAGGAACAAAAGCTCTTAATGACTGGCCTGAATAGGGCTTCCTTTCGTCTCAGTCGTCTAAGGCATGCACGGCATAGTTGTGGACGGGTAGATCGGTGGATCAAATAAACACCCCTGTCAAGGTAAATTGCTTGCTGCGGAAAAATTAATATTTGTACTAAGTTACAACTGAGTACCTGTTCAACTTCCTTCATCAAACGAAAACATCAAGTTGCTCCTAAGCCCTTTCCAAATGATTTGTGTTTGAATCTCATAAGATATTAAAATTTCAAAAAAAAAAAAAAATCATAGATTATGCTTTTTTCTTAAAATTGGATGCTTTGACTAAACAATAATAGCATAGCGAAAAGACAAATACTTTTTAAATATCCATTATCATGAATCTGAAATGGAGGTTTCCCACATAATATGGATCTGGTTTATTTCTAGTCTTAACTTATGGTCAATTTAAATTATTTCAAATGGTTGTTAATGTGTTCTGCCTATTTGAAAAGTATAAAACTTTCAAAACAGTTTTTTTGTTGTTACTGATGCCACTTGATCGGCAAAGGCCAGATCGAGGTCCACGAAATTCATCATGGCCAAGGGCTAAGTGACGCCTGTCGTTAGCCGTAGCTTTGAGCACCATACAGGTGACAGAACGATTTGGCTCGTTTCCACCCCAATTTTGAAGGAGAACAAGGTGGAGTCAGGGGCCTCCCACCTCTCTACCTCTTCTACCAACCTCACGAGAGGACTTGCGGCTCGACGGCTATTTAGAGTACCTCCATGCCACATAGGAACTATACATTTACGAACATCCATGTCTTCTCTTCATCCATTAGAACCCAGTCCATACAGCACAGCAGTTAATGTCGCTAACCACTGTACCGGATGGGTGACAAAAACAGTTTTAAAGCAAAATGCGTTACTTAAAATATCAGGTATCATTGAAAATTGTTGTATTAATTTTTATAAATATAGAAAATGCATTAATGCTTTAAAAGATGTGAGTTTTCCTTTTACGTAGTTCACATTTGACTTTTTTTATTACAGGATTTATTAAAATTTAAAAAAATGCTTAAGCCCTTTAATTTTGCTTATGAAGACATGTTTTATATACTGCATAAATAACATCTTTGATTATGCTATTTTCTGTTATTTTTTTTAACATTCATTTTACAGCCAGTGCATTAAATGATTGAAACATTACGAGCTTTTTATGATGCCTTCTTAAAAATTAGAAAATTCTTTGACTTGGAGCTATAAAAGCATTTATTTGAATTATTTCGATATTTTTCAGACCTATACGTTTGTCACTTAAAAAGACTACGAAATCTCAAAAATTTTTTCAGTATGTTTTACATATAGCATCAATATCAATATAAATTTCCATTTTAAGTGCTCTCTTAAAAATAAGGCTGTATATTTTGTATAAAGCAGTGTTTCTCAAACTTTCAATACTGGCGACCCAATTTTCAATCATAATTTTTGTCGCGCCCCCTCCTGTACAACAATAATGTATTTACTGCAATAAAAATGCACTTTGACGCTAAAGCTACAATGCGATCTCAATTATAAACTGTATAAGTATAAAATTTTGTATATGTTACTTTTAAGTAATATATATTTTAAGAAAATTACTTAAAATATATATTACTTACTTATTATTATGTTATTTTTCTTTCTCTAATTTTTAAATCGGAACAGATCGCAAAATGATATATTTAATTAAGATTTATTTCCTTCAGCATTCATTTCTCAAAGTACAAATATCATTAGTAAAGTAGTCTAGTCTATGTTTCTCTCTATCATATCCATCACATCTGGCTTTATCGGGTATGTTTGCGTGAGTCTCGGCAACCTATCGGACGTCTGCGCAAAACGTGTAAAAATACTTTTCCTCGTACAATTCCAGTCAGTTTTGGTCGACTCGATACTTCTATGGCTACCGAATCTAGCTTAAATGTACATTTTTTAATTTGACGTTAATTGTAATTAACGGTAAATAAGTATTCACGGCAGTAGGTTAAAACAAATCATACATATATTTTTTAAGTCGTAAGCAAACATTCGACGATAATAAAGGATTAACAAGTACACAGACGAGCATGGCTCCGAAAATTAAATCAAGGAAATATTCTCAAAAATACTTAAATTTTGGATTTACCACTACTGAAGTAAATGATGGGGGAAAATGCCCCAGCTCGTTATGTGTTAAAACTTACATATCCGAAGAACAACATGTGAAAGTTGTTTTTAAAACCATGTAAAATCATTTAGTCATGTTGGCAAAGAATTTTAAAAAGTATTTTCTTGATGAGGACAACTTGGTAGCAAGTTACGAGTGGATTAGAGATCTATTTCAAGATACTCCAGAAGGGCTCTCAACTTCCAAAAAAGAAATCTTCATAGATTTCACATCCAGTGAAAAATTAAAAGGCAATTTTGTAATAAATCACTCTTTCAATTTTGGGTAGAGGTGGATGATGAATTTTCTGCACTGAAAACAAAAGCACTTCCTATCTTTGTTAAACCGGATTTTCTGCGGTGGCTGCTTTGAAGATAAAATATAGATCTCAGATAAATATAGAAAAATAACTCAGATTATCGATTTCTGATATTAAACCTTCCTTTGAAAAACTTTGCTCTACAAGACAAGCCCATGGAAGTCACTAACAATTGTTAAACTTGTTCTTAATTTAGTATTAAGAAATTATTTGTGAAATAAATTCTTCAGTACTGATACATTAAACATATACTGGCTGAAACACCGGCTCTTCGCACGAGTTCATTTTTTTAAAAAATAAAACATTATTCTTGATATAATAGCTGAACTGTAAGGAGAGTAAAACTGCGTGCACGACATTGTATTGAAAAATGTAAAATGTTTTTTTATAGATAAATGCTATAATTGAAAATAACTGTTTAAAAGAACTGTAATTTTAAACCTCACAGAATTAGCATTTAGAATTAATGTTAACTAAGGAAAAAGAATATAAAATTCCGATGAATAATAAATGTGTTACTTTTTATTATTTAAAGCAGAAATATTTCAAAATGTTTTAACCCGGGAGCAAACGCGCACTCGATGCTAACGCTAATGGTAGTGCACGGAGACTCAGTCACCCCAATCATTTGTTTATAATTATTTTTACTGCACACTATACAAATCTGAATTCCAGTGAATAATTTAATTAAGAGAAAGTATACTTACCGGCTTTCAAGGACTGTTTAATTTTTCTTTGATGATTTGAGAAAAAATCCAATAAAACTGAACTAAAATGATTCAAAAGTGCAAGACCTTAGGACGCAAATCAGAGACACTTTTCACTAATATTTCAGAAATGTTATTTGCTGGCAAAGCTGTCATATTTTGTTCAAGAAACGGAACTAATGTAAAACTAACCATACCAGTAAGTTTGAAGGTCAATCAAATGATCAGCAAATGTATTATGCTGCCTGGCTGAAAAGTGAATCATGTCTACCTTTTCTTTCTACAACTAATGTACAGTATTTCAATAATAATTACAGTGATGAATTGTTTATCTTCTTAAAATTTTTCTCAGGGTCTGGATTTCTTTTTTCTTTTAACGAGTAATATTTTATGTTAAAACGTAATAAAAATATCTCTCATTGAGGAAATACAGCAAATAAAACAAATGTTTTTTTTCTTCTTTAATTTGGTTTTGGGATCAAAGATAGCTATTTGATGACGGAAAAAAGCCAGATAATAAACATAAATTATGTCAGTGTTGTTGTGTGTATTTTTTTTATTATGGAAGAAAGCATTTTGTTTTACTTCTTCCCGGTTATTTTTTTAAATCTTTAAATTTTCGATATGCTCGCGCCCCCCAAGGGGGGCGCGCCCCACACTTTAAGAAACACTGGTATAAAGATTTCCTTCAAAAATACTTTAGTGCATTTCTTTTCTTCGAACGTTAATTTTTGTGTACAAAAATTTACATTTTATGTTCGCATTCAATATAAATTCTTCATACAGCGTCCTTTTATATACTTATATATGTAACTGCATATTAAAATCTTTTTAAAAATAATCCAGCGTATCAGTTTCATTGATGACATTAATGGGGTATTTTTTAAACAGGGATGCTCGTGAAAAAGTATGATAGTAATAGGACTTAATATCTAGTAAGGTCTTATTTTCAGGGGAAAATGATTTTAACCTCCATTTTATTTTAATATGTTTAAGTACACTGACAGAAAAAAAATCCAAACACCAAGAAAGACCTGTGTTAGATAAACGAAATTTGGTAGGCGTGTTTATACATCTGAAAAAATGACATCGATTCAAATTTCGCAATTCGTGCTGAAGTATGGCGCTAGTAGCATCATTCAGAATTTGCAAATCATGGTTGTTATAAATGCGTGCTGTAAAGTTAGTGAGCGTTATTTGTCTGTGAAATTTGACGTATCGAGTCGATGTTAGCCAGAAATGAATTTAATAAAAAGAAGCCTTTATCACAACAGCTCATGAAGTTTGAACGAGGTCTTGCTATATGACTACGGGAAGGTGGATTTTCTTTCCGCAATATTGTAGAAAGATCGACCGAAATGTATCCACTGTGCATGATTGTTGGGAGTGATGGTCTCTCAAGAGATAATACTTTCTCAAGAAGACCGGGTAGCCACGTGACACTACTGAGACGGAAGACCGCCGTATTCGGTGTGCGGCTGTGGCACGTCATACTGTGTCTGCGGTGGAAATTCAATCTGCAGTTGGTACCACAGTGACACAACTGTAAGAAATCGGTTACTTCTCTCTCAAGAACAGCTCTGAGTCAGGTGCATTGTAGCGTGTATTTCTATGACTCTAAGTCATTGTAGTTTGCGACGTCAGCGGTGTTAAGCTAGAACTCATTGGAGGACGGAGTCAAGTTCTTTTTTGTTTTTGATGAAAGCAGATTCTGTCTTGGTGCCAGTGATGTCCATGTGTTGGTCAGAAGGAAGCGAGAGGAACTCCTGCAACCAAACTACCTGAGGTCTAGACACACTGGACCTACAACTGGAGTCATGGTCTGAGGAACAATTTCCTATGACAGCAGAAGTACCCTCATGGTTATCAGAAACACATTGACTGCAAATTTGTAGGTCAGTCTGGTAATTAAACCTATAGTACTGCCATTCATGAACAGCATTTAAGGGGGAGTTTTCCCAAAAGAATAACGCTCACTCTCGCACCTCTGTTGTAACGCAACGTGCTTACAAAGTTTTGACAAGTTACCTTAGTCTACGGGATCACTAGATCAGTCTCCCTTTGAGCACGCATGATATATCATTGGATGACAACTCCAGCATCATCCACAGCCAGCATTGACCATCCCAGTATTGACACAACAAGTATAGAACTCCATACCACAAAGTGACATTCAGCACCTGTATGACACCTAATGCATATACGCTTGCAGACTTTCTTGAGCATAAATTAACCTGTGATCTTGAAGGTTTAATCGATTAAACATGTTAATTAGATAATTGCAATGTCTAAATTTCATTACTCTACAAAATTTTTTTCTTGGTGTTGGAATTCTTTTTCCGTCTGTATACTTGATTCGAAAATGAACTGTTTTTTTTCCTTCAATCAAATTAATTAAAGTATAAGGAAATTTGTATTGATGAATTTTTTATTGTTCCACTAAATATTTAAAAAAAATCTCGATTCATATTGGGGGAAACAAAAGCTTTCAAATCTATCCTTTTTAAAATGTTTTTTGTTAGAAAAACGTACCATTTTTTTATTAGAACATTTTAAGCAAAAATAAGAAAAAAAAATTAATTTAATACATAAAATTTATTTGTAAGGACTATATATCTATAGTTTAAGCAATAAAATACATTGAATATCTTATTTTTCTATATCAATTTTTCTAATTGAAAAAAGTACTTTGAGTGTAGAATCATTTTCTTGCAAGCACAAATAAACGAATGTCCAAGTATTTTAATTAAGAATGTTTTAATTACAATTTGGTGATATGTAAATGAATCAGCTGAAAAAATCTTTAGAAATATTAAAAATAAAAAAGTTGTTTCAAAGTTTGCAAAGGGTGAATCCACTATATTTCGTTCAAAAGCTTTGGAGCTAGCAAGAAATTGTTTAATGTCAAAGAAAAACTCAGTGATTCATAAGGCCAATTGATTTTAGTGTCAATGAAGAAGTAATCAAAATTTGGTTTTATGTTAATAAATTGAAAGGAAATAAATTGTAAATATGAAGGAATTTAATTCAAATCATATTTACATTATATTTTAATGAACACACACACATTTACTTACGAGTACATACACATATATACATGCTCACACATATACAGGCATATATACACACACACTTGCATCAATAGACACACACACACATACATGTATGAATTCATTCACATACATACATGCATAAATGCATACTTCATGAATACCTACTTGCATACATACACACACGCACACATACATGCATGAATACACACTTACATAAATGCCTGCTCCCGCATTTATGCATACACAATACATACATACACACATGTATATATACACATGCATAGATACAAGCCTATACACATATGCACACAAATACACAACATTAGGTTTGAAAGAGAGACAATGTATGTCAAGTCAATTGGTAAACCTGCTTTTACTAACAAATAAATTTAAAATTTTGATAAATTTGTTCATGAAACTGTAAATGTGCTTATATTTATTGTTCCTAATTCATTTGTTAATATTTGGAATTCTTAAGTTCAAATACTTTTTAAACTAAAGAAACCACTTTAAAACTATTTTCTAAACATTTCTCAGTAACATTTTTTTACATATTTTATTAAGGCTTTCAAAGTACACTATTTCTTTTACATCATATTTGTAGTGATACTAAATCTCAATTTAGAGCTCTTGTTCGGACAGTAAGTAATTTGAAAACATTGTTTTGAAGTAAAGTACTCTTCATACATTAAGCAGCATGTTTTTCTTTTTCATGTAGTAACAAAAGTTTTTGGTTTTAAGTAACCCATTAAAACGTGAAAACTTCCACGCCTCATTTAAAGTTTCAAAGTTTGAGGTAGTGGCAACAGCCCAGAAAAAGGAGCACTCAATTTTGATGCTACCCACGAAATGTCTGGGTAAGAACTTATTACCTGAAAATAAAACCATTATGAAAACCTTAAATGTTATGTTTTTTTCCACTTACTAAGCTTTCAAAGTGATTTAAAACTAATATTTTTAGATTCTTAATAGTACTGAAATTTAAGACATTTTTAGAGGTCGTAGAAAGTAACTTTAAGCAAATTCTTAAGTAGTTTGAGTGTGTGTGTTCCTTCGTTAAATACAAGTGTATTTTAATACTCTGGTAAACTGTGTTGAACGTTAAATGACATGAAAAAATATTCTAGGAAACAACAGCATAAAGTAAAGTATAAAGTTCTCTTTGCAAAGTTAGGAAAAGTCCCTTTTAAAAGGCGCATAATTGATATGTCTATTCCCTTAAAAGTGTCAAAGTTAAGTTCTAGAAGCAATTTAAGTCTAGGAAATAGATATATAAGAAAAAACTCTCACTCTCTGTCACACCTACTCACATGTATATGTGTGTGAAGCTATTTAAGCAAGTATGCCTCATATCTCCGTGTATAAGCTGAGAATCTTTGAAATTTTTTTAAAGTTAAAGTAAGAGAATCGGCTTACATATGGATTAGCTTAACCAGGGGAAAATCTTAAGAAAAGTTTTAAATCTTAAAGAAATATTTTTTAAAAACTTTTTAGTTTGAGAAAAAACTTAAGTTTAAGAAAAGTTCTTTTTTTCAATACTTTCCGTTAACCATGCGCAAGGGATTTTAATCTTTTAATTTTTGGAGTATTTTGAATGGAGCTTTTTTTTTCTTAAACAAAGAAAGAAATATAAATCCTACAAAATGTGTGTCAGAATCCAAAATTTCGAATAGTTCTTTAATTCAGATTCACTCATTGGAATGTTTGAATGAGAATGATTAATATACTACGAGGATTTCCTCCAGAGCATGAACCATAGGTAGACAATCACGTGTCGCGTATAGGAATATATCATTCCATTTCATTTCCCAAATAAGCAACAGCAAAAATGGCGCAGTAAGTATGGCTTTTACATACAGAAAACGAAATGTTAAATGAATGAAAAAAATGTATTGGCTGCAGATATAGCTATTAAAATAAAACTATTGTCATTGTGCGTCTAGCGTTTTGCTTTACAGTAATTTGATTAGAAAATATTCCTCACCTTTTTCAACATTTTGGCGCTCATGGCAAAATGTTTTAAAATTACAGGATTCTTTTTTCCAATAGACACGAGTATTCGAAAATAAACTGTATGTTTAGTTTTTAAATGCTTACTTACATAAAGGTGTATGAAAATCACGGGAGAAGCAAAAATAATTTATTTCTTCTACAAATATTACTTATGCCTTTTGTTTGCATTTTCCAAGTATTCTTAGAATTTTTTGAAGTTAAAATTTATAACAATTTGAGCAGTTACAGTTACTATTCATAAGACACTTAGTTTAGTGCTACTTTATGGAAACTTTATAATTCAAAGTTAAAAATGACCTCTATAAACTAAAATAACTGAAGAAATATATTTGTCTTATGCAAACATTGATTTCAGTCTACGTATTTATTTCTGAATTTCCTTGCAGTTCTAATTCATTGTTCTTGTTTACATTCTTTTACGTATTCTCTTCAAATATTCATGCATTCATAGAATAAATGTCTTCAGACTTTCCTTTTGAAATCTGAACAATTCGAAAAGTCTATTACGTGAAAAAATATCCATGTTTCTTGAATAAATTAACGATAAAAACGATTGCTTTTCGGTGGAAAACTCTGACTTGAATAGAAATTGCCAGACTCTTTGAACGGTATTGTTTGAGAACGTAATGTAGTAATCGAAAACTTTATTGATATAACAAAAATCACAATGTCATTTGAAAAGAGAGGACCTATAAGAAATAGAATACGAATTTGTTTAGTGTCGAAAAGAAACCCGAGAAATTCGTAAAGGAAAAGAAAAAGTTCTGAAGCAACTATTCTATTCGAATTGTGCTGACAATTATAAATCTGAGAGATTTTCTTTATGTAAGGACCTGTATGTGGGGGAATAATGTTTAATATATGATTTACAATCCTAAATTCCCTGAAGCACTTTGAGTGAATTTAAAATTAACTTAAACCGATTATATAAATAGGAATTTAGATAATTTAGTGATTTATGGTAAATTGAACACATTTTAAACACTCACATCAATAAAATAGTTTCTACCATTCAACATTTGAAGTGTATGTTAAACTATTAAAATTGTTATTTTCACCAATAGATTTCTAGTGCCCAAACATTGAAATTTATTTAACTTACTTTACTTTTTGTGTTATAAATTTTCGTGATTTTTGTTTTTGACTTATGAATTACCACGTTCAATGGCTGAAGATTTCATTAAAAGAAAAACGTACATAAAAAGGTAAATGTAATAAATGTTACTAAATCTGCACGTGTGTGTTGGAGAAGATATATATATCTTAAAAGTATAGAATCTTTTCAATTCTAATTATAAATCTTTATGTATAAAAATCTTCTGTGCGTGTATTTGTCACTAAACCCCTCCTAAACGGCTGGACTGATTTCGATGAAATTTTTTCTGTGTTTCAAGTAAATTCGAGAATGGTTTAGATTCACAATTCGGTCCGATATCGCAATTAGTTAAAAATATATTAATGAAAAACTTTCAAAAATACAACTCAACATTCACCTGCATTGTTGTAACAACGCCATTGTTATAAAATAAAATTTCCTTTCAACTGAATGCTTTACACGTGAGAAAAAAACCTTTTCAAATTTTGACATAAGTCGCCAACGTGGCTGTATTTGTAATTTTTTAAATAATTAGTTTTAATCAATTAATTTTTATTAATTATAATTAAATTATAGTATTGTCATCCAAAATAATCATGTACAATACATTTCAGCTCAATTGAGTGCTTTAAAATGTATTTTATTAACGATTGAAAATTCCACCAAGATAAATAAATAAACAAACAAACAAATAAAATATGTATAGAAATCGTGAACTAATAGTAAGAAATGAAAAAGACGCGTAAGTTGGCGTCGAAAATTGATTTTCAGCCAAACCCGGTCTTTATTGTTACGAAAATGCAGACGATACACGCTTTTTAGCGTTTTTAATTAATATCTTTTCAAAAAATCTTTATATATGTAATTCTTCTGTGCGTGTGTATGTAACTGAACTTCTCCTAAGCGACTGGACCGATTTTGATGAAAGTTTTTGTCTGTTCCAGTGGAATCGAGAATGGTTTAGATTTATAATTCAGTTCAGAAATGTTTATTTAATTAATTTTTTATTTATAAACTGTTGATCTTGGAATGTTTTACATTGGATCCGGCAGACTGCGCTACGATCACAGTATTCGAACATTCAAAAATCTTTTATTGTGAATTTAAGATGTGTGTACACGCGCGTCAGTCGGGTCCTCTAGTATTTTTATATAAACCTCTAGTAAAAACTTAAATTTTATAAGACATTGATATTACATAATTTATATCTTATTGAATGTGAATGGAAGATTGTACAATTAGCAACAAACCCCATGATTAAAGTGAATTTGAAATACTTTACTATTTTTTTCACTTAATATTATTAAGTCTTGTATCACTTTTTTCATAACTATATCTAGAAGTTTTCTTGAGTGTGGCTGGGTATTTTTTAAGTAAAGTTACAATTGGTATCATCCTGTGGTTTGAAATAAAAATTTTAAATAAAACCACTCGTTGCATCTCTCAGTACATATTAATAATATTTAAAGAATTCTTTCATATCCCATAAATAGTTTATTTTTATCAGTTGAATGGACTGGAAGTTGGAAAATAAAAATAAAAAAACTGTTTGCCTAGTTTATAAAAAGTAAATGATACCTCTTCTTAGTGCAATATTTGACGAGTACAGTTCGACAATTTTAAGTTTCTTTCAAGTTACAATGGAAGAGATAAAGGAGCATATTCGACATATTTTTCTTCATTAGACGAAGAATAAAAGAAACTGAGTAATAAAAAGTTTGAAGAATATAAACTCAGTGTATCCTGATTAATAAAATTGTAAAATTACAGTAACAACAGTGGTTTCAAAAATTCAGAGCAGGAAATTACAGCTTAGAAGACGAGGCATTTTCGAAAATCAAAGATGTCTTACAAACCCTGATGAAACAAATCCCATTTCAATTGTAGAGAAATACGCAAGAAAGCTTGCGTTTGGACATTCAACCATTCATCGAAATTGGTTAGCATTTGAAAAGACAGCAATTTTTATCTCAAAGGATTCCTCAAATTAAGAATAAATCTCATTATTTGTAGGATGAGTGAAAATTTCAATAGTTTTTTTTAAAATTTCACCCGAAATTCAAGAGCAGATTTGTAAATAACAAAACTAAAAAAAATCTTGATAAAAATTAAAAGTAAACATTTTACTATTCTAAAACAACTTAAACTTGCATTTAGTTTATAGTCTGAAATGCAGCGTTTTCCAATTCTTTTTAAAATTATATACATCTAGAACGATTCCCATGCTTGTAGTACTAAGTTTGTTTACTTCTCTTGATAACACGCGATTAAATTCTTAACGTTCCGAAAATGCAATATATTTTTTGATCAATGATATTAAAAAGTAAATTCTTATTGTTAGCACATATATATTTATGCTTTTGTCTTTCTAAAAAACTTCGCGTTTATTTTCTAGAAATTTTTCACACATTTTAAAGGATATATTTAACAAAAATTAAAGGTAGCTATTTTAAGATATTATATGTCCTAAGAAGATAGAATAATGACGCAAAATATTGTTTAGCAAAGTTGATAAAATAGTACAAATGCACAATATTCAATAAATTAATAGTAACGATGAGATAAATGCGAATTTTACGGTAGTCCAGTTAAAAGCTCTAATTAATCAGACAGTTGTATGAATTGATTTGGTTTTAATTTGAGTCACATTCTGAAGCAACACGAAGGTCATTGGCAACAGACCTCATGATCTTGAACCAGGGTAAAACTTTTCAAATAGTCATATGGAGCAAAGAAAAATATTTCATTTTAAATTCCAGTGTGTCTCTAAATATTCACATAAAGTGATATTACCTTGCTATCTTTTTGATATTACCTGGTCACAAACCTATGGATGGCATTGTTGAGTCGAGGAATGAAGACTCACCGTGTAGAGGGGTTAATGTTCGTTAAATATATGTTGAGCCTCAAAGTACAGAGTGTTTTTTTCCAGGTATAGAAGTTTAAGTTGGCATTACTTTCCAAGATGGCGACCGATTTAACAGCTGTCAAGTGATTTATTCTCAGTTTGGTTTGGCAATTCATCATAAATAGACTCACGCCTCAGCAACGCTTTCAAATTGTGCAATTTTATTTCGAAAATAATGGTCGATTTTCATAAGCGAATTTTGTTTAGCGATGAAGCGCACTTCTGGTTGAATGGCTACGACAACAAACAAAACTGCCGCATTTGGAGTGAAGCTACTCCACAAGTGTATGTCGAAACACCGTTACATCCAGAAAAACTGACTGTTTGGTGTGCTTTATGAACGATGAAGGCCACAACGTTACAGTCAATGGTGATCGGTATAGAGCCATGATTACTAACTTTTTCATTCTTGAATTGAACAATCATGATGTCCAGGAGCTGTGGTTCCAACAAGACGGCGCAACATGTCACACAGCTCGTGCCACAATCGATTTATTGAAAGACACGCTTGGTGACCGCCTAATTTCACGTTTAGGACCTGTGAATTGGCCTCCAAGATCTTGTGATTTAACACCACTAGACTATTTTTTGTGGGGCTATGTCAAGTCATTGGTCTTTGCGAATAAGCCACAAACGCTTGACCATTTGGAAGACAACATTCGCCGTGTTATTGCCGATATACGGCCACAAATGTTGGAAAAAGTCATCGAAGATTGGACGTCCAGATTTGACTACATTCGAGCCAGCCGTGGCAGTCCTATGCCAGAAATCATATTTAAAATGTAATGCCACAAGATTATCTTTCGAATAAAAAAAATTCATGTCAATCGAATTATACATCGTTGTTTTATTTCAATTCAAAATTTTACCTCTCAAAAAACACCCTTTACTTCTATTGGTGTACTACTTTGGAGAAGGAGTTGCCAGTTTAGGTGCCATACTCATCACTTGGCATCACTTCTTGTGGCATTAATAAACATTCACTTGCTGCCATAGCAGGTATAGATGTCCGCCGCCAATAGTTTTGGTGTCGCTTCAGAGTGTGCCAATTTCTTCAGATAAAGTATGCCAACAATTGACGCTGAAGTTTCAGTGTAATATTAATTGAAAATAAATAAAAATAAGTAATATAAATTTTTTTTAAGTCAATTCCTACTTAGATCAACAAAGACAAATTTTATTTTTGCTACTTTTTATTAAATAGTTACAATTAATATAAATATGTATATACATATGACAGAATCACAACATTAAGTGGTAATTAATTTTTATTAATTATCATTAAAGTATCGTATTGTCATCCAAAACAATCGTGTATATAAAATTTCAGTTCAAGTGAATGCTTTAAAATGTCAAAAAAGAAACCTTTTCAAGTGTTGACACAAGTCACCAAAAGGGTCGCTAAGTCGCCAGAAATGATGCCAATGTGGCTGTATTTTTAATTCTTTAAATAAGTAGTTTTAGTAAATTAATTTTTATTAATTATGATTAAATTATTGTCATACAAAATAATCATGTACATAAAATATCAGCTCAATTGAGCGCTTTAAAATGTATTTTATTAACGAATGAAAATTCCACGAAGATAAATAAATAAATAAATATATAGAGAGTTTGAGCTAATAGTAGGAATTGAATAATGGTTAAAACGGATAATGCAAAACAGATAATATGTGGTAATGAAAGTAATAACTTCAGTTACTAGAAATAAGTTTTTTACATAAATTTATTTTATCAGTATATTGATTTACTTTTTATCGAACACAAGTTTTTAAACCTTTAGATATCTGTTGGAGAAAAATAGATTGATATATTGGATAGGAGCTTCAAGATGTTATATTGCATTTTGGTTAAAAATATTTTTTTTCTTTCACTTGGTTTGAAATATTTCTTTTTTACAGTGAGTTGGAGTCCACCATAAAATTCCCCATCTTGAAACTATTCACTATTTTATAGCATTCAGACAAATCGTAAATAAATAATTTAAAAATACAACACATAACTTTTTATTCCATAAAATACTTTTTCGAAGTGTAAAGCGGACAATTTCCTTTTCCACTTTTGAGGAAAAGGAAATTCCAAAAAAAGTGTAAGATTTCTGTTACAATCCATTTGCGAATTTTCTTTTATACTTCTCATCTTCTGTATTCTTTTTTATCTTCTTTTAATGTCTTTCATCCGTGAAAAATGACAGGAAGTTCATGTTTTATTTTTATACTAAAATAAAAAAAAAATCTTAATTTTTTTTTTACATCAAGCTAAGAATATGCTTCATTTCATAATAAGATAATAAGAGGGTATCTCAAATGAAAAGAAGACACGACCGATTGCATCAGAACGACTGCCGCTGTAGCAGTGCCACCGAACCAGGAATATGAGGGTGGTAGGACACTACGACCACATACGGCGTTCCACAGTGAAACCTATTCACGTTAAAGTGATTAAAATCTTGCTATACAATCAGTGTTTTTCAAACTGTGGGGCGCGCCCTCTAGGGGGGGCGTAATAACCCTACGAGGGGGGCGCGAGCCTTTTGAAAAGTAGAAAAAAATTCTTTTAAAAATTATTAATTTACTGAAAGTAAACAAATACATTCTGACAGCATAAAAAAGAGTACACATTTACACTGATATAATACATTTATAAAGGTATCAGTACTGAACAATTTGTATTTTATAATTAGTTCATACTAAGTTAAGAACAAGTTTAATAATTACCAGTGACCCCATGGGCTTATCATATATAAAATTATATGTCAACATTAACATTTATTTTGATAATTTGTGTACGGTTTATAATTAATCTCTTAAATGCCGATTAAAAATTATGCAATTTGCTCGTTTAACACGTAGGTGGTGTATTGAGGGGGTGGGTGGTAGAAAAGGAATAAATAATCAATTCCTTTGAAAGAAGTGAATTCTTCGCAAACACTGTCAAGGCCATTTTTTTGCTTTCTAAAGCCTTCGAAATAATTTTGTGAATAGCAATTCACAGAAAAGATAAAACTTCAGAAAGACGTATATATACGTCTGAGGGCAATAAACACAGTGGCTGAGTGAGACGTTTATATACGTTGGGGGCTCAAGAGGTTTAAGACGTATTGTACGTTGTACGCCACAGTATTATTGAATTTAATTCATCGCTATTGTGTATGGAGGGGGGCGCGATGCAAATTATGATGGAATATTGGGTCGCGACCGTTGGAAGTTTGAGAAGTGCTGCTATACATGGATATGTCCAGATGGAAACAGCGCGCAGTTATGAGATTTTTGAATTATGAAGGTGAGTTTAATGCGGACATTACCTTGTTTAAGTCGAATGGCTGGAGCAATTGGTGTAAACATTTTCGTGGAGGTGGTTAACGAAATCGGCTTCTTCAAAAATCCCGTTGAGAAGTGTTGGACCCCTGTCGTACAGTCCAAATTTGTCACTTGTCACTTTTAAACCTTTGAGCATTCGTTTCTGTTCAGACGATGGAGCAAACGAAGCTGTTTTCAAGAATCCATCTTCAGGGGAGGCATAGACCTGCTGCCGAAATGATGGGACGTGTGTTACAATCTCCATAGCAATTTCTTTAGATTTCAAATAAGCGTATTTTTTTTTAAATTCCTAATATTAACTCACACTCTCTATATATTTATTTATTTATTTATCTTGGTGGAATATTTAATTGTTAATAAAATACATTTTGAAGCGCTCAATTGAGCTGAAATTTTATATACATGATTATTTTGGATGACAATGCAATGATTTAATTATAATTGATAAAAATTAATTGATTGAAACTATTTATTTAAAGAATTACAAATACAGCCACGTTTGCATCTTTTTTGGCGACTTTGCGACCCTTTTGGCGACTTGTATCAGAACTTAAATTTTTTTCTTATGTTTTAAAGCATTCTGTTGAACTGAAATTTTATACACACGATTGTTTTGGATGACAATACGATACTTTAATGATAATTAATAAAAATTAATTACCACTTAATGTTGTAATTCTGTCCTATGTATATACATATTTATATAAATTGTAACTATTTAATAAAAAGTAAGTAAAATAAAATTTTTCTTTGTTGATCTAAGTAGGAATTGACTTAAATTTTTTACATTACTTGTTTCACTTTGGTTGCTTTTCATTTGAGCAATTCTTATAAAATTTATAAAATTAGAAAACGTGAGACTAAGTCAAAGAAATGATTTTCTGATTTATTTATATTAGGATGTGTTGGGTCTTAATTCTCTCTCAAACGAGAATCATTCATCTCAATGCAGCTATACTTAAATACCTGGAAGTTACGATTTAGTTAAATTCATCTTCGAGTATATGGGTTGTGAAGCATCGTTCGAAACCGTATCTGTATTGACTGTGATGTAGAAATGACAAAGATGAAATGTGTCATGTTATGAGAGAAAGCATTTGCCATCGGCAGTTGAGAATGAGTCCAGTAGGCGTGTCTGCAGACGAGTCATCTGATAAAGAAGTTGAAGTTCCTGCATGTCGGAGCGTTGAAAAACTGCTCTCTGACTGGTTGATTGAACGTGATGAATATCTTTGAATAGTACTTTTCAAGTCACAAAGGGAAAAATTGTTGAGTGTAATAATATTATAGTTATTGTCTTCAAACTAAAAATGAATTAAATGTAGTTTTATCTCAGAGAATAAACATACAAATATGTAATAACTTGAAATTCATATAATGTGATCTAAAATGTAACAGTATGCAACTTTATTGATGATTATTAATGTAAATATTAAATTAAATTTAAACACATCAATGAGCATTTAAAATCTCCTGAAATTTATGCAAAATAACGGATATGTTTTTGATTAATTTCCTTTCCATCATAAATAAAGAGTATTCTTTAATGATATCGAGAAAGATGAGCTCCATTTGAAATTTTCTCAGGGAAAGTATGTTTCCCTCTTTTTGCAGAGGCTTTTCTTACAAGAAGCTGTAGTGTTATAAATTATACAATGAACATTAGAATGTCGGAATAAGGTTGAAATAGTTAATAATTGTATGGTAAATGTGGAGATTTACTCTAAAACTTTAATACATTGCAATATTGTACATTATAACAAATAACCTAACAACTTAATCTCACTTTCAACTAAGCCTCGTGAAATTTGAATATCGTTTTTTTACACAATGTAAATATATTTTTTGCTAGAAATTTGCTTGATGTTTAAAAATTTTAAAAAATTTATGTTAAGAAAATTAAAGATTGTCAACATTTTACTTATTTACTTATTTTTTGAATAGTTCTAATAATGAATCTCTTTGAAAGAATAATTAATTAAAATCTCTGCTCCTGATTCTGTCATTTAATATAGTTGCATATATTGCAAAAAAAGGAAGCAAGGGCGTACAATAGCCATATATATATATATTATTTATATCATATTAATGAAATTATTACAAAACGAGAATTTACAGTCATTTCATATCTTTTCTTTTACGTATTTCTTATGAAAATAATTCAATATCTTAAATTAAAATGATGAAAAAGTTACATGTGGTTAAAAGAGTCAACATCTCAAAGTTTTATCTATCATATGCACAATTTGTAATGAAACTTAATTCAGTGATATTAAAAAAAATTAACGATTCATTTTAACTTATGAAAATAGAACTTTAAACAGAGAAAACCTATATAGATTATTTAATTAACAGGGTGTCCCTGAATGCCGTGTACAACTTTGGAGAGGAGGTAGAGAACATCTTGAGGAACCATAATTACATAGGAAAGCATGCGCGGAAAGCAATAGGTTGTGCGGTACGCAAACTCGCAAGGTCGGCACGTGTTGTTTCCTCATTTCAAGCACAGAAAGCGTACGATGACCAATCACCGAGTTGGTAGATATTCACTTAATCTGTGGCCTATAGACCAGTGCTCCCCAACCTTTCTATCGCCACGGACCGGTCAACGTTTGATAATTTTACCGCGGCCCACTGAAGGAGGAGGACGTTGATTGTTTATTTTTTAGATTGCTTTCATTTAATAATTTCAGTTTAATTGTATTTAAACATGCCTTCAGAATAAATACAGTTGCACCAAGAAATTAATAATAAGTGATTTAACATGGTATATAAAATGATTACCATAAAACCCTAGAGAAATACACCCCAGTATATAAAATGAAAATAATTTACCGTAAAATTCGGCATATAACGCACACTTTTAACACAAAAAATAAGATCGAAATTGTAAAGGTACGCGTTATACGCCAGATATAAAAAGGATAGCTTTAAAAATAAAAAAAAAAAAAAAGATGAGCATAGGAAAAAAAATTAGACCTCTACAAAGATTGACATACTGCTTAAAAGAAATGACATATCTTTTGAACTTAAATAGCTGTAGTTCTAGAAGCATACTATTTTTTTCTAAGGCTTGGATACCTCAAATAAATGACTTGAATACATAACAGCACTACGCAAGTACATTTCAGGTGTCTTCGTAAGAAAGCGGGTGCGCGCTTTACGGCGAACATACCTAAAAATTAAAAATTACAGCTTGAAAGTATAGGTGCGCGTTATACGTTCGATTTTACGGGAATATTTCTTGCGTGGACTGGTACTAAGGTACTAGAAGTACTGGTACTTCTACCGGTCCACGGACCAAGTGTTGGGGATCACTAGCCTAGACAACAAAAATAAACGGGCTACTTTTCGGTTGTATGAGAAAAGATATTCAACGAGGCGACAACCGAATCATCAAATATTCACTCGAGTGTATCAGAAACTGGCGGAACATGGATCTTTCAGAACCACGATTGAAGGTATTGTGTGGTCGCAAACAGCATGAACACCCATATTAGAAAAGGGCATGTTGCATGCTGTGGATTAAAATCGCGGTACAAGTGTTTGGGCTCTTGTCGTAGCAACCGAAAGATCTCAAACACCTATCAATTGCATATTGTAGGGCGTACCTTACATCCATTTCATGTATAGAGAGTACATTTATTACAACCATATGATCATCCATGGCGTGACATGTTTGCACAGTGGTTTGTAAACCAAAGTGCGACTGCCATGGACTTTTCCAGTTCCGTGTTGTTCTGTGATAAAGCAATCTTTTCACGTTAAGGGGTGTTCAGTACGCACAACGTGCACATGTGGACCTTGAACAACCCACACAGAACTTGACGACTCCTCTCTGTTAATGTGTGGGCAAGTGTCGTGGTGAATAGATTACTCCCCTACATCTTACTGCCTCGACTGGAATTTGACAAGTATTTTGTCTTTTTACAGGAGGTACCTCCGGAACTGCTTACCCAAGTCCCCTCACCTGTTCAGCGCATTCAGGGCACCATTTCATTATGGAAGGTGTATACGTGACCATTTGAACCAGATATTTCCAAACAGATGGTTTGCGAGAGGTGGTCCCATCGCTTGGCCTCCCAGATCCTCTTATTTATCACCTCTGGAGTTTTTTTGGGGGGGCATGAATTCGCCCGTCAATTCTGAAATAGTCCTGGTAGTACGAATAGCCATAGCTGCTGCTACGATCCTTGAAACACTCCGGTATTTTCAATTACGTCCGTCAATCCATATCACGTTGGTGTCGTGCGTGCATATATGTCAATGGCCGTAATTTCGAAAACCTCCTGTGGTGCTTTTATGTCATTCTTTTTATTTATTATTGTTTGTGTGTGTGTAATACAGCGTTTTGCACTACATTCTGTATTGTCACCTTACTGTCTTTGTGTCTTTTTGTCTCGTTATGGTTATATTTTCTCCCATGCTTTCCTATGTAATTATGGCTCTTCAGGATGTTCTCTATCTCCCCTCCAAGTTTGTTCATGAAATTCGGGGACACCCTGTATTTTTCTTCATGTAGATTATAGCACTTAGTGAATATTACTCAATAAATGCATCCTCCTAATTTTTAATGATGTTTACTTTAAAGCAATTTATCCTAAAGTAAGTATTCTTGCTCTTAAGTCTATTCATAAACGACAGAAATCATTTTATGCTCCAATAAATTAAACGTAAAAAAATTTTTCTTTTTAAACAAGTTTTTACTTAAATGCTCTAAAAAGAATAAAATAAACTTTTCTTTTAGAATTTATTTTGCTATCAACTTATAACGTCATTACACGATTTATAATATAAAAGCTTGTCGTGAGATTTAAGTACTCGTGTTTACTTAGATTAAAAATTTTAAAAATTAAAATCAATCAGATCAAGTTATTTAATTTGCTTGTTTATCTACGCAGGTAAATCTCGCGACAAGCTTTTATAACATAAATTGTGTAATGACGTTATACGTTGATAGCAAAAAAATTTTAAAATAAAAGTTTGTTTTATTCTTTTTAGAGCATTTAAATAAAAAAAGCTTGTTTTTAAAAAAAGTTTTTTTACTTTTAATTTATTTTTAACTTTTTAGCTATCGCTGGACAGGTTTTTCAGTCTATTCAATTCCTACAGCGCATCATTGTTGCAAGGTCGTTTGCCGGTTAATTTTGAACTGGCTAACTCAGGGGTACTCAATCTTTTTTCCCGCTGGGTCACGTACATATGATAGATACAAATTCCATTCAAGCCGCAACAAGAGGATAATGGGGGACGGGGATAAACACTTAAAGACCAAAACAGTATTGAACAAAGCAAAATTAATCAAAAAATATTAAAACTCATTTTTTTACTAGCGAAAAAACACAAAAAATTTTAAATCCGTAATTTAAAACTAATTTTTTAAATCTTAGTGCAGAATTTGGATAATACTATTCTACAAATGAAAAAAAAGTGTTTTGTGCTATTATCTTTAAAAATGACAAAGGTTTTAAATATTTTATTAAAAATTTAAGTATTTTTTGAAAAATCGTAAAAAAAAAGTTTTCGTTTTTTTTAAATGATTGATTCTAAAAGAGAAAAGCCTGAACTTTTTAGTGCAGAATATCGAATCATTAAGACGAAAAAAAATTCATACGAAACGATTTAGAAATCATATTTATAAAAATGCATAGATTTTGACTCATTTTAGAAAACATCGTAAAAAATAGAATCTATTTTTATTATTTTTTAAAGAATTACACCGTATAGTGGCAAAATAAATTATCTTCCCTATTATGTAATTATTTTTGTATCAGTTTGATAGAAAGATTAAGATGGGTTTTTAAAACAGATCAAAACTTCTTTAAGCTCAATCCGATAAGATGCTAGGCAGAATAAAAAGCTAACAAGGGTAAAAGGTTTTTAATTAAGGGGACTTGGCACCCTTTGAGCAAACTTCTTTATTTACGTATTTAAAAATTATATTTTAACATTTTATACAATGTTTCTAATCAAAAAATGTTACCAGATGAAAATTTTCATATATTATTCACACAATTTTAAAAATTTAAATTTTTTGAAGAAAATTGGGAAAATTTTAAAATCCTACTCCTTTTGTAAAAATTAATTTTTTGACCTGAAATTTTTTTATAATATTCTTATGGATGTTCTTAACAACTTTAGGGATCGATTTTAGAATAACTTCAATCGTTTTCGAGAAAAAAAATAAAATGTTGATATACAGGCTAAAAATCAACGAAAAAGCCAACATGTCTTACATTTTTTTTTTTTAAAAGCATTCAGTTTATAGCAAAACGGATCCCTAATTTTATTACATGCTTTATTTTTAACACGCAGGAAAAAAATGAAGTGATTGGTAAATAATTGTCGAAGGAGTAGCATTTTGAATGCACTAAGGTTTCGAAAAACATAAACTGAGAAAAACCACTTTAAAGTTTATAATTCTGAAAAAAATAATTATTATAAGCTTAATTAAACTTGAAATACCACTGTAAGATATTACTTATACGTTTTCCTTTAAAATAATTGCATTTTCATATTTTTTCAACCCACACATTTTTATAAATGATCAACTTTTAGAGAGTACTAATTGCACAAGAAAGCTCAAGAAAAACTTATTTTTTTTTTTTTTTTCTGTCACGACAGAAATTTTAGCTGTTTTTCTTCTTATAATATTAAAGTATTACATTTGTATGAAAAATATATCAGGAATAAGAACTGAAATTATAAAATTATTAACATAAAATGCCTTAATTTAAAAATTTTACATGCACACACTTCACAAGGAAGAAAAATTACATTATTGTATTGCCTCGGAAATATTCTGCTTTTAATACTACACATTCTTTTTTATAGTTATTATTTCTATTTATAAAATAGATTTTTTTTTATCATAACACATTTTTAACTTTTTTTTTTTTTTTAAAAGGGGGTGTGGCTGAATTGCCTAATTTGTTTTCAAATGAAGTTTTATTCAACTTCTAACTTTTGACATGCACATGTGATATATCAATCGAAAGATAATAATGCAAAGAATAAGATTAAATGAAAATAAAAAAAAACGATAGGTTTGTGATTTTTAGGGTTCCAAGTCTGCTTAATATCTTTTTAACTAATTGTGATATAGTAATATAAATTGTCTAAACATGCATTGCCATCCAAACTAAATATGTATACTAAATATCAGGTCAATCGGAAACAGGGAAGTGGATAAAATTTAACTTGCAAGATTTGATTACAGACCGACTGACCGACCGACCGACAGACAGACAACGGGACAGGTGAAACTAAATAAAAGCTTGTAAAAATAGACTTTCCTAACATTTTTCTGCATTACAAGAAAACTGTAACGTGTTTTCTTTCTTTTTGATTTAAATTCGTCAGAGCGTTATTTTTGGAAGGATTTCGAAAATAGAGCTATTAAAAGATTTCCTAGGCCTCTTTTTAAATCTCTTTTTGCGTATCTCTAACGAATCGACAAAAAAAAAACTAATTACGCATCCCAGGAGACTCCTTGCCCAGTAATTGCTCTTAGCATAGTGCAAGAAAATTAAGAATTTACCTTGCAGAAACATAAAAAAGGATTAATGCTATGCGAGCAGCATTTTGCTTTGTTGGAAACTCGTATCTGAGAATAAATCATGTGAGTTTTGTTTTCTAGAAGGAGAGAAATACGTCTATCACATCTTTAAATGGGCTATTTTTTAATGATTTGGTGACTTCGAAATAGTATTTCACAATTTAAAGGCACTTTTGTGTTTTTAAAAATATATATTTATATATACTTACATTTTGTTTTATATGATTATTTTTCGGCTAAGATTTAAGATATTGATACATTTTGAGAAATATTTAATTTCTAATAATCTATTTTGGTGTATTATTTTCGTCCAACTTAAAATACGGTAATTACTCTCTAAAATACGTAAAGAATATAGATATATTGAATTTTTCTATATAGAATAGATATAAGTTGTTTTCTTGTATGTTATATAAGGACAACAGATGTATACGCAGAATAAAATTCTGAAATATATTTTCTTATTAATAACTTGGTTTATCTCTTTATATCAGAGAAAATAATTTTTGCAATAAGTATCATCTGAACGCCTACACAGTTTGGCATATTTAAAAAAAATCAATAGCAATAATATTAGTTATAGTTTAACTTTATAGTCAGAATTATATCAAGAAAATATAAAATTTATTTAAATTTTGGCAAATAATTAATTTAACTCATAACATAAATTATTTACATATGAGTTTGAGTAAATTAAGGTGCTAACCACAAAAAAAATTAAGTAGACGTATTGTGAAGTTAAAGGACAATAAATAATATAATTTGTTATTATTTATTCTTTGATAATGAATCCCAGATTAGTTATTCTCTGAACAAAAAATTATAGTCAGGTATGCACTGGAACTAAATAGGAAAATTGGTCTGTTATAAAGCTTATCTTTATTTTGAACTATTCATGCAGTCTTAAAAGTCTCTTTAGAATATCACACGCAGTTCCAATTAACAGAATTTTCTTTTTCTTCAGTAAATGATGTTACAGAATTTTAATTCTAGATATATTGCTATATTGATCGCTTACCATGGTAGTTGTTAATTATTTCTTTCTAAAAAGTAGTAAGATTAATGAATTTAATTTCTCTTGTACCGAGATTAAACAAAAGAACACCATTATATGCTAAGATAAAAAGTGAACCTCTGATTTCTTATACATATTTACATAAATGAATGTGGCACTCTTGTACATGATGAATTGATAAAGTAAACTAAATAATATTTAGAAAATACGGCAAGACATTAATAATAAGACCTTAAATAGACCATAAAAATATTCGATGAACTTTATATTTTGTGACTTACACAAGCATTAAAAACTGAATCTTTTAAAAACACAAAAAATGGACTTTCTTTGAAACTGAAAAAAAAAAATGGAAGCTGCTTATTTCTAATAAAAATTTTATGGAATACTTAAAACCTATTTTGAGATGTTTAGATTTCCGAAGAACATTCTAATTATATAAGCATTGTTTTAACATTCATATATAAAATAAAACAATATGAATTTTAAACTAATTTTAGGACAAAAAATCTATATAGTTTTGAATAAAAAAATATCAGGTGAATTCCCTATTGCTAAACTAATAATAGATTTAGAGAAATCATTTTAAGGAAAACTCTGTTCCAATTTTTGGATTTGTTGATGTAAAATCCTTGAATCAAAAAATGCCAAGAAATATACAAATATTACATAAATAATAACAAAATAAATGTAGTATTTCAAACATATTGTTTTAAAAACAATCAAAAATCTAACGTGGTTCATAATTATTGTTAATATAATAGAAAAAAAACAAAAATATTTCCTAAAAAAAGTTTCAATCTTGAAGCTCTTTGATTCAAATCCATGCTTTGTTAAGAGGTTTCATATGGAAATGAGAAACATAAAACAGTTAAAAACATGCGCTAAAAGAATATATATTTCTTTTTATTGTCTTTGAAGTACTTTATACTTTGAAAATTCACAATACTATAAATATATTTTGGAATATATTTCTTCTATAATGACGTCTAGCCATCGTAACTCGTAATGCGTCAGAAAAAGACCGTATAACAAAAGAGTTTTTGAGAAATATGGTTTTTGATACAATGCTATTATTTTTTTAAAAAATTCTGTTGTTGTTTCTAATGCCACCTGTCTGACGTAGTCAGATCGAGGCCCACGAAATTCATCGTGGCAAGGGGCTAGAAGTGCACCTGTCGGTGGCCTTGAGCACCATACAGGTGACAATACGATTTAGCTCGGTGAAATTCCCCGAAGGGACGATAGATGGCGGCATCACCTATCTACACCTTTACAATTTCTGCATGGAACTGAAGGGGAGGGAAATATTCTAAAAAATTCTTACAAGCAATTAGAAGTACTTAAAAATTTAGAGTTTATTTTGAAAAATATAACAAGATTAAAAAAAACATTTTACAATTATTCCTGGTGTAAAACTCTTTCAATAATTCAGATATTTAAAATGAAGAAAACAGAATAAAAATGTGAATGAAATACATAGAAAATAATTCATAAATGACATAGTCAATATGCCTCAATGTTTCTTAGAATATTCTATGAAAACCGGAAACGGCATATTTTTTTATCCTTATTGAATTGATAGCACAAAATGCTTCTTTTGAATATTTACTGAAATATATATTATTGGTGATTACGCTACATATACTTAGTTATTACAATATTCAGAATACTCATGCTAAATCTTATTTTTATAAGCTTCTCTTTATTATAAATAATGTACTTTTTCCTTTTTTTTAAAAAAAAATTGCGGTAGTAGGGAACAACGATTCTTCGACAGTTAAAGGGGTAAGTTACTAATTCATTAGTTATCTTTGGATTACTATTGATTTTAATGGAAAAGAGATTAAAAAATAAATTATTCGATTAAAGTTTGCCTTGTAGCTATGAGTACCTTGGCAAAAGGCTGATATGACTTTTAACGACTGTCGTTATGTTTTAAAACTGATGATATTCAAAATTATCAGCATTTCGTAATGATAGATATTAATTATTTTTCTCTTCAGTAAATCCCTCAGTCTCTTTAATAACTTTTGCTCCTACACAATTCATGTAAGCAAACTACATCATAATATATTTTTATTCCCGAGTTTATACAATTGTTAGAAAAATAAATCCTTATTCGTTCAATTTTTAAAACCCAACTATAGTACGGTATTAAGTAGTTTTGTCAGTCTTTATGATAGGAATTGATCGAGTGCCTTAGATGACTAACGGAAGGTGGTTTTGATCAGGTAATAATAATGGTAATAAATCACCGTCAGCCTTTTGACTAAAGAATTTGCTTAAGCTAATGGGAAATCTCACCACTGAAGGATATATGATGTCGATGATAGATTGAGCGGATTTGATGAATTTTCCTTCAAAAGAAAGTCTGCTCTTGTGGTTAAATATATTTCGTGCACTTTTGTCTATGGAATATTTTTCACTAAAACTGTTTTAAGGGTTAACTGTTCTCAGGGGTGTTAAATTTCTCCAGAGGTCTGAAAATATGAACAATTTTCAAACAGGTATAAATCTTTGAAATTTAAATTAAATAAATCGAATCTTTTACACATTACTTATAAAGGAATGGGGATTCAGAAAAGTATAAAATATTTAAAATATAATCATAATTTAAAAAATATAAGCATATGAAAATAAGAAACTTTTCTACAAGAAACATTTATTAAGTTTTACGTCTTGCATGCTATTTTCTAAAATAGTAGCTTTAATTACTAGCTATAAGTTGATTAATAAAGTTAAATGTATTTTCATTACACTGTAGCTATTTTTATCTAAATAGAATACTAACTTACATATTTTAATAAATAAAAAAATACATTTTTTAAAAATATTTAAAGAATGGCAATGTTTTACAAATATTTTGAAATACAAAAGATATAAAATACTAAAATTAGGTAGGGTTTAAAGAGTATGATGCATTGTATAATTCTATAAAGTTTTATACATCAGAGGCTAATATTTTAGAAAATAGCGTGCGCAATGCAAAAAATAGTATTTATCATAGAATTTTCATATGCTTATGCACTTTAAAATTATGTTTATATTTTAAAAAAAAATTATACTTTTTTAAACCCCCATTCTTTTATAAATAATGTGTAAAAGATTCGAATCATTTAATTTAAATTTAAAAGAATTATACCTGTTTGAATATTGTTTACATTTTCAGACTTCTAGAAAAATTTAATACCCCTGAGACGACACCATAATCTATGTTATCGGAGGAATATTGAATATGATTTGCTTAGAAGAAAGAATAGAAATATGATATGAATTCAGTTAAAATAGTATTTTTTTGTATTGGTCAATACCTTTTTTTTCTAGAAATTAAAATATTGAAGGATATTTATAAATGATTCTAATTTTTTGCTTCAATTACTTTTCAATTAAATGTTACATTTAGTTTTCTTGAAAATGTAGATAGAAGTAGTAGTTTTATCGACTGAATCATTTTTAAGGTTAGAACGTTCTGTAGAACATAAGGAAAAAATATGTTTAACTGATTAGAATATTGATAACTAAGGAACAGATTTACACTAAATAATATTAAAAAATATTGATTTTCTTACATTTTAACCCAAACATTGAAAATGAATTTTTAAATCCATTTGCTCTTGTTGCTATATTTTCTGATTAAAGCAGTTAACTCCTATGTTGTAATGCAGACATTTTATTTTAAAAATGTGTGCGTCATACTTATAGATTCTTGTTATTCTCGGTTAACTTTATATATATATATATATATATATATATATATATATATATATATATATATGTATGTAGGTGATTATCATAATAATGGTAACACATGTGTATAAAAGGGAATTTTGAATGCGCTTCATAAGGATTAGAATATAGTAATAGTGAGCAGCTTTTCCTATAAACAGAAATATATATATTCTGGTAAAATGTAATAGCTTTATTGAAGTTCTGTAAGTGTCTCTCTCTCTCTCATGGGATTGTTTCAATAGCGTAAAATTTAGAGAACCTCATAGATTTTCAAAGAGGCCGAATTGTAGAGACCCGTCTAGCTGGACCAAGTGTAACCGAAATATCCCAACTTTTAGAAGTTTCCAGAGATACAGTGTCTTCACAACGTGACAAAACAAGCTCGTAAAGGCAAAACAGTGGACGGAAAGAGAAGCTCAATGAAATAGACAGCCGGCTATTGAAACTGACCGTAATGTCAAAAAAGCGAACTACAGCAAAAGTGATCACAGAGATTAATCAGCTTATGGATTCTTCAGGGTCAATGCTTACAGTTAGAAGGTACCTTCATTAACGGCAGAGCAGCAATTCCCACTAGTCGTAGATGTTAATGCTAAATGCCGCCTACAGTGGTGTAACACTTAAAAAGCCTAGTCGATTAATAACTGAAAGAAATTAATACGGTCTGACGAATCGCCTTTCACACTTTTCCCTACAACAAGATAAATGCACGTTTGCAGGGCACCTGCATAAGCGTATGATCGTGATTGTCTTCTTCCACTATCAAGCATGAAGGCGGATCTGTCATGGAATGCGCAGCCGTATTGTGGTTTTTTGCTTAACCAATCGTAACCCTGAAAGAAAGGAGGACTGGGGAGAAGTATAGAGAACTTTTAGCTGACAAGGACTATCCTATGATGCAAACTTTGTTTCTTGTAGGAATGGGAATTTTTCAGGATGATAATGAGATTTATCCAATCACGATTTGATGAACATGAGGATGAAGTTAAACATCTACCTGGACCCACATAGTCACCTTACCACAATAATAATTGAACCTTTATGGTCTATTTTAGAACGTTCAGTACTGAATCGATATCCCAAACCGGCGTCTCTTCCAGAACTATCACAATACCTCAATGAAGACTGGAATAGTATTCCTCTAAACACTGTTCAATACTCGTATGAATCTATTCCTAGGCGAATCCAAGCTGTATGACATACCAAAGGTGGTCCTACATCACACTAATAAATGATTATTTAAAAATCTAAGGTGTTTCAATTATTTTGTTAACCATCTGTATATATAACATGAAAAATGTAAACGAGATTCATTCGGGTCTATTACAATTTATTAGATCATTGATAACTTCTATATATTTCTTTGATAAAGTTTAAAATATATTAGAAAAATTACTGTTATTGGCTTGTGAATCGAACCTCAGATTTTAAACGCATTTTTATTAATTAAAGAAAAGGTATTTTTTAAATTTCATCAAATAGTTTCTTTTATCTAGAATATCATATCTTAATCAATTGGCTATTAGATTCATAAAAACATGATGTATATTATGCTGTGTAATCTAAGAATCAAGAAAAAGGATGAAGGAGAGAAGAATAGATTTCGATAAGCAATATATATATATATATATATATATATATATATAATATATATATATATATATATATATATATATATATATATCAGTAAAATAGGATTTGATTTAAGTTAACCCTTTAAGTGCCACGGGTGTATAATACCGTCTCGCTCAACCCATGCATAATATGCCCTGGAGGAATATATCCGTCCTTCCGAAATTTGATTCTTTTCTTTACGCTGCTTTCAGTAAAACTATTCTGAAGGCTTTGGGATGCAATAAAATTAACTTGACAGTTTTTCCGAAAGGGTTTACTT
Source organism: Trichonephila clavipes (assembly GCA_019973935.1). NCBI lineage: Eukaryota > Metazoa > Arthropoda > Arachnida > Araneae > Nephilidae > Trichonephila > Trichonephila clavipes. The sequence goes on from BMAU01004466.1 coordinate 425,702, forward strand.
ATTAGGGGGACCGGGAAATTATGTCGTTTTCTTACATTGAATTCGAATAAATAAATTTCTTACAAGTTTTTCTTTTTAGTCAATGATGTAATCACCCTCGTTGGCAACAACCTTTTGCCATCTAAAGTGCAGATTTTCAAAGCCAGATCTATAAAATTCAATTGGTTTTTCAGTAAAATGTCTGGAGATGGCATTTTTCATATCATCCAAATTTTGAAATTTTTTGTTTGTTAAGAAATGTTGCATTGAACGGAATAAATGGAAAGTCGTTGGCACAATGTTTGGCGAGTATGGTGGGTGAGGGAATACCTCCCACTCCAATCCATTAATTTTTTCCAGGGTTTTTCTTGCGCATTGTGGTTTTGCATTATCGTGTTGCAAAATAAGGCCTTTTCTATTGATAATCACTGGATACTTTTCTGTTAATGATTGATTTAGTCGATCTAATTATTCACAATAAAGGTCTGCATTAACAGTTTCTCCAGGTTTAAGCACTTCAAAATGGACGGTTCCATGAATACCCACCAAACACACAAAAGCGCCTTCTTTGGATGTAAACCTGGCTTAGCAATCCTTCGTGGTGGTTTCAGAGAGAGCCACTGTCTTTTGTGTTTTGGATTATCATACAGGACCCATTTTTCATCTGCAGTGATCAAGCGATCAAAAAACGGTTCTGTATTGTACCGTTGAAGCAATAAGTTGCATGTCGTAGATCGGTTAGCTATGTTTTCTTCAGACAGATTATGCGGAACCCAAATACCTGCTCTGTTTGTTTGACCAATCTGTTGCAAATGTTCTTGGATGATCGACCAAGATTGGTTAAAAGCATTTGACAGTTCGTCGATTGTCTGACACGGATTTGCTTCCACTTGCGCCCTTAATAACGTCATTCTCTAAAGTTGTTGGTCTTCCTGATTGACGTGAGTCGGAAAGATCGAAATTACCGGATCTGAAGTTAGAAAACCACCTTTGGCATTTACGAACATCTAAGGCACTTGGGTAACCATCGCAAATGTTTTTGGTAGAAACTGTTGTATTACTACCTATGTGTGAAACTCCAAAAGCATGCAATGGCGAATATGAATCTCTTTTGGTATTTGGCTAGCTATTTCACTCAAAATGGGGAAAGAAAATTTAAGGTATAGGCTTTCACAACTAAAAAAGTCACTTTAACTTTGAAATGTCTCTGGCACGACTTTCAACAACTAATGAACGTCATAAACGGTAAAGCAGCATTTACATGTGCAAAAACGACATTACTTTTTGGTTCCCCTAATATTTCAGAGAAAAATGTGCTTATGTGTGCCTTTTCTTTTTCTCCCAGTACATCACATACGCTCGCTTATGTGGAAAGCGGTGTCACTGGGGAGCGAATCGCGTAACTTTTAACTGGCAGTTAAGGGGTTAAAGATTTTGAACGTGGCTTATATAAAAACTATGAAAGTTCTTTTTTATTTCTGTTTAAATTTATTTGATTTGTTTCTGCATTAATAAAGAATGGCAGATCAATCAGTACATAATTAACGCTACTTTAAACTTATAATCCTTGTTTTATGGTAAAATAAGCATTTACTTACGGTTCATCCATTATGTACCTAACTACTATCATAAGATATCAAAGAATAAAAGTAAGAACCCAGAAATAAAAAAAAGGTCGTAAAGATAAGGACTACTTACAAACTTATGTAGATAAGTCTTACTGTATTTTAACAACTACGTATTGATTTTCTCATTAGTTATCTTACCAATTTTATTATGTATAGCAAAAAAAATTTGAAAAGATGCAGATACAATCTGAGCAGCCATCATTGCCTATTATGACACTTTTCATTAAAAAAAATGTCCTACATTAGATCTTGCATATTCAGAAAGTGTATTGATTCATTTTCGTATCGTGGAAGTTTTCAAAGCGTTTCAATAAGAAAATGTTTTCCTACTGTATAATATAAAGAATCGATTTAATATTCTAAGAGTATTAGATAATTTCAAAGAAATTTAAAAATAGGAAATTTTGAAAAATTACTATAAATTAAGTTATATTATATTTTCACACAAAGGGTTGTTTTGTATACTATTTTACCCAATGTAAAATATGATGCTTTCTTAACTATCTTTGGAACTATCATAGTTGTAAAGTATTTCATTTTGATTGTTAATATTTTCCCTCTAAACATTCAACATTATATATATATATATATAAATGTTAATTATATTTATAAATTCTTTATTAAATTTCCTTTTTAATGTACGGCAATTTTTTTATTTCTGCATTTGTTTCCTCATGTAATGAAAATTTAGCTAAATTTCTTCAACTATACACCGAACAAATCTTTTGAATTAATTCTACATAATTTCTATTGATATTCGACTCAGAAAAGCATGATATAACGTTTATTCAAGTTATTGTATTCGATTATTTTTCTGTAAAGTATAAATTTAAGTATAAGTTTAATGGAGTATTTGAAGAAGAGCATGATATTGTTAAAAATATTTTTTTTAAAAAAATTGGCAACACAAAATTGAATTAGGTCTTTTATATCATCTTGAATTTAAATAAGTTTTTTTAAGAAACACCTCCCTTTTTCACACGTAATCCTGCGATTTATAGCGTTAGTAAGTAGTCGATTTCTACAGTGATGTTAATGCAAGGAAAACTGGTTTGTATTTTTGTATTTTGAACATTTTTTTAAATAGTTTGAATGTTTATATATATATGACGTTTTGAGCCAGAATCAGACTTAATTTTAAAAAGGATCTTTATATGTATTTGATGAAATCTATACAAGTTCTGACACTGAGAGGAGAGAGAAAAAAGAACGCCACAGTGAAATTTAACTGCTTTACCACTTACGTCGGCCATGTGAAGTATCTCGTATTTTATGATATATGTACTTTAAAGTTAATGATGACATATAGGGCTATTAAATATAATGATCTGGGATCAGAAATGTTTAGTGGTCAGGCCATCTGTTTCGGAGAAATAATTGGGTGATTAATTTAATACTTAAATAAAGTTAAGTGATATAGGGAATTTAATTTTAAATCTAATTTAATTATCCTTACACACACATATATATATATATATATATATTGTTCTCTTAAGTACATTAAATTTTTCTATCCGTTAATTTTCTTTCCATAAAAACATATTCCATGATAAAAGCTATTTTAAAAACATTGCATTAATGTAAAAAAAATATATGAATATTCTACAATTCCCACAAAAAAATGGATAATTTATAGAGGAATTTAATAAATCATAATAACAAGGAGACATACAATACTAAGAAAAGTAAAAAAAAAATAGCCATTTCAAATCTATTTTGCAAATTTAATAACTTTAAAAATGATATAAAATTCCTGATTGAACATCTTATTTTTTAAAATTCATCACTAAATTTACATAACCAGAATAAAATAATATTTTACATAAAAATTAATGATTCTGTTGTAAAGATAATTGAAGCAGTGATATAAGAGTTACCATATGCTTTCTTAAGAATTCATTGCTGTCTGTTTCAAAATATATGCGTTTACTTAAAAAATATTCCGGTTTATCAGCAAGCTATAATTGTAAATCAAGCGGAACTTATTGGAAAAGAGATAAATAAAACTAGCAACGGGTACAGAGTTCTTTTTATCTATAAAATGTTTTCTGTGTCTGGTCGGAAAAAACTCGTACTTGTATCAAAGAGTTTTATTTTTGTGTCCAACAATGCTGTAATTTCTAAACAACTTAACGTAAAAGCGCTTCTGTGATATCACGAATGGAATACATAAGTTTTATACTTTCTGGGAGATATTCTACGAGAAATGTTAGAAAGGAAAAAAGGATATTTTCTCACTCTTTTGGATAACGTTTAAATATATCACATTCCGACCATCTGCCAAAAAAGTTCTTTAAAAACTTTTTTACGACTTTTTCAAAATTTCGTGGAAGAAGATAAAAGTTTGAAGAATACCTGTGTGTATTTTGCTACTTTATTCTAAAAACATCCAGTTCTCTGATCCGTGGCATTCTAACTAAGCATGGATATGGATGGATGAAATTATCTTAGATAAATTCTGAAAAGGAAACAAATGAATTTTTATAATATTTAAATGCATTTCATAGGAAAAAAATAGTTTTAGGATATATATATATATATAATTTTTTCATAGATGTATGATTAATAATATTAAAAATAGGTATAATATACGAGGGGTGATATTAAAAAGGTTACTTGTCGAATTAAGAAATATTTATTAACAATAGACAGAAAATACAAAAAAGGAATTAAGAGGCATACATGCCTGTCACATTTCGACATAATCACCAAGTCTATTTAGGCTTTTATCAGAACGTAGACCAAGTTGTTTAGCTCGTCTCGGTAGAAATCGTCCATTGAGCTAGTCTTGGTAGATGTTTTCACAGCACTGTCTTGGAAAATTGCAATACATTAGAGACGATATACACGTTACCATATCTCAGTCCCAGCTGTCACGACGATGATTTTGAATCATTTCTTCAATTTGTGCCGCGTTGATTTCTGTCGTTGCAGAGCTCGGCCGGCCACTCCCTGCCATATTTCGGTTTTCGACATCCTGCGCACGTCCAAAAAAGCGACAATATTTTGCTACATGTTGTCTGCTCATTACTTCTTCACCATAAATTTCCATGATTTTTACTGTAAATGTCAGATGCGGATGCATTCTTTGTCCATAAGAATCGAATCACGGCTCGCAGTTTCAAAAGAGGCCAATTTCCTCATCTTGCCATTTCAATCGTCCTGAACCATCTGGGAACTTTCACTACATACCCGCAAACCAGCTGTGTGACAAGTAGTGCCATTTGTCTCCACTCTGGGGAAACAAAGTGGCCGCGTTACCCGAGTGGTATAGGTATCGGATCGTGGCTTGACTTGTCGCGAGTTCGAGCCCAGTATCACTAAAGACCCGCCGTGTAGGGCAGCGATACAAGTTAAATCTGTCGAGAGCTGAAACGTCCTCCCGTTGCTGTGGTGTTGTAGTTAGGAGAGGGGGTGCCAGCTCAGGTGTCGTCCACGCCACTTAACCATGGTTCAAAATTACGTGATCCGTCGCCAAAAAGCCCTCGTGTAGCTGAACAGTGAGACGTCAATATTCATTCAATCAATCAATCAAGCAGAGCCCTAAGGGTTCCCCGGATTCTGCGGACCAACGTAAGGCTTATGCATTGATCAAAAGTTTAAAAACCGCTGAAATATATGTTTACCTTAAGGATTAACTTTTATATGCTCATAGAGAAATATTATACCAGATTAATGGTTGAAAGCTCCACTATCAATGGGTGAGTAAATGAGTGAATATTAACATCGCACTGTTCAGCTACACGAGGGCTTTTGGTGAAGGACCACGCAATTTTGAACCATGGTCAAGTGATGTGGACGACACCTGACCTGCACCTCTCTCTCCTAACTACCACACCACACCAATGGGAGGATGTTTCAGCTCTCGACAGCTTTAACGTGCATCGCTGTCCTGCACGGCCCACTATCAATGGGAAATAATGCAAATTACAGAATAAAATTTAACCGAAATCACAGTAAAATAAATGGTAAAAGTAACGAGTTAACAATATCTGTCGAGATCGGATTGTTTCAAGTAAAGACCCACATTATGTATCGGTGTTGTTATGCCTTACGTGTGCTTAGACTTAAGGGTCTTTTTTGTGTTGTGGCTTTGATTTTTTTTTAGTTTCGTAAAATTTTTCCGGTTGCTTATTTGTTCATAAGGGTCCGCTAACCACAATCACAGTTATCAATATATAAGGTCCGAACAAAAAGTACTTCACCTTGGCGAGAAAAATATCTTAGTTACATTGTAAGATAAGGTTTCTGATCATATTCAAAGTAGGTCCCTTTGTTCCTTCACACACTTAGACCAGCATTCTTTCAACTGCCGAAACCTTTTCTGGGAGACTTCTTTTAGATTGGTGTTCAACTCTGCCGTCGCGTTCTGCCTTATCTCTACTAGTACTTTGAAAACGGGATCCTTTCAATGACATTTTCATTTTCGGGAACAGCCAGAAATCGCAAGAAGCCAGGTTTAGCGTTGATAGAGTCCAGTCCTGTGCAAATGTGAAGTCGAGTTTTTCCGTTCCACCGACAGAAGCTTGGGAACAAATTTCGAAGCCTTTCTGCGCATGATCATATAGAATTGCTTGTGCAGAACTTGTACTGATCTAAACTTGTTCAGCAGTTTCTCGTACGGTTAAACGTATATCTTTCACTATCATATTTTCCACCTTTTCAACTATAGTACATTTCCAGCGGTTGGCGTCCTTCCAGAACGTAGGTCACTTTCTACCAACGGGTGGACACTTTTTAATCGGTTAAACTCATCTTTAATTTGTGTGACCCCTATAGAATCATCTCAAAACACTTGTCAAATCTTATGAATAGTGTCACTAAGGAAATCACCATGCTTTTGCCAAAACATTTGATGCAGTACCTCTTCTTAAGTCTTTAGAGAGATACAAATACGACGAAAACGACCCCTCAGGAAGCTCATCTTCTTTAGATGAGTATGGATGTCCCAGTCATGAAGTCCCCTACTCATCCTTTTCTTTTCCCAAGGGGTTTACTGCCTTTGGTTAAACACAGGTATCACACCACTGGAGTACCCTAGTGATCCTTTTCTATTTTCGACCCTCCTTGTCATCCAATTCCCTCTTTTATTCCTTTTCTCGTCCAGACCACAATATCAAAATTTTTTAAAATAAATTTTAGTACACTAATAGATTATTTTGTTGTTTAATTGTTATAGGTTAATTGTTTGATTGATCTATTGAATTACTTATAATTTAATAATAACATTCTTTGGTTTAAATTTTGTATTTCGTTAAGTTGGTTTTATTTGTTGACTTTTTTCAATTTTTTCTATGTCCATATTGAATATTTTTTTTAGAGGAAAGGCAAAAGGTTTGCCAAACCGCATGTCTGCTATGTGTGGCGTCCTCTAAGGAAAAAATGGTGCCCTGGGGATAACTTTTGCGTTCCCTTTTACCAACGGTTTCTCTGTAGACGAGAAACCGGCGTGAGCCCACTCCTGTAAATCGGCTGGTGATCAATCTCTTCGAAGACATTGCTGTTTGGCTAGTGCTGTAGATAAAGAGCGTCGGGTTTACCCGTTGGATCCTTACCCTCATGATGTAGTGCTATATCCTAGGTGTACTCCAGGCAAACACCGAGCTTTACCACTGTCAGTTCACAGTGGACGCCAAGCTGAGCCTTACCACTGACCGGCACACTGCCTCCCTTCTTGGACTCTGTGGTGGGTGGAGACAAGCCAGGGGGAAGCTTATTCTCACGCCTAGGGATCCAAGTCAGCTGTACCCGAGTAAAAGTGTTTTACCGAGTACCGAGTGTTTTACCCAACTTCACAATTGACGATATTGCTTCATATTCACGATTTTTCATTTTGACATTACCCAACGACGAAATGTTGCAGAAGTCTTCGTTTACCGTACAAAAAGCATTTAAAAGGCATATGCAAAGATCCGAAATCAATTAGAAAATTACGTTCCCTGTGAAATTACTTCAACCAATTTCACGACCACGGTAGCCGAGTGGTATAGGTATCGGATCGTGGCTTGCCTTGTCATGAGTTCAAGCCCAGTACCTCTAAAGACCCGCCGTGTAGGGCAGCTATGCACGTTAAATCTGTTGAGAACTGAAATGTCCTCCCGTTGGTGTGGTGTGGTAGTTAGGAGAGGGAGGTGCCAGCTCAGGTGTCATCCACGTCACTTAGCCATGGTTCAAAAATTACGTAGTCCGTCGCCAAAAGCCCTCGTGCAGCAGAACAGTGTGACGTTGGTATTCAATAAATCAATCAATGAGTCAACCAATTTCATTCCTCTTGTGTGTGAAACCAAATATATTTCCCTCTATTCTTTCAGTTTCCTCATAGTTGTCTTCCACTCAAAAACACCTCTTACCTTCCGCTTCTTCAATAGCACCTACAATGTCGAAATCTCAGCCACCTAGTCCCATATTTAATATCCCTGTTCATTCATCCTTAAAAGATCAAGCAATAATTAAGAAGTCAAGGAAGCATTTTCCAGCAAAATATACTAACTTTTCATCTGAAACAAGCTCTTCTGTTCTTAAACCTAATACATCCAATATCATATTTTCTAACAAAAAAATTACACCCTCCGCATCCCAAAATTTACAAAAACCTCACAAAAAAGCGTTCTCCTACAACCACATGTAACACAATACCAAGTAAAGCAAAATTAGAAATAAAGATAGCCCCCATAAACCCAGGAAAAGTACACCTACACAGGACACATCAGATGAAGAGGATATGCTTGTATATGACACTGAAGAGTAAGAAGGGAACTATCACTTTTTAACACCGATCAGAAACCGGAAATGACTTTTGTTTAATCTTACTTACCAGACTTGGTGGGAGAAATCTCCACCAAAATATATTTACTTTTATTTTTAAAACTGGCTTTTTATACACAATTTGAGAGATTATTCATTTTATTATTAAAACTGATTTTATAATACTATTTACCGATTTTATACTTTAAACATTTGAAATGTGTTTGGCGCAGCATAGCCAAAATTGACTCTTGCGCCATAAGACCCAAAATTTTCACTCACTCACCCGAAGAACACGAAAAACAGCAATTCACTCCACTGCCTGCAGGAAGCGATTGGTACACTACAGGGAAGGGAAAAGATTCAAGCATGTGCTTTAAGCTGCCACCTTCCACTGTGTACATTGTCGCTGCTGTATTATATGTACTTTGTGCAGGAAAATTTATGGTCGGATGCTTTTTCAACAGAACTTGCATATTGGTAAGGTGTTACTAATATACGAGTATATTGAGACCGGGTTTCACAATTCTAAATGAGGAAATCATGTAGCGAGGTTTATGCCCGTTAAATCTGTTTAGGCTTTAGACTCTTCCTGGTGCTTTTTTTGTTTATTGTAGTGAATCTTTCATCGGGTGCCCATTTCTTTATGACAACTGGACGTTAGCCACAGTCATTACGTTTCGTAATATTGAATCATAGCCTTATGACGAGGTATATATGTGAGTTGTGACTCGACACTTCTCATTTACGTAACACCAACGTCACGACATTGAAACTGAAAGGATTTAATTTTAATATATGGAATATTTTTAGTGGAATGAAGACTCAAACACTAGGTTCGGCTGAAATATTGCTGTCCACGATCTAGTGATCATGGTTACTTGGCTTTACTTGGAAGTGGAGACTGGAATATATAGAAAATCAATTTAGGTAACGACATCGTCATATGATCACAGTTAGAGACTACTGGCAGTAATATTGACAGTTTTAAATGAAAACAGCAAAAAAAAAATCAATATATATACACCTAAAGAACTAATTTTGAAAGATTTTTGAGGAGTAAATAGTAAAGTAAAAATTCTTAAAGTAAAAAGCATAGTCGAAAAATAAAACTAAATATTAAATACGTATTTATATGTGTAAAATATGTGCTTTATCTGAAAGACTAAATCACAGTGATTGCTAGTTAAATATTGCTTACAGTTTTAAAGTAAGCCACAGGAAATTAATCAGGCATTAGCTAGCATGTTTATAACTACATCAAAGGATTTACGGAGGTTTGTGTTGCATGATACACAAGAATAATGGTACACAAGAACATATATGGTTCTGGTTATCTAATTATGGGCTGAAATAAATACAACCAGTATTACATTAGGCACTTAAAAGTGACTTTGTTGGAATTTTATTGGCCACCTGTGTATTTTTCTTGGGTAGAAAGGCTACCAGATTTGTGTTTTGTATTCAATTGCCTTAATAAAAGAAACTTAAATCGAGTTTTTATTCTATATCTTTGGGAGAATCTTAGTTCTTATGTCAAGCAAAAAATAAAAGTTCAAAGGGGAATACATTTTTTGACAACTCGAAACTGAGAAATAAATAAGATTTAGAGGTCGAATATTATTCAGCTAAGAAACAAAATCGATTATTAGATAAGAGAAATTTTCACAAGTGTTTTAAGAAATATGTATTCAATATATATATACAACAAACATTCACATGTGTATTCAGATAAAATATAAATATATATAAATAAAATACAATAATACATAAGATGAAAATACACATTTGTTTTAGGTTTGCAATATTTATAAGAACATACTTTCAAAAGCCTTGCTTTTTAAGATTTTATACACGTATTTTTATTTGTTTACTTTTAAGGATGTAATAAAATTTTTGAAAAAGATTGCGATTTTTCAAATTAATATTTAAAATTCGAGCAGCAAAGCAATGATACAAAGTATTTTTATGATCTTTTTCATCGCAATTTTTAGAAATATCAAATTTTGTGATATGCAATTATTATACTAACTGTGTAAGTTTCTTTTTTTCAATCGAAATATTCGAAGACGAAATTATTAAGAAAAATATGAGAGTCAAATGTAGAACTTTAATGTATAGACAAAATGGTATTTTTCATAGGAATAGTACTTAAAACAATATTAAATTTCTGAAATAAATTGTTGATAATTTTTGCTGAAAACCATCTCAATAGTTTGAAAAAAGATTCGAATATTGAAGCATCAATGTTGAAAATGTCAGCACATTAACATATTGATGAATTGTATAAAACAGCAAAAAACATGATAAATACAAACAAATGTATGGAAATACTATCACACTTAGTTAATGGGGCTCTTGGATCTTACTTTAGTGCATATCTTTATTTACCCTTAAAGGGGATAATTATTGTCGTCATATTAAATGTAAATCCATTACAAGAAAAAAAGTTATTTTCAATATTTCGCAATTTGGTTTTATTTTTTATCAGTCGTCAGAGATGTGAACTATACTAGGATTATATTGGATCTTGCACCTTTAAAGAAGCTTGTGAATAAACAATAAAATAACATTGGAAGCTTTGCAGTACTTAAATATGCTTAAAGTATTCTTTTAAAAATCAATAATTTTTCTTAAAACTAATTAAATTAGATTACGTACTATGTGCAATTTATTTTTCTTTCGATTAGTCTTGTGCAGTTAAAAAAACTGAAATTAATTTAAAAAACACACTTTGAAGAGACAAAGATGCTTCAAATAAATCCTTAGTGACCTTTAATCGTTTTAGTTGAGATACATTTGTTGAAACACTATCTACGGGTACCGCTAAAGTTAATTCACGATGTTAAGAAAATATCACACGTTTGTTATTTTAAGGTTAACACGAAAAACGTATTTTCTAAATCAGATTAACACTGTTATAAATCTTTCCTTAGGTTATACAGGCTGATAGAAAAATCTATACTCACACACAGAAATAATAGATCCAAGGATGAATTTCTCAGGAGATAGTGATGAAACGGATTCTCTTTGATTTAAATCCATTAATTAAAATTTTTTTAAAGCCCAAGACAGGTGAATTCTTTACACCTTAGCGAAAAAGTTTTTTTTCACATTCTTTTAGCAAAGAGTCGAAACACAGTGGAATCTTGTATTTGTATTGAAAATCTAATTACAGGTCTTGGCGGAATGTTTGGAATTGCGACGAAAAATTTCATTACCTGGCGTGGTTAGTTTTAAGAATGATAAAAAAAAAAAAAAAAAAGATTTCTTTGATTTTGAATTTTTAATGAACTTTTAAAAGGATCTTTTTTTTAAATATTGTAAAATTTTTAATTAAATGAGATGACGAATTTAAGTGATTTCTCTTGGAAATTAAGTTTGAAGCTTGAAAAAAGAATTCTTTGTCTGGAAATTAAATATCTAAAAAGAACAGATCAGAGGATGAGTAATTATAGTGGAAATTATGTACTAAAGACATAGTTTTGAACATTTAAGTGAAGAATTCTTTGCCACTGAAAAGTAATTAAATGATTTTAATGTGATATTAAGGAAAAGAGCATGTTAGTTGTTGAAAAATATTTGTAGTAGCGTTTCACAATCTCCTCCAGCCGGTAACTGTTCCACATGTGATGAGCATCTTGTCTCATGATTGTCGTCACCAATACGAATCCTGCAGATAAATTTACCTTGGGCAGTTAATGATTTTATTTAAGTTATAATATGTACTGCTCACAATTCGGAGAATTCAACGTTACATATACATTATTAAAAAAATTGAGTCTTTCAAATTTTTCATGTAAAAGGTGATTATTTTATACATTTATTTTGAAAAAAAAAACAATTTAAAATTTACTTTAACGTAATCTCTATCAATACTGAAAGAGGGTCTTATGCCCCTGATCATGAAAGAAAATTTAACATTTTTCAAAGATTTTCATTACTACTTAAAGAATAGTTTTTTCTCGATTGTAAAAAATAAGAGATTTCTAATTGTAATGTTATTATAAAAATATTTCTAATTAATTGCTGTCTCAAAAGAGTGAATAGCATCATATCAAACATTTTACAAGTTGACATCCTTAAAATCAAAATTCCATGCAAACTCCTCCAATAGTTCATGAAATATTCGAAGTCAAATCTTGCGATCGGAAGGCGTAGCGTTAAAGGTATCATATATTAGTTTATAGATTCCAATTATTGGTTTTATTGTCAGGTGATATTAAGAAACTGAGAAAATAACATGCATCGTTTGCGCAGAATTATCATAATAATGACACTCCTATTAGTTTTTCTTGAATCTCACCTTAGGTAATAATAGAATTTAAAAGAAATTTGGTATCTAAGCTGTTGATTCCTTCTTATCTAATTCTGGACAAAAATATGTAATGGAATTTATTAAGAAAGTCAATTAGTATGATAATCAAGGTAATTGGACATCAAAATTATTTGAGCCAGTCATAAACATGGATACCAGTTTCGTCCAAACATAATAGCGAAGGCTGTCAAAGGCGAACTTTATTTTATACTAATATAACAATTATTCATTTGATTTTGTTGTAAGAAATGAATTTGTTTTCAAGAGCATTTTTTTCAGGATACGTTGAACGCTATTGTACGTTGATAACTTATTTTTTTATGTAATTTGTGACGTGCTCACGCATCTTTTCATTAACATGTCCTTTTGGGTTCTTTGGGGCCAGAATTAATTACATCTCTTTTCCAACTAAACCAAGAAGCGAAGCCATGCAGGAAAGATGCAAATTAGGAAGCTTTTAAATAACAGAAGTTTAGAATAAGCGAGGTGGCATTCGGGGAATGATATGATAAGTGACAGCCAACAGAAGTTACCCGGGACAGAGAGTACTTAGGCCAACGTGCATATCATTGCACGCCAGTGAGCCGCAACATAAACTAGAATCAGATTGATCGCTACTTCATTCGACATTAAGGTAGGAGTGACTATTTAAATATCCGGATCTGTGATCGAATTGGAATTGAGCTTAGGCGAGTTAGTTATTGATAGTGGTCCGGGTTACGTTATTTCTGTATTATTATATATATTGTGTGTTTAGCCACCATAGATTCTCTCACGTATCATATTATTATCTAATCTGTTAGAGGTTTAAGTTTAAGATCTTAATAAAGTCATATTAAGATCATGCCAGCGTCTAGTTCTTCATTTATTCCTACACCTCTAGCTCACGCTGATCAAAGAGAAGGGCACCCGAGGGTGGCACTCTTACAAATTTTTGTAAAAATATTTTCTTATTTGTTGGTTGTAGCAAAGGAGCTTATCAATTTAGAGAGCGTTTTGGGGAATGTGTGATATGTGTAGGATATACATAGTACAGCAGTAGAATGATTTCCATATTGTGGCGGTAGCTGAACAAAATGTTTTTGTAAAATATTCAGTTCAAAAATAGATTTTCATATTATTCGAATCTTATTTTTCGAATACTTTAATATGAACTTAGTGTTCTTACTTAAAATTGTTTTTAATCTTTAAAATTAAAAAATTGCGTACTTACGTATTATACCGTCGACTATACTTTTGTCAAATTAAGCAACGTTGCCAAATGGTACGATATACAGCCATTTATGAAAACATGTGTCCACTCGTTCTTGAGAATAATAACCTTTATTATAGGTTGTACGGTGTTCTCATACTTGTTCTATCACATTAATCTCTCTCTCTCTCTCTCTCTCTCTATATATATATATATATATATATATATATATATATATATATTTATATATATGTATATATATATATATATATATATATATATATATATATATATAGATCATGCATACTCAAAAACAATAATCTTTTTTTTTTCATCTCTAGTGAATAGAAGATAAATCTTCATAAAAATATTTGCGTCAAATAGCAATTTTTGGTTTTTTAACTATTAAAATACTGAGAACTTCGCTCCATTGATAAAAAAATGAATTAAAACTTGATTTGAATCGATGGTAGCAGTATACATCAGGTAGTAAAAAATTTTACTTATCTTTCAAGTTTTTTAAAAGCTGTATAACTGTTAGTCAGAGAAATTATGTTTAATAAATTTCTAAAAAACTTCGATCTCTCATACAATAATACTTTTTTAAATACACTATGTTTAAAAATAGTGAAGATCTCATTAGTATATTTATAATGGAAAGTTTTTTATATGTCTATAAAAAAAGTCTATATAGTCTACATATAGTCTATATATATAGTCTAAATACTTTTATAATATTAAAAAAAATTAAACACTCATTAGAGCTTAATAGTTAAGTAATAGTTTAATCGTATATTAATTACAATGGGGTAAAATGTATAAAATTGTAAAAGTCTTGACATAAAGCGGACATGCTACCAATAATTTAACTAATTTGTATTTACATTTTTTTGAAAACTACTTATTGATAATTTATTTTATAAACATAGATAGATTGAGAAAATAAAAGTATTGGGTTTATATCTAAAATAACATTTTATCCTACTAATTTAAAACTTGTTAAAATTTTTCGCTTACCACAGAATGATTAGACAGAATTTTTCATATTATGCACCAGATACCAATTAGTCATATTTATGGCAAAGAAAGGGATGTCTTTAATACTCATATATCAATATATATTGGAATATAGTCCTTAACTATTTTCTGTATAAGCAGTTATTTCTTAAATAAAAAAATGATGATCTCTCAGAGAAACTTAATAATGAAAAAATCACTAGATACATATTATAACTTGATATTATCTATTTCAATTTCTTAAACATACGTTTTATCTATTTAATCATGGGAGTCGAGATGATGCAACACGTTTTAAGAATTATTTGATTTTGTAATTAAAATTTTAATTATTTATACAATCTATTTTTTTAAAAAAAATATTGAGATTTCTTGTTTTGTTTTTAAATCTTCTGCACATGATATGTTGCAAGATTTATTTAATTATTTCTTATATATATATTATGCTAGAATTTCTTTTGTGTTGGGTGTTTTCAATGAAATAAGTAGATAACTGTTTGATTTTTTTCTGGGATATTTTGATTTATTTTTACTGTAAACTAATTGCAGTTGTTAAAAAGTTTTTGCTCTGTTTCCAGTTGCATTTTCTCTTGGTAATTTTATTTCCTCCAAGTAATATAGTCAAGTAAAGGAGAAAGGACACGCTTTAATTTTTTTTGAACCCTTTCAGTCTCAAGCATTAGAATTGGTTTGGGTGTACATATTACTTTGTCCTTTACTAGTCTCACCATTTTCTTGATTTTACTTTAAGAAATACATATATAAGCTTGGGTAACCTTTAAAACTGGTAAAACCAGTGCTTCTCAAACTTTAAATACTTGTGACCTAATATTCAATCATAATGTTCCTCGCCCCCTCCATTTAATAACAATGTATTGAATTCAATATTACTATAATTCGACGCTAAACTACAATACAATTTTAAGTACCACCAGCGTATATGAACGTTTCGATCAGACAGTCTTAATTGCCCCGGGCGTATATATAAGTCTTTCCGAAGTACGATATTTTCTGTGTACTTCTATCCATAAAATTATTCCGAAGGCTTTAGAATGCAATAAGAGGACCTTGACAGTGTTTGCGAAGGATGTACTTATTTCAGAGGGTTTGCTTAGTTTTATTCCTCTTCTCTTTCCCTCCCCCAACATGGGGGGAGGGAAAACCTACGCGCGTCTACGTGGAAAACGGCGGCATTGGAGAGTGAATTGCGTACATTTTTATTCGCATTTAAAGTATTATAATTATAAACCATACACATTATAAATATAAGTTTTAATTTTCACATGTAATTTTTTTATGACAAGTCCATGGGGTCAATGATAATTATTAAACTTGTTCTTAACTTAGTGTTGTAAAGCTAATTTCAAAATACATTCTACAGTACCAATATATCAGTGTAAGTGTGTATTTTATTTTTTACTATGTCAGAATATATTTTGTTTGTTTTCTTTCATTAAAAAAATTGATCATTTTGTCAAATTCTCGTAACTTTTCAACATGCTCGGACCTCCCTCGTAGAGTTATCATGCCCTCCTATGGGGGCATGCCGTGCAGTTTGTGAAACGCTGGGTTAAACTCAACTACTATGTAAATTTAAAAAAGATGTCCTCTGTCAAAATTATTTATATTACTACATCATCCATCCTCTTAAGTTTCCAAAATCTCAACGGTATTTTTATTATTTATATTCAAATAATTTCAGTCTGCCAAATAATGTTTATTATATACCGGGTTATTCCTACTTCCTTCCAAGGCTTCTGAACGCTGTAGCAAAAATAAATAAGACGAATACCTCACAAAAGAATACATGAAAGAATACAGAAACATTCAAGTTTCGTTTACATATTTTACAGGTCTTCTATTTGTGAACCCTTGGTCACACAGCATAAATAAATGCGATATTCCAGTTACTATCTCATTCTAGTCAGCATGGTAATATTAACGTTATTGACAGCATGTGATATCTTTTTATGCTGTTCTGCTATACGCGGAAAAAGAGGGTGCAAAAACTTGGATCTTATGTATAAGACCAAGTTTTTTTGGATAACAAGGATAAGAAGGAAATGATAACATGTGCATTGATAGTATCATATTGACCGGAGTGTGGCAGGAACTGGACTATATCGCATTGATGTGTGCCGTGTGACATAGGGTAAAATATGCAAATAAAACTTGAATTTCTTCTGCATTCTTTCATATATTCTTTTTTGTGGTATTCGCCTTAGTGTTTTTACTACACCATTCAGAAACCTTGGAAGGAAGTTATGAATAACCCTGTATATGTATGTGTGCGTCTTATAAGTATAGTATGCTACTTTGTCTCAACACAATAAACAACACTAGTAGTGGACTGTGATCTCTTTTAAT
Source organism: Trichonephila clavipes (assembly GCA_019973935.1). Taxonomy (NCBI): domain Eukaryota; kingdom Metazoa; phylum Arthropoda; class Arachnida; order Araneae; family Nephilidae; genus Trichonephila; species Trichonephila clavipes. The sequence continues at coordinate 442,947 of BMAU01004466.1, forward strand.
TTCTCTACTCCGTACACTACCTCTCGGAGTTATTACTACACACACACTGAAGTTTTAGTTTACAAGCAACTAGAGGGCGCTGTTCATTAACAGAACTAACATACCGCCACACATTGCACTGGTTTAACCATACAATCATTGTTACAAAATTAACATTCATATTTGTTACATCTAGAGCACTTTACACATCAACACTTGACAATTCTCAAGAAATACAATTACATAAATCATTATATAAATACAAGATTTCACAAATAACAATATTTTTTTTATACAAATACAAAATCACTTTACTAACAATGAGCCAAATTTACACACCAACAATGGTACACTAAATGAAAAATTCAAATTATATTTAAGGATCTTCCATTGGTAAAACACAAATTTTTGATATGGCTCTTTTACATGTACTATACTGAGTTTTAATTTTAACAACACGAACTTTTTTATCTTCGCCCTAATACAATTCTACGATTCTACCTAATGCCCATTTATAGGTTGGTAAATTTTCTTCAATTATTAAAACCAAGCCTCCAATTTTAACGCTGTTTTTATCAAACATCCATTTCCCCTCTGTTGTAATTGATTCAAGTAATTACGACTCCAAAATTTCCACATTAATTGAACTATCTTAGTTATTTTTTGCCATTTTTTGAGATTACTCTCTTTACATTTTGTCAAATTAGGCTCTTCTAGCGAATTTAAAGACCTATTAATTAAAAAATGTGCTGGTGTAAACACTTGGAAATCATCATCGTTGTTTGATAGGGGGCAAAGCGGTCGAGAATTTAAAATTCCCTCAATTTGTACAGTGACCGTAAGTAGTTCCTCGTACGTTAAATTAATTACATTCACAACTCTTTTTAAGTGATATTTACATGACTTTATGGCCGCTTCCCAAAGACTTCCAAAATTGGGTGACCTCGCGGGAATAAATTTCCACTCTATTCCTTCTGCTTCTAAGTAATTAGCTAATTTTTCGTCTGGTTTTCTGACTATTTCAAGGAGTTTTTTAATTTCATAGCTAGGTCTGACGAAATTTTTACCATTTTCCGAAAACAGTTTTGCACATTTGCCTCTTCGAGCCATGAACCTTTTCAACGCGGCAATGAATGCTTGCGATGTTAAATCTGATACTAACTCAATATGTACCGCTTTCAACACAAAACACACAAAAATACAAATGTACACTTTAAACAAATTTCCTTTACGTTGTCCTTTATTTTTAATGAAAAAAGGACCAGGGAAATCTACTCCTGAACAATTAAATGGATAATCAGTAATAAGTCTCTCTTTTGGCAAATTACCCATAATTTGAGTTGACACAATTGGTTTCGCTTTAAAACATACAATACATTTATATACAATTTTTCTGCAGATTGACCTACCATTCAACGGCCAAAATTTTTCCCGAATATGATTAAGTAAAGATACAGTTCCCACATGTAAATATTTCTTATGAAAATATTCTATTATTATTGAAGTTAATTTATTATTTTTTGGTAAAATTATCTGGTGCTTTTTATTAAAACTTAACTTTAAATCACACAATCATCCTCCTACTCTTAAGACACCGTTGTCATCTAAAAAGGGATTCAATGTCTTTAACTTACTGTTTGGTAGCACACTTCCCTTACTTTTAATATGGTTAATATCACTGGAAAATTCTTGCTCTTGCACTTTTTTTACTAGAAAGGTTTCAGCTTTCTCAAATTCTTTTGTTGTGAGTGGACCAGCCACTTTATTTATTCCTTTTAAATTTTCCACGAACCTGAAAATAAAACTTAATACACGTAAAATAGTTATATAATTATTGCTTAGATTAAGAAGGTCGTTTAAAAAATCATTAACATGAATATTAAGCACCGATTGAAAGTTTTTAATTTGTTCATTAACACAGTTTTTCAATTCTGAATTATATTCATCTAGTTTCTCTCTACAGTTTATAGTTCGATTGGGATAGTCATCATCTGAAAGAAATGTTGGTCCATTAAACCATAAATTTTGTTGCAAAAGTTTATCAGAATCGACTCCTCAGGAGACTAAGTCTGCGGGATTTTGATCAGATGGTACGTGTCTCCATAACTGATTAGGATACAGTTCTTGTATCTTGGCAACCCTATTTTGTACAAAGGTCTTTAAGTCCATCGGTTCCTTTCGAAGCCACGCCAAGACGATCATCAAATCCGACCAAAGATATACTTCAGCAGTTTCTAGTTGTAAAGCAGCTACAACTCTTTTCACGAGTTTTGCCAATAGAATTGCAGCACACAATTCAAGTCTGGGAATTGTCAGGCTTTTAATAGGCGCTACTCTCGATTTGCTTGTGATTAACCAAACTAAAGTTTCACTCTTCAAATGTTTAGATTTGCAGTAAACTGCTGCACCGTAGCACCACTCTGAGGCATCAGTAAAGCCATGGATCTCAGTAACTTCTGCAAAAGTGACAAGAATATGCCTTGGTATCTCTATATTGTTGATATTCTCAAAAGATACCAGGAATTGTTGCCATTCTCAATATTCTTCAGCTGGCAGAAGATCATTCCATTCCACTTTGCTTCTCCACAAACGCTGGAGGAAAATCTTTGCTTTGGAAATTACTGGTGCCATCAGTCCAACAGGATCAAAGATCTTGGCAATAGTAGACAAGATGTCTCTTTTAGTATACGAACTGTCCAAACAGACTTTCACTTTAATCAAAAAGCAATCTAGGTTCGGCTTCCACGACACTCCTAACGTTTTCGTCTCTGTTAAAGTTGCAAAATTGTAATTCTGTTCGGGATCTGGTGACAATTTCTCGTGATTGGCGCAAAGTTTATGCAACTCCGTTCCAGCACCTTTCAAAATTCCTTTTAATTGTTATCTGAGAACAATTGCCTCCTCTCTAACGTTGAAGCACCACAAAGGACATCGTCGATATATAAGTTGTTCCGCAAAACGGAAGCTGCTATAGGGAAGTTAGCCTCTTCATCCCTCGACAATTGGGTTAAAGTTCTCTGTGCTAAGTAGGGAGCACTTACAGTGCCATAGGTAACAGTCGAAAGTTCCTAAATTTTGGGTGATTCATGTTCACTTTCACACCAAACGATTCTCTGCAGATTACGCTGTTTAGGGTTAATAAATATAGTTCGATACATCATTTTAATGTCAGTTGTAAATGCATACGTGTAAGTTCTGAATCTGAGCACTTGCGCATATAAGTCCTCTTGTATCACTCCTCCATTATATTGAATGTTATTTAAAGATATTCCATTATCAGTTAACGAAGAGCAGTTAAAGACAACTATAAGTTTTGTTGTGGACATTTCTGGACGATAAATTCCATGATGGGTAGCGTAATATGTGATTTCGGGTTCAATTTCGTTAGTCACTTCCTTCATGTGACCCAGTCTTTCATAATCTCTTAAAAATTCACGATATAAATTTAAGTAATTCTCATCTCTAGCTAAGCGATTCCACAGCGATCCAAGTCGTTTGAGGGCTATGTCTTTCGAATTACCCAAACACGAGGATTCCTTTTTTAAGGGCATAGATACTACATATTTACCTTCTTTAGTTCTAAAATGAGTATTCGCGTAATGTTCCTCACAAATTAGCCTTTCTTTATTTTTAACTATTGGTTCCTCTACCTCCTCTACTTTTCAAAATTTTTCTAAAGTTTTATTCAAGTCCTCATCACGAATCAAACCACTGTGAACCTTAGTTTCATTTATTGAATCTAAATTACCCGTTACTATATAACCAAATACGCTGTTGACTAACAGTAATTGCGAATCTTTTATTTTAATTCTTTCCGGTTTCAATAACTCATAAAATATATTTGCACCTATTAATAAATCAATTTTGCCGGGAACATTAAAATTAGTATCCGCTAATTCCACAAAATTAGAAAAATCAGAATTTACCTCTAACTTTTTCTGCGGAATAAAATGAGTGATTTTTTTACTACGAGCATATCCAACTCCCTTTCGAAAGATTTATTTTGATTATTTTGAAAAGATTTATTTGAAAGATTGATTTGCCACTTTAACACACCCATTGACAACCATAGAGGCATCATTTAAACACGAGATTAATGTATTTATTCTTTCGGTCTTAAGTTGTAATTTATTCGCGCACTCATTTGAAATTAGACATGTTTCACTTCCCGAGTCTAACAAGGCCCTAAATGTCTGCCATTCATTCTGAATATTTATCTCTCACAAGAATTAAAGCAGTACTCAAAAGGCATTTGTTTTTAAAACATGCCGTCGCCACGATTTGTGTTTTGTCTACTTTCGGAACGAAAGATTCAGCATTTACACTCAAGGCGAATTGTGGTTCATCCTGGTTAACCTCTGTCGTCGTCTCCAGGGGGAAGAAAGAATTATTTTTCATTTCTCTGGGATAATGTAATAATTTATTAAGCGGTTTAGAACAGAAACAATTTTTTGATCGGCATCTTCTAACGCTGCATTGAGGTGAAAAATATTTAAAACAAAATCTATTATTTTTAACAAATTCTACTCTTTCGTTTACCGAAAACATTTTAAATTGTGGACAAAATTGTAAAGCATGAACTTCATTATTTTTACACAATACACATTTATAATTTTTTAACTCGGAAAAAAATACATTTGATGCATCTCGCGGTATTTTAGCATTAAATTTGTTTTGTTTATTATAACTAAAACGCTTGGCATTTTCACAAAAGGGCTTAGAAAATATCTCATTCTTAATTTTGCCTTTTGATAACAAATATATATCGCACTCACGCCCTAACTCCTGTGGTTTAAAATATTTCTCTCCCTGTTTTAAGCTCATGTGAGACATTAATTCTTTATCGAGTGTGCTCATTATTTTATCCGATACAATTAACTCACACAATGATTTAAAATAATTCACATTGCGCAGCTGATAATAATACTCAAATGTCGCGCATAATCGTGATGCAAATTGTACATAACTCTCTGAACTTATTTTTTGCGCTTTCTGAAATCTATTATAGCATTCTTGTGGTGTGGGGGAAAATTCTTTTAATACTACATCTTTAAGCTTACTATAATTATTTAATTCTTCTTCGGAAACATGAACTAGTAAATTATTAACTCTTTCACCTAGAATATTTAAAAGAATTTCGCCTTTTAATTGTTCGGGAACCTCTTTTATTTTGAATGCTTTTTCAAGCGACAGGAAAAATAAATTATATGACTCCACTCTTGAAGGTACGAGTATTGTTAAAGTTTTCACGGACTTTAACAAAGTCTCAACATTAATATTGGCGGCAGTTTCAAAAACACTCTGATTTCGAATATCGGAATTTTGAGGTAAATTCTTCTGGATATTTGAGAGCTCTAATTGTTTTTGCAATTGCGCTAATTTAATTCGTTCAAATTCTAATTTAGTTTCACTATCCAATCTCTTATTTTTAATTTCCGCCAAAGCATAATCGATTGCAGATTGAACTAACTCTTTATCCTTTTTGTAAACGTCACTATTTACAATTAAGCTTTTTAAGCCAGCGATTTTTGCTCCTTCTGGTACAGTTAAATTTAACTCCTCTGCAACGATTTTTAGTTCGTCTTTCTTTAATTTATTTAAAGACATATTTATGAATTAAGGCCACTAATAGAAGGATCAATTAATTGCACCTACCTCCTCAGATCGCTGTTTCATGCCGCTCGCTAGAGTTTCGGTTTCGGTTTAGCAATCGGTCTCTATTCACACTTTGGCCATCACTTTTTTTTTCTCTGTGAATTTTGAAAATCCAACGGTTTCACAAATACACATATCCATAAGATTGCTTAACTTTGGCTCGTACTGACCATGTTTTGTCTCAACACAATAAACAACACTAGTAGTGGACTGTGATCTCTTTTAATTTCTCTACTCCGTACACTACCTCTCGGAGTTATTGTTACACATACACTGAAGTTTTAGTTACTGAAAATCGGTTGTGGCTTCAAATTTAAGGAAAAATAAATCGTTGGATGGTACACTTTGAGAAATTACAGGTTCCTGTATGTATACTTAAAAAGTTTATAATACAGGTAAAATAACTAATTATTCACTTCTTCCTTATTAGTTCTCATTTTAAATTTATTTTAACTTTGTAAAAGTGGATATATATTACCCTATTCTTCATTTTTCATAAGGAATTGTTGCAAATTTGGGGTGCGGCTTAAAATCGATGGCGGCTTAGATTCGAATATATTTATATATATGTAATAATTTTCTCTAGCATCCTCTTAATTAACTCTTTTTAATAATATTTAAACAATCTTTAATTCTTTGGTTCAAAACTAACGCTTTAATCTTAATCGTAATCAACTAGTATCAGACATCCCTTTCCCGCCCATTTTAACCAATCAGAGCTCTTATTACATAATAGTTACGTGATTGCCACTGCCGGTATGAAAAGCGAAAATCTTTTGTGCTCACCCTCTTCGTTTGTTTGCACCATGTAATCGTCGCATTTTTTGACACGCACGCACGCACGCACACACACACACGGCACTTCACTTCTTAGAGATGGGCTTGTAGAAATTACTAAAAACAGGTTCTCTTAAAATGTATACAGATTCTCATCAAATTTCTATCGTTTTTTTCTTGTAACACATTTAAAGATTTAGCTCTTTTAAGGAGCCTTTAGCGACTATCCTCTGAGTCTACTTTAATAATAACTAGAACCTGTAAAGACTCTTTCACGAACTAATTCAGATCATTTTTCTTGACTCAGTAACATAGCATTAAACACAATCCAAATAAATTTATGAACAAACGTATGAAATTTTGAGCAGAAAAGGGGGGGTGGGGTCATTTACTAGAGTTTGAATTTCTGTAATATGCCGAAAACAAATGTTACTTTACTATGTTTCACTAAGAATCTAAAATGGGCGCTTATATAACATGTTAGGATCTTGTAATGGCTTTTAAATGGCATGACTTGGTCATATGAATTTTGATTACAAAAATGTGCATAAAAAGAAAGGATTATAGCAGGGAGAAAAAAAAGTAGCATCTTTATAATATGCTCTTTCTTTCTTCTTTTTTTTAAAGTATGAAATTGGGTTAAGGCCATAAAAAGAAAGATTTCCTTCCTAATTCTGATTTAGGAAGGAGATTTTACAAATAGCCCATATTTTTTTTCTGCTACATTATTGAAACTATTAGAGATATGTATATGCTCTTCATATCGTTATTGTATCCTTTTTTCAGCGCAAATAGCTTTTTAGATTTTGGGAAAGATATTTTTTAGAGATTATTATCTTTAATTTAAATTTATGAGTGAAAAGTGAAAAAAGGGACATTGTATGGCATTTTTTATTCGGAAGTCTAGTGACCTAAGAAAACAAAATTACTTTCGGAAGTTAAGATTTTCTTGCAATTATAATAATTTAAAAATATTTTTATCTAAGAAAAAATTGTTCATTTTGTAAAAAGAATAATTAATCTATACGAATGAGGATTTTCGTTTAAAAAGTATTTTTAATAATATCTTAAATTTTTTATGATGCTGCTTTTTTAAGTAAAGTAAATCAATATCTTATAATGGTTATTTATTTGAAGATTTGTGATTACTATAACTTCATTATACTAATAATGCCAACTGCGGTTTATATTAAAGTAATTGATGCCTTCGAATATTTTTTATTTTGTTTTAAATATTTATTTTTATATATTTTTAGATAAATAAGTTTCTCAGCACTTTATCAGTTTGACACTCTTATCTTTTGATTTACATCTGAAATATACCCTTTCAAAAATTTATTTAAAATATTAAATTAAGAGAAATATGACATAATATAACTCACTCATGTCCATAAATTAAGGATAACGCAGTTCAGGCAAAGAGAGAGAAGAGAAGCAAATTTGACTTATTTGTAAAGTCTATTTATTAAACAAAAGGTAAAGAGCAAAAAAGATGCTATATGCTTGACATAATTAATAAAAATTGCGAATTATACTCCCTGGAGCAAATTTCAAAAAACATCCTATTTACAAAAAACAGTATAACATGGTTACTATGATCGTTAATACGGAGTATGTCTCTCGAACGATGCAATACAGGCCTTAGAACGTCTAGGCATGCTGAGTATCAAATTATCAATCTGATCATGGGGAATATTACACCATTCATCAAGCAATGCTCTCCGAAATTCCGGTAGAGAGGTGGGAGGGGGGTTGACGGGCTGCAATTCGTCGGCCAAGCATATCCCACACATGTTCTATTGGATTCAAGTTCGGTGAGTATGCTGACCAATCCATACGGGTGATATCCTCCGATTGAAGGCATTCATCTACAATGTTTGCACGGTGAGGACGGGCGTTGTCACCCATAAACAGAAATTCAGCACCCATGGCGCCCCGAAGCAAACGTACATGTTGTTCCAGAATGACATCCCGATAGATGTGGCCTGCCATCGTTACACTCTGAACATGCAGATCAGTTCTGGAACCAAGAATAATTTCTCCCTAAACGAGCCAACCTGCACCACCGTAATGGTGTTGTTCAATGGTGTTCTCTTGGTGGTAACGGGTACATGACGCTCTCCATATTAAAGTCCGGCGAGAATCAGACTGCAAACTAAACCTGGACTCGTCGGAAAACATCTTACAAGACCACTGTTGTGGTGTCCACAATGTATTCTCTCTACTCCAGACTAATCGCAGGCGACAGTGAGTTGCGGTAAGTGGAACACATCTGACAGGCCTACGAGCATATAGACCAGTGTGCACTAAGCGTCTGTACATGGTCTGCCTTGAAACTGTCGTACCGGTAGCTGAAGAGAGCTTACGAGACAGGTCTGATGCTGTGCTCCGTCTGTTTCTTTTGGCAGTTACTGCCAAATACCGGTCCTCATTCGGCGTTGTAACTCGGGGGTGACCTGTGCTGTAACATCTACTCACATTACCATCATCTTGGAATCGTTGCCAAAGCCTGGAGATGACACTCTGGGCGATTCCAAGTTCCTCGGATACTTCCAGCTGGGTACGTTCACATTCCATTCGTCCAATAATTCTACCACGTAAAAAATCATCCAAATACTTCCTTTGTGCCATAACTATGCGGTTATTGCGTTGAAAGGCTTTTAAAGCGCTTGAGAACAATTTTACTTCTTAGCCACCATTCCTTATATACTCCTCTCTTACACTCTCGTCATTGTGACCTATTATCCGCGTCATCTGGTGGTTTCCTGTAATTTGCATATTTTTCTTCAAGATGTGTGTGATAATTCTACAGGGGAAATTTTTATTTTAGAGTTCAATTTCTGTGTGATTCTGAATTATCCTTAATTTATGGACATGAGTGTAGTTGTGCTTGATTGGGTTAACCGAGATCAGTATAACCTCCCTTAAGAAGATCTTAATCAAAATTTCTAAATCATTCTCCAGATGTTAGCCAGCTTGATAAAGAAAGAATTTTGACTTGATAATAATATTTTCATAATATTTTGGTGTACTTTACGCGACATTCAAAATACAACACAGAATGTCAAGAAAAAGAAGACTTAGCAAACAGAGAGAGAGAGAGAGAAAAGAGCAATGAACAATAAATGATGTTTATTTCGAGATGATAAAATGTTGTTTGATGTACAGAGAAAAACAATAAATACAGAGTGAGTACAGAACGAAAACAATGTCAGCTTAGTGAATTGTTTTTGTCTTTACTGATTGTCTAGAAAGACCAATCTCATTCAATAAGAGTGCAGAGCAGTGTACCCCAGTTTAACGGGAGGATCAATATCAGCTTAACAGTAACTGTAATTGATATACCATTGTTGCTGAATAATCTATCTTTAAAGTCGAAAAGGCCCTTAAATTAAGTCTTATAAGCAGTTAAGTGTAGTTTGTCTGATTTCCTCAATTTACTGTTGCATCACTATTTAGAAGAATATTACATTTGATTAATATTTATATAACTATTTAATTTCCTATTGAAAAATGCAAACTAGCGATCTAAAGGAAAATTCAAATTCCCATCCGTTTCTTGGTTACTTTACAGCTCATGTACATCATCATGAATACAGGGACGTGTTAAGGCATGGGAACCCACTGGGCCCGGCCTAAGGCCTTGTATCGTTCTCGACTCGGCTTTAATAAGATAATTCGAATAATTTCAAAGGTCAAATGCTATTTGTGGTTGAATTCTACAAAAAACTGGGAATTTCGGACAATATATCAACTAGCCACCTGTGATGACCGTCTTCCACGCACATGTCTAGGTCTACCCCCATACACCATAATTACTCATGCAGTCAAAAGGCAGCAATTGGTCGAGCCAGTTTGTGCGTTTGTAAGTCATGCACATTTATTTATTTCGGGTTATTATTTGTACGAGTATTTGACAACGTATGTGCTATCTACTTTTAAGGAGAGTTGGAAACCTGTCTCTCTCTCTATTCTGACAACATTAAATTAGCTGTTTTCGATGTAATTTTTCTCAAAATTTGTTATATGTGCATGCTTGCAATTTCTATACACCTTTCTCATTATACTGAAATGAGCTTTTAGCTAATTTTGAATTTTTCAATAATTTTTGAAATATTTTATCAAACATTGCGAAATTTGACCGATTTTTCATATGAAAAATTTGTAAAAAATAAATTTTTGAGTTTTTTTACAAAAAGCTCATTTTAGTATATATTAGCCATCATTATAAATATATCATAAAAAATTTGTATACCTATGAACGGTAGTTTCTCAGAAAAGATACATCGAACATCAAAATTTACATTTTGAGATAAAGCGATTTTAATGTATACAGTGAGGCTTCTAATCGGCTCATAAAAATAATTAAAAAAATAATAAAAGGCTCAATTTAGGATAAAAGATACATGTTTTGGTTTATATCAGACGTTATACTTTTAAGCAAAAACTAAGTACTTTGTTTACATTTTTCGCCATTCAAATGGGCGTGGCCCAGTTTCAACGATTATTTAAAAAAAAGGGTTTTAAGGGCTTCTAATTACCCTAGTGGTTAAAGTAAGGTATTTTTTAGAAAGGTTAAAATCTATACAATTTGAAAAAGTAAAAATCTCAAATTGTCAAAAAATAAGATTTTAGCTTTCCGACTGCCCTTTAGGGTCATGGTTGGGACCTACATTTCTGCTGGGGCCCAAGGCCACCTTTGAGTAGGGACCGAGGGCCTCAAGAAGTCTTATGACATCCCTGCATGTACATATATAAGTAATAAAAATAATCTTCTTGTAAAAAGTAAATTTTAATGAGGGAATGAAATTTTTATATGAATAACTTACATTTATGTTTTTACAACCAGTGAATGTTGAAGGAATAATTCACTACTTTTCTGTAAAAACATATTGATGCGACGCTATTTTAACTTTGTTTAAATGCTATAACTTTGAACCCAGATTCCTAATTTCACATCGCATCACGACAATTAATTGAGTTAACTAATTCTAAAATTAAAACACTCATCTCACAATAAATTATACACTGATCGTATAGATTTAAAACATTATTAAATTTATTTTTAAGCACAAGTATCTGAAAATTTACTTCACTACAAGATCAAAATTTAACTTAGCTTGAGAGAGGGAAGAGCAGGTGAACGGACATGGTTGACGCCCGGAGTCTCCGGAGTTTTCGTGATTGTCTCTAGCTCTGGGATCGGCTCTGTCTCTCTCAAAATCGGGGTGCGTCCCGTTTTATTTTACGACTTTTCACACAAAAATCCTAGCGCGGACTCTTTGTCTTGTCTGCTTAATTGTCTCTGATTGGTCCAGAGACCAGCGCAGAGTTACATCACTCCAAACCCCGAGGGTTTAATGAACTTTCGGCAGCGCGGGAAATCTCTTGACGCACCCCGCAATTTATGGGTCCAGTGACCCCCAGGCACCGGAACTTTTTGGCACACCCTTGTCGAAGGAATTCCACCCTCCAGTGAGGGAAAAAGAAACGAATTCCAAAAAACTGACTTTGAAATTTCGAGGTCTGCTGAATAATTCGTTCTGGCCTCCCATCAATATGGTTAAAAATGAATCCTTTTAATTGAAACACACTCAAATATTTGTGATACGGAAATACGTGCTTTTAGACATTGAAGTTCTTATAATTGAAAATGTGCCAAAAAGTTCACCTCTAAGTATTAAAATTTAAAATTAATACTTTCTTTTCCTTTAATTAATTAATTAGATTACATAATTTTTCCTTTTTTAAAGTTATAGTTATAAGCTGCCACGTACAATTTTTCCTCTTTGCTTCTTTTAAAAACACTTTTACAGATATTAAAAAGTTGCATTAAACTATATTTACTGAATAAATTAATTAAGTGACAGAAGAAATACTTCAAAAATAAAAATCACCTTGACTCTCAATTAATTTTCTAAAAATTTAGATTTTTCCGACGAAAGAATATTTTGAAAACGAAAACTAAGAAGAAAAAAAAAGTTTTTTTACACCTCCTAAGATAACTTTGAAAAATAATATTAATTTCTTCTTTTTTTCATTAAACAACTTTCAAAAGATGCATTTTTATGACACACACGTAATGAATCCGCATTTTAATTTAGAGTTTGTGGGGACAGTAAGTAATTTAAGAACATTGTTTTAAAGAATAACTATATGTCTTTTCTTAAGAAATTTCTTTTTGTGTAACATCAAAAGTGTATACGGTTTTATAAGCAACACATTAATGTGAAAACTTCAAGACTCATTTTAAAGTTTGAAATTCTGATATAATAGTAACAACAGAGATTAAAGAAGCACTTAACTTTGATACTTTCCATTAATGTTGGAAAAAACCCGGTATTAAGTGAAGATAAAGCTATTATAGAACAGCACAAAGCAAAAGTTTTTTACCCTTGTAACGTACCTTGTTGAAGACTCAAAGCAGTATTAAAATTTTGAAGTTTACTTTGATGCACTTTGAGAATGTAATGGGAGTTTTAAATTACTTTAAATGTGTTGTTTTCCTTTGTGTAATGCACGCACATTTTTATGTCATGATAAATAGAGTATGATCCCCTCAAATTGTATTTAAAAGGAAGATATAAACGCTCAAACGCGTTGCATGGCATCATGCATTAAGAGTTTTTGATAATGTTGAATTAAATAGCTTTTATTAAAAAAGTTACGGAATATATATATATATAAAACTTATTAGTACACTATATGAAACTACTTGAGATTTCAGAATTAAAATTTAGTCTTAAAATACTGTTAAAAGAAGAATAAACACATGGACAATGGGATAAATATATTGTAAAATTTTTTAAAAGTAATTAACAAATACTTTGTAAAGTAACTGTTAATATTAGAATAGCACTTAATACTACATTTGGTTTCACTGGTAATGTTTTCATATATACATGTATTTGATTTAAAAGAAAATTTTGTCCGTTTTAGTTACCATAAGTTTCATCATGATTGCGTATATTCATTATAAGCGTATTTGGCTCTTTTTACGAGACATGTCTGAAAACTTAGTATTGTTTTGGAAAATTTCCCATAAAAAAATATTTTTTTTTCAAAATAAAAATTTATTTTTACGTGAAAGAGCAGTTAGAAACTACTTTTCTACATTTCTATTTTCAATTACGTCATTGCTGAGACATTTTTTTATATGGGGAAACCAACTTGTCTGTATATTCTCTTCAAAGAAAGATGCAGTTAGCGTACAGTTTGTGAAATATGTGGAAACTCACACACACACATTACTTTATTACTCTTATTGTAAACCATTTGTTTTTACTAATTTTCTCATGCACTTTTTCAACCGAACTATCATTGACTACAGAAGGCTACTCACTTCGAGCTTCGTCATGAACATTGGTTCACCCACCATTGAATTGTCCAATCCACTTTCTCACCATTCCACCGCTACTTAAATTTTCACCATCCACCTCTTCAAGTTGACGATGAATTTTAACTGGCCTTGGTTCAAAAAACAGATGACAAAACACATTTTAAAGTCGTTGGGGTCAGCAATCATTTTAAACATTTTGAACGCTCACTAAAACGTGTAAAAACAACACAATCTAGCTGTAATGGACTTAAAATCAAAGTGTGAGCAACAATTGAATTGCGATGGTAGTAGTAGAATTAAATAGTACCTAGTTTCCGAACACGCCTCGCATCACTGAATGTAGCATAATGATCTTGCAAATGAACTAAGATGATTTATGTTAGTATTTAGTGAACCGTGATCAAGTATCCATGGTCACCGATAAAGTTCATTTAAGTTACTGTATTTTGTACGAATTCCAACAAGGGAGAAATGCTACAGAAAAGTGTAGAAATTTATTGAAAGAAACTTGGTTTTTGAACGAACATGCAGAAAATAGTTCGAAAAATTTAAAGTAAGATGATCTTCACCTTTCTGATAAGCTGCTTTTTTCTAGAGCAAAGTCATTTTTGACAGCATCGGAGACTGCGGAAAGGCTTGGTTCAGATAAAAAAAATACATTCCGGATCATATTCGGAAATTTGAATTAGTGAGGAAATATTCGAGATGAGTGCCTCATAAATCTAGTGAGAAGAATTTGAGTGATCATATCATCATATGCACATTATTTGCTTGATCGGAACAAAATCGGAGTCTTCTTGAAATGGAAGAAAATTGGGTATGGAAAGTGGATTATCTGTGAAAGCATTTTAAGGAAATTTGCATATTATTAACCCGTAAAACATGTCCCCTCCACCTCTAAATCAAAGTTGAGCCTGATAAAAAGAATGATATGTATCTGGTGGAGCATTCGAGAATTAGTACATTTTGAGCTAATGAAATCGAAAGAAAACCTAAACTCGTAGAGATACTACCAAAAATAGAAAAATTTAAAAATTTCTCTTAAAGAGGTTGGTGGTGTTCAATAGGAAGGAAATCTTGATAATGAAAGGTCAACTTGACGACTCGTCAGAAATTCACAGATCTGTGCTGGGGAATTTTGTCGCATCCATTATACTCTCCAAACTTTGCACCCTCCGATTATCATATGTTCCTGTCCTTAAAAGTGTTTTGTAAGTCAGAAAATTCAAAAACTAATGAGGTATCAGACAAGCACGAATTTAGTTTTTTCCCTTCTAGGAATGGTAATTTGTTTTATATAAATGGGATGTACAATTTGCTTCAAGAAGTCATAAATTATATTATTTAACACAGTTTATTCAATGTGTGAAAAATGCATTATTTGTTTTATTCTATAAAGGATAGAATTTTCCGGTAGACTTTTTAATATATATATTTAAAAAAATCTATTAGATAACACATATTTTGTCCCAATTAAATGGTTTTCAGAAATGTATATATTTTAGCATTTAATGATTTTACGTTAAATCTATAAAGTTGTAACAATAGAGATGAAAAGTACACAAAAGACAATTATTCATTTAATGGAGAACGATTATCACATTGTAAATGTAATTAAAATAACTTATAGGACTCTTTTCATACAAATTAATTACATCATAAACGAAACTCTTTGAATAGTGTTCTTGTTTACTTATAGGTGGTAAAATCTATTAAAGGCAACATGAAATCTGATTAGACAAGTTAAATGAATCTATTTAAAGATATTAAAAATTGACCAAAGAAGATTCATGGAGCATGCTTTTGAAATAAAATTTCATTTAATACCAGCGTGTGTGTGTAGACTGACATAATTTCTCAGTTAATTATATTGTTGTGATCAGAGGTTAATTAGTAAATGTTGAAAGGACTCCGGAGAGAGGAGTATTTAAGAGACAAATAGCTTTATGTTTGTAAGTTCCTGAGGTTATCAAATAATTTTAAATAGGCTTTCGTGTTTAGTTTAAGTTGTAAATACATTTCAGATTAAGCGCTATTTAACAAAGTTTGTTGGTAAAATTTACTGAAAACTGTTGTTTTCTGTAGAATAATATATTTTTAATGAAATGAACGAAACAAGTTCGAAATTTCTTTTCAGAATATACGTTTTTTAAGCCCTTTATCTTCCGACGATACTTGTAAGTACCACTCACTTTAAAATTACATAGAATAACCATTTTTACGAAGACTCTGACTATACTTAGCAGGAATATTCTTTGAAATCCACTCTTCCAAGATATATGGCAACACGGGTTTTATGATGAGTATTTTAGAGGGAAGGCGAATAGTTTTATAGCAAAAATTGCGTTTTTAACTGACGGCGCTTTCAGCGGATTGCAAAGTTTATCGTTTTTGTCCTGAAAAGATAGTTTACGTCAAAAGTTAAGTGTCTTGTTTTTTGTATGTTAATGAAGACCTTAGAAACCGATTTGACTATTATTTTAAGTGAACAGTGTATATAATTAATTTTGCAGTTGAATATCTTTAATTAATTAATTAGTTCTAATGGATTGAATTTATCAAAGTTGAGTAATTTTTTATGAATATTCCTTAATTTTTAATGTAATGATCCAAAAAAATTTTGCATGAAAAAAACCGCAGTAAATTATAATGCGGTAAACAAAGGGCTAAAGAATAAACTCATTAAAATTGCAAAATATGGTGCCAAACAGAACAGAAATGCTAAACCCACCTAGATATATTGAGTTTAAATCTGGTGACTTGTAATTTCATAAAAATTAAATAAAATAGTAGAAGACGTAAAACAACGTACATCTTAAGTTAAAAAAATGAAATATTTTTTAAATTAAAAATGTTAAAACTACGCAAGATGTAACTAAATAACTGAAAAAGCCAGAAACCATTCAAAATCTGGAACTGATTTATGGAAAGTTAATTTAGCAACTACAAAGTTAATTGATGATAATCATCTTTTAAAAGTAGGGCAATTCATTTTGCAGAACAAATTCTCCATTGCTTCTAAGAATGTTAAGAATTCGAATTCGAATGCTTTACACGTTTGTATGAAAAATTTTGGGAATAAACTTGGACACATTGTAAGAAGAACAATCTATGAAATGAAATATTTTCATATTTATTAAAACTGCAATTAGAATTTTTTCAAATTTTATATATACAATACGATAACTTTAATACTGATTCACGTTCCTGTTGTAATCGTATTTTATTGCTTTAACATTAAGATTTCCAGGAAAGATTTTTTTCCTTTATACAAAAAAAATTAAGAGGAGACAGAACATACAAATTAATATCGATTTACAAGAACAAGATATAAAATAACATTTTTATGTATCCTAAATTTCAAATTATCATAAGTAATTAATTTTAAAATTAAAAATTATTTCGATTATTGTATCTGAATTATTTTTTGTTTGTTCAAAACAATCAATAATGGTAAAATGTTTTTGTTTGGAACAAGCATTAATTTCATTCTACGTGTTTGTTTCATCTAAATTTCTATTCTATTCTCATTCAATGATTATCTATATTTCTTTTATACATAATGAATTCGAATGATTTTCCACATCTTTGGAATAAACACTGTTTTAGAATTTCTAAATGAAATCCAAACAAACTAAAGTACTTTATGAAAAAAAATGTTCATGTTTGTTGAATCAAATAACGATAGAAATAACGGCAGATAATAAAAATCTCTGACTTGAATAGAAATCGTTTTGGTTCTTTGAAAGTCGATGTTTTGGAACATAATATAGTAATCGATTGCTTTATTGATACAAAGGAATCCCTTTTGTCATTTACAGCAAAAGATTACATAAAAAAAAGAAAATTTAGAATTTGCTCAGCTTTTGTAACAGGCTTTGTAAGTCTTCATGGATCAGAAATCTAAGGTTTATACAGCCTTGAAATATTCACATTGAAAACGTTCTTAAAATATTGAATATATTTTGGAAACTTTTCTTTTCGAATAACAAATTTTTCTAAAAGGTATGTTTTCTTAATGTTTAGGTAGTAAAAGTGTTTGTAATTGTTGCTCTTATTTTCTCGGTGAACAAAATAAATTTAAAAATGAAGCTCTTTGTCAATTTTGGCTTTGTTAATTGAAATTTTAAATAAGTTTGTATTACTTTAAGAGTCTCTATAACGTATTTATGAATACATTAAATTGCGAGACATTTTGTGATCTATATTTTAAAGAGCTAAATTATAAATGAATTCTAGATTTTGTAAAATAATTTTTTAATAAAACAATATTTATAGAAAAGTAAGTATGAAAGTGTGAATATATGAACTGAATTCAATTCGATTTTTAATGATTCAATTCAAAAACATTTCTCCAAATGAAGATTAAAAAATTACCAAGTGCAGAAGAAAGAAATAAACAGACACAGTAAAATTTCTTTGAGAAATTTGAACAAAACTTTAGTGACCTTTATGCTTACAATAAATGTTATTGTAAAATATAAATAATATATTGCAGTGAAACCTGTTCTATGCATATTATACATATATTCTAAACGTTTTCTTTCGAGCACACATTTTTACTAATCCAAATATGCATAATTAACCTTTCAATTATACAGTGTTTATTGCAAAAACAGCAGATTTACTATCGCTTAGAAAATGCAAATAAGAATTTTTATTGTTGATGCTTTTTTAGCATGATTTAGTTCTTTGTTTGCAATGAAATAGATTCAATCATAAAAAATCTAATACTCGATATGTGTCATTATTTTTTTTATCATTGCAGAAATTGTAAATAAATAATTCGAGATATATGTTATAGAAATCTTATTCTTTAAAATACTTCTCTGAAGTTAAAGCAAGCAATTTCCTCTTCTGCTTGCAATAAAAATAAAAATGAATCATTATTTCCTTTAAAACTCCATTCTTATATCTTTCCAGCGCAAGTTTTGGCTTTCAATCCCCCCTTTCTTACGTTAAAGGAAATAAACAAAAGCCTTGTTTTATTCTTTAAAGTTATACAATAAAGAAGTATTTATTTTTATAAAAAAAAAGAAACATCCTTTTTTACTGATTTCAAAATATTCAAGACTGTTAGTGACAAGTAAATATAAAACATGCATTTTTATTTAAATTTAGATAATTTATATTTTTTAATTAAAAAAAAGGATACTTTAGTATATAGTCGGACCCATTATTTAACGAAGTCTCTAAATCCCGAAAAAAGTTCACTATATGGAAAATTCGTTATATGGAGGTTCATCTTCCAATATACTTTAGAAACCACATAAAACAAATTTAAATTCATAAACATTATATGTTTAAAAAAGTAAAATTTTTTGCCCCTTTTTGTAAGTAAATACCTTACCCATAGAAAAAGATAGAAAGAAAAACTATAAGGAAACCAATTAAAAATGAATGTCGAGAAATACACTGTATTTTCAACATTAAGAAAATAATTTTATATAAAAATTAATGAATTGTAAGAAAATTTTCTAATTTAAAGCATACAAGTAATTTTAAATATGGTGTTATATTATAACTAGAAATTCTGTACATACATTATTACATGAGTCCTTAATTTTAATTACTTATAAATTCTGTCAATTTTGTTTGAGTGTTTTGTTTGAAAAAATGCTTTGTTTCATAATACGCCTCACATCTTTGTAATGCACTAAATATCCCCTCAGAAGAGAAAAATTCGTTACATAGAAAATACATTCCACTATTTGGAGGTTGTTTTATGAAGAAAATAGTGAAAATGTTCTTAGTTCAAGGAAAAAGTTCGCTATACAGAAAAATTAGGAATATGGAGGTTCGTAATATGGAGGTTCAACTGTATATCAAACCGACACACATTATTCAGGAAAAACATACCTAAAGAAATCTCTATTTGGATTAAAATTCAGATAGGATTACGCGTTGCATGGTAAACATTACCGTCCATTAAGACATTATAAATATCTATAATTTCGGAAATTATGAAAAAAATAATTACTAATAGTAAGTTAAACACATGAAAAATGACAAAATAGCATATTTATTATAATTAAGCTAAAATATATTTGAATAATGAAATAAATGATGAAATTTTATTTGAGACTACTCGTGTAAAAACAAAAGCAAATATGAAAATTAATGTGGTATTATTGGTCTTTCATTTTTATTGGTAATCTAAAGCACTCGGATTTCTATCGAAGTAATTAAGTGGTCAAGTTTATTTCAAAATGTATTGGTCATTCTTTTATAATGACGTTCTCAG
This sequence comes from Trichonephila clavipes, assembly GCA_019973935.1. NCBI lineage: Eukaryota > Metazoa > Arthropoda > Arachnida > Araneae > Nephilidae > Trichonephila > Trichonephila clavipes. The sequence goes on from BMAU01004466.1 coordinate 462,941, forward strand.
TTCATTGGCAAATGAGAAACGTTTCTGATCAGCATTGAATTTCCGGCATTGATTCAGGACTCTCTCCATTAGGGTGGAACGCTCAAATTTCTTATTTGCACTGACTCACTTTCTTCACTCCATTATTTGCTCAGCGTAAATTCCACTGAAATACTTGTTGTAGAGGTTCAGTCTATTCTGTACTACCTAGACTGTGACATCCACTTTTCTTATGTTCGGGGCCATAGCGGAAAACCGGGCAATGATAGAACGGATCAGTTGGCCAAAGAGGCAACTTGCCAAGATATGAACCTTTTAATGTCTGTGTCATTGTCCCACTGGAAGCATGTAGCTTGGGAAAGAGTTGTTTCCTCCTGGAACACCGAATTCTTGGCCTCGTCTAAAGCTTTGTGGACTGAAAGGTTTTTTCCGACCATTTATCAACGGCTTAAATGTAAGAAATTTGTTACTGATTTCAAATTATCCCAGATTCTAACAGGACATGAAAATTTTAAGAGCTAGTTATCTAGATTTAATTTAATTGGTAGTGATATTTGTTCTTGTGGTCAAGATGCTGAAACTGTGGAACATGTATTGTTTTATTGTAAACTATATTTCTGTAAAAGAGAGAATTTTAAAAAGGAGTTGAAACGTTTAGGTATTTCCTGGCCATCTGTTTTGTCTTTGTTGGTAAATTGTACTGAAAGCTTAAATGTCTTAAGAAAATTTATTTTCTGTATAGATTTTTGAAGTTTGATTGGTATATTGGTTCCTTGTTTATATTTGTGTATTTCCACTCTTCCTTTTTATTTTATTCTTTTGTCTTAAATGTTTTTTTTTCTCAAATTTGTTTTAAATGATATAATTGTGTTACCACTTACGTCTGTAAGTCTCATGTTATGCAATGTGGAGCATGATAAGTTTTGAATTTGCATGAGGAGTTTTCTGGCATAATATCTCTCAAATGTATTGAATTGGGCACAAGTATTAACTTCGACTTCGCAATGGCAAAACATTAGTCAGCATTTCTCAAACTGTGAAGCACGTTCCGAGAGGAGTGCCAGGATATTGAAAAGTCAAAAACAAAAGATTATTTAAACAAATTAACAAACAAAACAAGAAAGTAAACAAACAAAATACAATCTAACATGTTAAAAAATAAAATACTCATTTACATTGACATAATGCACTTATAAATGTATCAGTACTTTACACAATGTTATTTATAATTAATTTCACAATACTATAATAATTACTTGGGCCATGGGTGGCCTAGTGGTTAGAGCATTGAACTCCAGACCGGAAGGCCTGGGTGCGATGCTTGTGCCACCAAATACTCTCCGAGTACACACGGAGTTCATGTTCGTTAAATCAGTGGGTCCAAAAGTCTAGTGGGCTGAATCACACGAGTGCAGGGTACTGAAGAATATTTCCCTCCTATTCAGTTCCATGCCTAAATTGTGGAGGTAGAGATAGGTGGTGTCGTCATCTATCGTTCTTTCGGGGAATTTAGCCGAGCTAAATCGGACTGTCACCTGTATGGTGCTCAAGGCCAAGGCCAGGCGTACTTCTAGCCCCTTGCCACGACGAATTTCGTGGGCCTCGATCTGACTACGTTAGACAAGTGGCATGAGAAATAACAATAACAACAACAATCATAATTACCAATGCCCCTATGGCCTTGTCATGTATAAAATTATGTACAAAAATTAACACGTATCTTGATGATTTGTACGGTTTATAATTTATCCCTTGACTGCCGATTAAAAGTTAAGCAATTTGCTCCTAAATGCCACCGTTTCCCTCGTAGATGCGCGTATGCGATGTATTGGAAGTAAGAAGAAAAATGAATAAATAAGCAAATTTTTTCTCTGAAATAAGTAAATCCTTCTCAAAAACTGCCAATGTTCTTTTATTGCATTCCAAAGCCTTTGGAATTTTTTTATGGATAGCCGTGGAAAGAAAAATTCGTACTTCGGAAAGACGTATATATACGTCTGAGGAAATTATCGCTTTGACTGAATGAGACGACTATATACGCCGGTGACACTTAATAGGCTAAAGTGTATTGTAGTTTTTACTTTAATGTATTGTATCATTGAATTCAAAACATTGTTATTGCATGAAAGGGGGGCTCGATGGAAACTCTGATTGAATATTAAGTTGCATGCGTTAAAAGTTTGAGAAGAACTGCATTAATTTGTTTCATTGTTTTTTTAAACCATTCCTGGAAGAATTTAGATGAGTGTGTGTGTATGGTAATGAGTATATTGTCATTTGAAACATCCAGTTAGTACCGCTTAATAAAAGATGATACAGCACCAGATCATCAGAAATAATATACTGATACTGAGAAGAGTCCATACCTCTCGAAATTTACAACAAATTACACAATTCATTATGTGTAATAGCTCCTCAATCTATTATTGTGTTCAATAACTTTGTCGTTTCCTTCGGTTTCATAAATTTTGTATTTGCTTGCAAGCCATCATTTACTAATGAATTTTTCAAATGGTTTTAAATCTTGCTACGAAATATTTTGCCTTAGATCAGAGACACTTACTTATGGGGTGTTTCAAAAGTTAGTTACGAAAGTAAAACGTGATAAAAAGCTCTATAGATAAAAGTGGTATGCTGTTTACTGATTTATATTCGACATTGTATGCATATGAAGAAAACAACCCGTTCAGAATTTAGGGAATATTGGGTCCTATTGCTGCTAAAAGGGTAAGGGGTACAAAAAGCAAAAGATACTTAATAACTGCAAACAGTGATATTATTTAATGATCTTCAACTGCAAATGTTTAATTTGAGGCTTATTACTCTAAAATAGTGACTACAGTCACAGTATTATATCTGATATAGCACAGGACGGCTATTAACAGAAATAGTGGTTAGCTTCTCCAGTATGGTGTCTTAGTACTGGTCATGAAGGAGATAATTTCTCTGCAGATTCGTTAATTGAGACAGATATTATATAATATTTAATATAATAATATTTAACTTAAGGTATCCGACTAGTTCGAAACAGTGATTTTGAAAAAGCGTATAAATGGATACTGTTTATGATATTTAGTGTCACTTAGATTAGAAAATGCACATAAAATTGTTTTAAGAATATTATTACAAAAAAAATTATTTAAGTACAGCCAAAGTACAGCTATTTAAGTTGAGCCTCTCTACAGAGGCTCAACTAGAATTTTTGAAATATATAAGTTAGAAGTGAGTTTATTCATTGTTTTACCACAACACAGGAGAGAAATTTTAAGAAAAAAACGCCAATAATGTGAATTCTTAAAAAATTAGTTCAGACTCTCTGGAGAAGTCTTTACTTTATGTAAGCAAAATATTATTATTTCAGAAGTATTTTTTATAAAAGGAGGACATTTTGAATAAAGGTTAGTATAAGCTAATTTTTTTCCAAAATATTGTATTTAAATAAATTGTTTTTGTCAAAATGTCCTTAAAACAATTTTATACATGTATTCTAATCTAAGTGACACAAAATATCATGAAAATTATCCATTTGTACGCTTTTTTAAAATCATGGTTCTGTACGTAGTCGGATACCTTAAAGGGGATTCTAGGAAAAATATCTCGAAAATGCAAAGTACTTAATGTAATATTTATCACTTCTGCAATTTTTTAGAAAAAATATATATATTTTTTTTCTTTATGAGAAACATAGAATAATTTTTATTACAATCATAGAATGGTATTTTTATGAAATCCAAGTATTTTTTTGTGTTGTTTACGTTTCCGTAAAGCTAGATTACAATGTAATATTTTTAATAATGATCATAAGAAATTAAACTTTTAGCTTAAAAATTTAAGGATCTTCAGTTTCGTCTGGTATACGTCTTTAATGAATTCTTTGAATAAGTCATTAAAATATTTTTCCTCGAAAAAAGCATTTATTACAGAAAATGTTGTGTTACACTTACTGGTAAACTAACCCAAGTTTTGGCAAAGCAGGTAGTGAAATTTTTGTGTCGAGGAGGCATAAAGATGAAAGCAGTTTCTTAAAAATGACTTTTAATAATAATCAAGGATAAAGTCAATGTGCTCGTCACTGGAGCGATCAAAAACAATAAGTTGACTATTAAAATCTTATATAAAAAAAACAACATTACCAGACATCCGAGATTCGAACCGTCTTCTTACAGTCTAATATTTAAAACGAATTTATCCTCTTAAAATGGTGATGCAACATACAGTTGCATAGCCAATCAGCCGCTCTCTATTTAATAGCTAAAACGCACTTCTTATATTTCCTTTCTTTCTCCCTGAAAAACAAACACGAGCCGAGTTTAAATAGTCGCACGATTTGCATTGCAGTTGCTGCCAACCACAAATCACGAAACTTGCAAAAAGATCGTGTTTGAATCAGTTTGTTTACTTCAATTGAGATCTTGGAGCGGGATTGGAAAAACAACACAAAGAGACCATAAAAATTCGGATCCGAAAATTATTTCGAATGATTTTTCTTTTTAAATGTCTAACATGTTGTTTATACTATATTCACGAGTTTTGATTCTCGTAAAAATTTCTTTCAATGTAAAAATGAAATTTCAATGAATGTTTCTACTTTTATATATTGCACTTCTATAATGTTTTTTTCTAAATTGAGACATTGTGACCTTTTTTCTCGTCCTTACAAAATAATAAAATTCTATCCATACATATAGAAATGTTCTATTCTAGTATTCCTATCCTATCCGAAACCGATAAGGTACTTTTTCTTCTTTTACCAATTTCTTCACTTCATTTACTTAGAGGATAGAGCCAATAAGCGAACCTTTTTAAATCTGGCTTACGGCAATTCTAACGAGTCATTGACAAAAGTTAATTACGCCTCTCGTCTGAGCTCTTTGGCCAAGTAAGTGCCTATAACAAATGGGTTAGGAAAATCAGGAATGTTCTTATTGGTCTGCGGTAAAGTTTGTAAAATAAAAGAAGTGCAGTTTGCCTGGAGGAAATTTCATTATGTTAGTGAATCTCTTCCCATGTGAGAAACCACGTGAATAGGAGCTAGAGATTGTTTTTGCTATGAGAAGAGCTTTATTGTGCTATAGATTTTCCCATATATATTTATTTTAGCGTGTTAAATGGATGATTAACTTTGAGATTAAATAAATCCTGAAAACACACCACAATTAGCCCTGATTGTGTTATTTAAATCTTATTTTGTATAATTGTCTTTAAAATCAATTTCATAAAAATTATTGAATCTCGCTGACTTACTAATTGCATGATAAATGGATTTTAAAATCAACAAATATTAAACATGAAATTGTACGCTGGTTAAGTTAAAGCCAAATTCTGATTTTTATTTCATGTTTTATTTTTATTTCTTTTGTTTGATTTATGGAACTAATTAAGAAACATTTGAATAAGTTAATAAATAGCTTTTATAATGAAAAATATATAAATTTCGTATTTTACGAAAAAATATATGTATTGTTCGTTTAGAGTTTCAAAATAACTCCCTTAAAATTTACCTTTGCCTATTATTTAATTTAGAAATTACTATTATGGATTGCTTGATGTAAGGTTAGAATTTGAATTATAATCAAGATCTCGTGTATTCGTGTTTTAAGTATTCGAAAGAGTCTGTATTAAATTACGGAATATAATTAGTGTATAATTTTGACGTGTACGCTCTATAACAAAAAAAATCGATGCACCAAAAAGTTACCAGATTGCAATAAAATTTCGTATGCAAAGACATTTGGACCGATTATGCAAATGATTAAATGCCCATCGAAACTATATAAGGAGGACGTGTAAAAAAGAAGGGATTCTCAATCTGATGGTTAAACTTTCTGTTGCATATTGACTGCGATATCTAACATCGGATTACTCGTGCACATTACGAGCATATGTCAGAGTTTGAAAGATGTCGCTCGATCGGATTGAAAAAGGTTGGTTGATAAATAGAAGAACTTCCTACATCTGGGCCGAAGCGATGCGGTGATTAGACGATGCTGGCAAGAATGCGTCAACAACGGCAGATATATCAGCGTCAGAATGGCAGCGGTCGTCCGGGTGCCACAAAAGAGATGGAAGACAAAACGATTGTCAGAGCATCTGTCACAACACTGAATTCGTCATTATCAATTATTCACCATGTGGTTCACACACATGGGCCCAACGGACTCTCCGCAGACGACTGAGAGAGCTGAATTTACCCTTTCACTGTGACGTTTGATTTAAATAACGGTAGCGTGATATTGATTAACTAAAATATTTAGTTTATTGACGTCACATCTGTTATTTACATAATTATACATTACAGTTATTAAACTTATTAAAAAATATTAAGGGGACATGGTACGATTTAAGCAAAAACTTTGAATTTAAGGATTTTCAAAATTTTTTTGGTTCCATCCTATGTATGTATACTATGTAAAACAGATTTCGAGCTCAAAATTTCATAAAAAGCTATGCATTTAATTTTTTGAGGAAAAAAAAATTTGTGAAGTGATTTTAAAATGCTACTCCTACTACAAAAATTTACATACACGCATGAAATTTCATTTTCAAGTACGTCGAACTATGTATAATAAACGTTGGTATGGGTTTTACGATAACACGTTTGGTATTCATAAAATAGCTCTTTTTATGAATGTTTACTGAAAATTTCTTAAAAAAATGTATAAATTCTGAGTTCAATTATTTTTTACAAAATAAGTATTGCTTTGATTCTAAAATGCATACCAACTTTTGTTACATGTACTATTAGCAATAGGTAAAAAAAATTCAAAGCATCAGGCACAATTGAAAAAAAAAACCCTTAGCATTTTAAATGAGGACACACTAGTTATTTTATCTTTCCGAGATAAGGCAGTTTAAAGTTTTGATTTCCCATAGGGATGTAAATAAAAACTAATGTTAAGGCTATCATAATTCTACGTTTTTTTCACTTATAGCTTTCAAATTTTGTGAGGTTATAGAAAAGAATATAAAAATAATTTAGGTTAAAAAAATTATATTTGATTTTTTGACCGATTTTTGTCAATTGAATCGTACTGCGTCCCCTCAAAGTTGAAAACAGTGGTTTGTGAGTGGAGGGATCCCTTCGGCGACCGCTGCTTTGAAGGTCCAAAGCATCTCTCTATTGTTCTCCCTCCCTCTGTTCGGAGATCAGGGAGCCGGCGCTTTTCAGCATCTCGTTACATCCTTCTAGGGACGGGAAAAGGGTCCCTTGTAATGTCAGAGGTAGACGGGGGATCCAAGATGGTACTACGTAACAATTCACAGTTGCACAGGTGTCTTTGCACGTGTTGGGATTATTTTCCACAAAGACACTGATCCCAGCTGCCAGAAGAAAACGTTACAGCACCAACCATCACACCTCTTACCTCTCACGCCTGTACACTGTTGAGTCCTATTGCAGTGGTGCCACGCTCTATCATTGTGTAACTGCACTGACTGGGGATCTTAGGGACAAGTCCCGTTTCTAAATTTGTCCTAACATCAATCGCATACGTGTCTGAGACATCCAGGGTAGCGTGGGGATCCTGCCTGACTGTCGCACGTTGCACTGGCCTAGAAAAGGGCGTTATGATCTGGGGTGTTACCTCCTTTGAAAACCAGTCCGCTTTGGTAGTTGTTTCTGACACTCTTGCAAAGCAGCTGTACGTTAACGATATACTACGACACCCAGAACTTCCTTGTTCTTAAAACATCCTTTTCCTTAGAGCAGTGATTCCCAAAGGGGTCTATATCGACCCCAGAAAGTCTTTGATGACATGCAAGGAATCCACGTCAGCAAAAATATAATTTGGGGGTCCACGAAGTGTAAATGAGGGTCTACGTGATAGTGGATCTCATTAAACCAGATCGTGACTTTAATTTTAAAAAAAAATTAATTGAGTGGGGAAACCAGATTTTTTTTACCTATTTAACAGATTTATTTACTAAATTTTTTAGGTTTATTTGGAATAACAAGGTGACAGCATAAATTTTATTAAAACAAGAACCATCATTTCAGCGTTTCGTTCCAAAATTAAGCTAAAAGACTATAAAGCTATTGGATGTCACGAATGTTCCCAGTTTCTCAATTTGTTCAGGACAATCTTCCAAGAAGTTGATGTTTTAATCTATGTTATGAACATTTAAATGCCCTTTATTCAGATATTGAACCTAAGTTTGAGGTTTCTTTGACTATGGTAATACTACAGTAGAAAAAAGGAAAAAAAAGACTTGACATAAATAAAATAGAGGAGATTTGGGTTAAACCTGGGAAGATTGATGCCATTTGTTGAAAATTTGTTATTGACACACCAGATTCAATCAAAAAATTAAAATCATTTACGTATTGCTCAGTTATTTTGTTAAACGGTTATTTTACGTATTAATTGCATTTTAATTTAACTACCATGCGTTTCTTAAATTTTAAAGTAATTAGTAGAACCAGCTGTTAAAAAGACATTTAAGTTGTTAAATTTGTAAAAAAATCAATATTTGGTAAGCAGGTGTCTACCCAAACCGAAAAGTAAACATGGCTACGGGGTTTATGAGACAAAAAAGTTTGGGAACCTCTGCATTGGAGTATCCTTTTCCCAGAACTTAAAATATACATTTGAGACATCAATAATTTACTTTTTAACACCATAATGCCCAGCCACCCATGGCACGTGTTACTATGTTTGCTATGAATTGTCTTGAACTTGCCCTGCATTTCCTTGGACAACTAGGGAACCTGATGTCTTTCCCAAAGACCACATTTTGGACGTTAGGGAAAGGTTATTACAACCATCCTGGAATATTGATAATTTAACTCAACAGTTGGAGACAATTTGGCACAAAATTCTGAAGGACATCATCCGGAAACTTTATCAATCTATGCCTTGAGAGTGACAGCTTACATCCAGGCCAATACTGGATCGGTGTCTCTCGTATTGACTTTCCGCCTTTGTAACTCTGAAATAATCATTTAATTGTTTGGAAACTTTTAATCACGTTTATTTTCTATGTATGTTCTTCACATCCAGCAAACTCCTTCTTGGTGCGTCGTTCTTTTTGTTATAAAACGTATTTTAAATGTAAAAACTAGGAAAAAAATTCAAAACTTTTATAATTTATAATTTTTTCATAAATAAAATTCTAAATAGGAAGTAAAAACTACGTCTAGAAAACGTTACGTTATTCCCTTTGGAAAAATAATTGATAAAGTATAACCTAAGCTGATAATTGAGCTGTTTACACAAGAATAAGTTTTCCTCTCTTTTGCATTATATATGCACACCTGATTGTAGCACATCCTAAAATTAAAATTTAAAATATATTGTCAGCAGCTGTTTCTGTTGCGAGCCCTTTCTGAGAACCTAAACTAAAAAGAGACTATTTATTCCTCTTCTTCCGAGAAGTAGTTGGTAAGACAGCTGAAGATTTTTTTAAAATCCTCTGTTTGATACAGCATCATCCAGAAATTATGGAGTGATTTCACCGAATCATCCATTTTCTGATGATATTTTTCTTAGTATATTCCATTTCTTTCGTTCAAGTAAACAAGTTTACAGTGAATGTATTAGACATTCAGAACGATACATTAAAAATTTATAAAATAATTCAGAGAAAAAATTGTTTATTCATGATTAGAGGAATTTTTGTAATAAGAAGTTATTCCTGTTAAAAAGGTGTCTTTAAAGGAATATTTCAGCATTTCTTAAATTAACTTTTTCGAACATCTTTTCAAGTGATTGATTACGTTTGAAACCGTGATTTTGAAAAAGACATATAAATGAATAATTTTTTCGATTTAGTTGTCAGTTGTATTAGAACATGCATCTAAAACTGTTATTTAAAATATGTTATTTTTCTCAGATGATCTTACAATTTCTTAACAGACATGTTACTTAAATTTAAGAAAAAGGAGTAGATTTTAAAAAGATTTAAGTTAATTTTTAAGAAAACTAAGGCTTTTTATTAACCTTCAAAAAATCGATTTTTCAATTTTTATCTTAGAAAAAAAGTATATTTAAAACTGATTTCAAAAATGTATAACATGTAGGTCTAAAGCTTAGTAATCGAGTAATTGCAGTTTTAAAACGTTAAGAGAACAGCTGGTGCGGTTGCATAGTATTTTTATTCTTCTTGCCCAATTTCTAAAAAAAAAAAAATTCCATTCTTATCAAAATTTCAAAAAAGTGAAGATTCAATTTTTTTTAAAAAAATTCTAAGCAATGAAATATACAAAAACTTGAGCCTTCAAATAAAGGTACACTTTTGTAACTAAAACAGCCTGTTTTGTGGTTTTTTATATTAATAAGAGTAAAACAGCAGGTACAAAATCAAGACCATGTACACGAAAGATCCTTTTGGAGTGCACTTTTTCAAATCCTTATATTTCTAAAAATATTGAACACATTTAAAATCTTTATGTTATAGTTTATTAAGAAAAGTATAGATCGCGTGACACAATTTTTTTATTTATTCAGTCTTTGTGTTTTGAAAACAATGTTCCTTCCAAAATCGAAATTTTGCTTCCTTTGAGTAATTAAGAACATCCCGGTTCCCTTAAAATCTCAATTAGTACACAGAAAGTATTTGATGATAAATTTTAAATGCACATCTTAATATTTGCATATTATGTCATCTTCAGAACTAGGCCAATTTATTAGTGATCTTATACTTCCTTAATTCATTGTATTTGTGTTTATACTTACCCCACTTTAAAATTATCCAGTCACGTAAAAATTGGAAATAGAAGATAACCAGAAAATGTATGTTAGATGATCATGAGATCTCTTTCTTCCGTGTTTTAAACTTTATTAGCTTGTTTGAATATTTATAATATTGCGTGTGAAGTGCATTTTAGAACACATATCTTCAACCTAGTTTCCTAAAACTTTGATAGGGGTTCCGTAAGTGATCGTCATTTTCTTAATCAAAGTGCCAAAATTAAGTAAAATTTTGATTTTTGTAAACACTGGAATCCTTACAGGCATTTTTCTTGTAAAAATAAATACTTTAATTATATTTATTAATATAAACAAATATTTATAAATCTTAATTTTGATAGACATATTTTAAATTTGTTGCTTAAGGAACACAATCTAATCCACACACACACAAAGGATATTATCATTTTAGTTCTTTTTAGAAAATTGTGGATATTCTTAACTCAATACAAAAATACAAAAAGTTCCATTAAATGAATTGATAAAATTGCTGCAACCATCGTAAAACTTTGAAAGACGATTATTATGCAGATAGTAACTACTTGGATATGCAGTAATATCTGAACAAAGTATAATTAGCAGCTTTAAAAAGAAATAAAAACGATTTTAAATATCAATAATTTACTAAGTATTTTTAAAATTAATTTTAAAACTTTATAAAGTATTAGAAAAGTAATTTAATATCAAATGCAATACTGTTCTTTTATAGTCTTTTACATAAAGTACCTATAATGCGTTAATTTACTTTGAATATCGATTTGAGATGTATCCTTCTAAGAAAAGCATGAGAGTTTTTGAAAAAAATCATTTAGTTATATGAGGGTTCGGCGAGTCGACAAAGTTTGTAGACTTACTTACTATAGGCTTGAAACTTCTGTAATGATGTCTGAGCATCATGATTAATATTTTGTCAGAGAATGGAATAAAACAACTGTAGCATAGTTCGAGATTCATGGACTTTATGCTAAAGAACAAAACAGTTCTTAAAGAGCGATGCAATTTATTATCGTAAACAATCATTTAAGTACAAGATGCAACAGTAAAATTCCCACAATAAGTTCCAGAAGGTTTTTACACCATTCTACAGCGCTCAGATACAGCTATCAGTGTCTAAAAATACAGCTAGAGATTATCCGCAAGCAACCTCCCTGTCGCAGGTTAGTAAACACTGCAACTGCTGAAGTCAAGTAACCGCTATATATAGTCTGCGTGGCTACCTTCTAGTGCTTTCTCAAAAAATCAGCTTACGTCATAGGTCATGACGTTATGGACAATTCCAGTAATTTCGAGAAGCAACTATATGGTCGAAAAATCATCAAATGTTGTCGCCAAAAATAATGCCAATTTAGCTATATCTGAAATATTTCGTCAAGTCCCCATTGAAACACCTTTACAATTTAAGGGACTACGCTGCTTGCGAATATGACAGTTTTTATCGTAAAATATATATAAAAGAAAGTAATATTAAAACTTATTGAACATGCAGATCTAAATTATTTACACTATTTTAATACAAAATTAAGCATTAATTGCTCAAGATTCGTAACACAACGATTTCTGATAATTCCTGTTATTTGATGTTATTTTTTTACTATTCGATAGAGTTTTAGGCTTTTACTTCAGTAAGAAAATTGTTTCTAAGCGAACTGCTTTCAGTTTTCTAATTACAAAAGAAAATGTAATTATTTCTGTAAACTGTTCCTGGAGATGGAATATTTAACTGGTAAGTTAAGAATGAATTGTTATAATATATTTTCTCGATTACACATCCAGACTATCTAACTTTCTTTTGTTTCTGCAATATAATAAATCCGTCATGTGATACTGACAATTGAAATGGCAAGACATAAGAAAGTAATTTCATTTAACTAGAACAAGATGAATACACATATTGGCTATGTTAAGAAGTTTTAAGCGGAATACAAGAATATAAAGTAGTTAAATTGCATACATAAGAATACGTTATTTCGCAATACATGTCTGCGTATGTATTGAGTTCCACTTTCTTAGATTAATTTTCTTTATGCTATTTAACTACATTTGCCTAAAGAATGCATAATTTTCTTGAAAACGCTGTTTCAACATTCCATTCAATTAGCTAAGGAATGATTTTGAAATTCCCTTTTAGGTTTAGTTAATTTTCTTCTTAGTTCGAAGTAACTATTACGTAACCTCTTTCTCTTTGAATGGTTAAAGAAAGGATAATATATAGTTAAAAAAAGAATTGCATAACTTAACTTCAATTTGTATCGTTACCAATTGCAAAATTTCAGATTCATTAATTTTTATAATATACTTGAAAGTGGTTTTTGCTGAACACTGCAATATTTCTTAAAAAAATGTAGAATAAGAAATATTTAATAGCATTGAGAATGTTTCGTGAAAAAGTAGACACACACATATATATATATATAATTGATATTTCTACTTTCTAATGCTGTTTCTTAACTTTGTAGCTAATATAGGTAGTTAGGCATTTACATGTTTAATAAATCAATATTATAATATAATAGCTTCATTTTTTTGAATATGTCCCGTTTTTTTTTTAAAAAAATGTTTATAAATGAAAAAAACAGTGTGTATGCTTATGACCACACGATACAAGTGATAACTTCAAATTTTGTACTGTTATTTCAGGAATAAAAAACAAGGGGATATTGGTATTGTCATATAAAATTATTCATTCATATGTATGTACTCAAAAAGTTTATAAATATTTTTACAAGTGAAATATACAATCATATTTCAGGAATAAAAACAAGGGGATATTGGTATTGTCATATATATTCTCAAGAAAAAACAATAGGAAATATACAATCATATTTTGTGAATTAATTATATTTAGAAAATACAATAGGTTTAGATTAAAAATTATTTAAATATATATAAAAAAATCCCTCCGTCAAGCGTTGTTCCGTACTTCTTCGTACTTTCATTTGTATCATTTGACATAAAGAAATTGAATTTTGATTTTTAAAAATCTACTAAAGGTTTTTATTTGTCTTTTGAAAAATCTACATTAACCCTCTTCCCACATAAAATAATAGGAAATTTGTTCAAAAGAGTTCATCTGGCTTCAGTGTAGACAACTAAATTTTTGTGAATTAATTCGATAATTCACTCTACACTTTGATTTGCTGAAATATATTCTCATTTATATTTTGTCTTCTTGTATTTAAATTATTTAATGTAGCTTTTTAATACTATTATACTTAACTTTGTTATTTTAAATTCTTAATTTTTTTAACTTTCTTTTTAGAATTAATATATATTTAAGTAATTATGTGATTCTCTCTCATAGAAATATTTGTTCATTGCCATTCTGATTCGTTTACAAAATTTGATTTTTATTCTTAAATTCACTGCAATATTGCTAATCATAATCATACTATTTACTTAGTTCTATAAAAATTTGTTCTTTTTCTACATTTTAAGTTTAACTTTAGTGTAGGATTTCTCTCTATCTAAGCCTATTTATTAAAAATATTACATATTTCATTTTCATGCTTCTACTAGGATTATAAAGAATCCCGCCATTTATTTTCGTAGAAAGAAGTTGTGGTGGGGAGCCCCATTTAGTCGAAGCTAGGAACTTCACTTTCACGGAATACTGGTGGAGGGAGGGGAACAAACTACTGCGTTTCATGTCATTTTAGAGTGGTGGGGGAAAGGGGGGCAACATTTTGCATCTCTATGCTTCCCTAGGTGAACAGAATGTCTAAAAAAATTGTCGATTTTTTTAAAAGAAGTCTTTGTATCGAACTTGTTCCTTCATTTTTCGATTATCCTTCGCCATTAAAATTTCTTCGTTGTGCTATTTTGAATAATTACTTAAGCATATATTTCCGACTGTAATTAATATATATTTTTTATATACAGGTGTGCTACAGTTTAGAGAAGATGAATGAAAGTAATGCTATTCCAACAATTCATGTAATTCCAGATATACTTCTGTTATGCTTGTAAAGCAAGATAATTGGCAATCAACTTTAATATACAAATTAAAAATAAAACGTTGTGTTGAAATGATTTTCACAACAATATCTGTGAACATTTTTAAATCACCTCTATTCAGAAGTCTCAAATGTTTTGCCCCTACGATATTTCCTGAATCGAAATCGATTTTTTTTATCTACGACAAATCTTTATTTGCAATCGTAGCGTTCGAATTTTATATTATGAACGCAATAACTCGCTACGTACTTTAAAACTTGATTTTCTTTTTTTGAAATATCATCTGATTTATTTTTAAATTCCCTAGAGATTGTCTCTTTTGAAGTTTACATCAGCTGCTCATCTTTTGGGGAACAAAAACACCGAAAGGCATGGTTGCGAAGTTTATTAAATGACTAGTTGGGCACACAACAATAACGATGCATTATTATAAAATGTGTGCAGCTTTAAGTTAAATTATTGATAAAATTTTTAATATTTTTAAGATAATTAAGATTTTATAGAATAAATAAAACACTAATTTCAAATTTAAACCCTAAGTTCTCATATAAAACAAAATATCTTAAATTTATAAATATTTAGGGATATTGGCATAAATGCATCAATTTATTATATCGTGCCATCAAAACTAAAAACAAAGAAATTCAATTTAATGACACAATAATAAAATCATTCAAAAATATAAATATAGCACCTTTCTTAATTGTTATTCTTACTGATATATCTTGAGTAATAAGTACACGTGGGAAGATGAACTAATTAAATAAGCATACAAGAAGGAAAACTGAGTACTACACTCGGGGAAAACGTTTCCTCTTTTGATCACGTGATTTCTTTTTAGGAGTGGACGATCTTGTTCGAGCACGATTTCCGACTAGAGACGAAAAACGTCGAAAGTACGTTACAAACCCGAGCATGACGTTTATTCAAGTTCACTCTCCAGCAAAACGCGCCTAAAGAAGTTATCACTTCAAAAATTATTTAAAATCAGAGGTAAAAAATATTATACAGGAGAGTTCTTAGTAAAACCTCACTTTTATCATGTATGAGTAATAAAGAATGAAATAATTTAAGGATAAACAACATAAAGACTACATAGTAAGAAGTATTTTCTCCTAAATAATAATAATAATGAGCACAGAGCAATATTAAAAAAATAACGATTTTCCCCATGACGATATTATCAAGTTGATTCTGGAAGAAAGTCAATTTCGCAAAACATTTTTCAAAATTTTAAAGGTAAAATTTTTTTTTAGTTATTAAAATTATTATAAAATACTCTTTTTAATATTTTTAGTCATTTTAAATGGTTTATGTTTCTTGTATTTCTGGAAACCAAAATTAGCACAAAATTAAAAATCTAACTTTTTACTGAATATTAATGATTATTTTGCAGCCAAATCCGAAAAAAAATATCAGCTTTCACATTTTTTTTAAAAAAATGATTGATATTCTCAGATTTAAATCTGTAGTAACTTCAATAATATCTACAAAAAAGTTTAAGTTTCTATCTTTTGAACAGAAAAAATACCCCTTAAAAATAGGAAAAAAAACAGCAAGAAAAGTAAAAGTCTGAGAAAAACGCATATAAAGTTTCTACAAGGATAGGTTTTGAGATTGGAAATACTCAGCAAATTTCAAATATTTTTTTAAGCCAATTAGATATTAGATTTAAAATTTAAATCCCCAATTTCTCAACTGGACACACTCCTTCTCGCCTAAAAAATTAGGTTCAGTACAAACAACCTAAGATCCAAAATGTAATATGTATATAAAATTGTACATTTTACCCGATTAAATATAATGAAGTCATTGTTCCTCTGAAGGGGTCTCAGAGTTGGTAATTTTTTCTCGAGGGGTGAAAATTTAAACAGTTTTCAAAAAGGTGTAATTTTTTAAAATTTAAATTAAATAATTCGAATCTTTTACACATTATTTACAAGGGATTGTGGCTTCAAAAAAGTACAAAATGTTTGAAATATAATCATAATTTAAAAATTTATAAGCATATGAAAATTCTGTAATAAATAATAAGTAATTTTTGCGTTGCGCACGTTACTTCCTAAAATAGTAGCCTCTGATGTATAAAACTTTATAGAATTATAAAAAGTATCATACACTTGAAACCCTATATCATTTAAGAATAATATATCTTTTGTATTTTAAAATTGTGACAAATCTATACGGAACTTTATCACTAACCTTCTGAGACGTCTTTTTTAGGGAAATATAATTCCCTACCTATTTCCAATAAACTCCAAAAAGAGGACAGGGATTCCTTATTATGCAGATTACATAAAGTATTTAAGTCAAATGGAATAGTAAAGTGAGAGGCAGTAGGAGAGAGAGATTGAAGCAGGAAGTTATAATAGTGAAGTTAGAGATTTATTATTGAAGATTTCTAGGTGGATAAATTAGGCTCAGGAAGAGCTGAGATTCAGTGTGGTAAAAATTGATTTATAATTAAAGTCTCATCAAAGTTTTATATTAGGAGTGAGATTAAAGTTAAATGTTCAATAGGAACATTATTGAATATAATTCTGGGATCTCTTATTGCGGTAATCTCTGCGTGATCGATATTCTAATTGTTAATTAATTGGATCATTAAATATTTAAGTTAATATAAAGGAAAGTCCCTTTTAAACCTCATAAAGCTATTTTGATTTATTTGTTATTAAAAGTCTTTGATTCTATTTAGGAAAGATAACCAAATAAAGAAAGTTATTTATAAAAATGGCTACTGGTTCTTCTTTGACTCAAAATTATTCTCGTTCTCAAAGTGAGATCCAAGGGGATCTTCACAAAATCTTTGTAAAATATTGAAATTTAAAAAAAAAATTTGAAAATGTACATTTTTTATTTTTAAAGAATATAATTTATTATTCTACTATTACAGTATTACTTCAGTGTAATAAGGATACATTTAACTTTATAAATCAACTTAAAGCTAGTAATTAAAACTACTATGTTAGAAAATAGCATGCGCAACGTAAAACTTAATTATTTCTTATAGAAAAGTTTCTTATTTTAATATGCTTATAATTTTTAAAATTATGATTATATTTTAAACATTTTATACTGTTCTAAAGCCCAATTTCTTTATAATTAATGTGTAATAGATTCGAATTATTTAATTTAAATTTAAAACAATTATACCTGTTTGAATATTGTTTATATTTTCAGCCCTCTAGAGAAATTTAACACCATTAAGAGCCCTTATAAGAAAAATGCATGCACTAATATTCATAACTATTAGTCTTCATTTAGGATACTATTTGTAGAATAATACTTCGAATTTACTCGATAAGTGGGATTGAGTGATTACCGCGTATTTCGGGGTATAATTTCACATATAAATACATATAAATTATTTTTAGTTAGGGCCAAAGACGAAAAAAATAATAATTTAGAAAAAGATATTTAATAAAACCGTATAGATAGCACAAATACAACAACGCAAGCAAAATTTATTTTGATGTAAAAGGTTTTATGAAATCTAACAAGTAGTCTGAGTGCTCAAAGTTTTTTTTCCCAATAAAAGTTCATCTATAAGCCTGCTAATAATTATTTTCATTCATTGTTTTTTTTAAAAAAATGTTCTCTTAATTGCAGTATGTATTTTCTAAAATTTGTAACCCTTTTTCAATTAAACTGAGGCTTTCTTTCAAATTCCCAAATATCATTCAATGTTCTGATGGAACTGGGTCCATAGACTCAAGTTCTTCAATGTCGTGCTCATTCTCATGCATTTCTATTGTCATAAGCGTGATGTCAGGTTTATTATTATTTGGTGGTTAGAAGAAAGATCAACCATAATTAGAATAATTCTAATTTATTATTCTCTCACTTAAATTAACAGCCCAGGGTAGGGAATGCATACTTCTACTAAGTATAGGAGCAATTATACACGACAAAAAGGATACTTAATGTTTGATTATAATTCAATTAACTTACTCTTGGACCACTCTACGGTCTAAATTACAGTAATTCCGTTCTCAGTTGTTCGATCCCTGGTTGTTATTATTCAAATCGAACTTATTGACTAAATAATCAATAAACAATCTTTCATCAGTTAGCAATTAATCGTCGAGTAACTCTCGACTAGTTCTCAACTACTTTCCAATAACCACTAACTTCGAGTACCTAAAAGTTAATGCTTAAATATGATTTGCATAAACCGTGTCTTTTTCTTCGGGAGAAATTTTTCAACAGAACAACATTTAAAAGAAATAGATTTACCTTAAGAGGATTAGTGAAGGCTCGCGGAAAGGCCTTATACTCTATGAGCTCATTAACTGTCAACTCCTGATTGGAGAAATCCAACAGTTCTTGATGAACGTCATCCCTATCTACTTCATAAAAAAGGAAAAATACCAATCGACAAGATTTGAAAATCGCGTAACTCCGAATTCACGTAAGTCGGGGTAACGTAAAGTAGATGTATTACTGTATTCATAATTATTAGTATTCATATATGAAGCTATTAGCATTCATAGTTACATTTAATCGCGATGTAGTGTAGTTACTAAGTTATTCTAATAGAGCCTGATATTTGGAAAAAGTTGCAAATTCATATACAGTCAGACCTCAATATAAAAAAGTCACTAAATCCTGGAAAAAAGTTCGTTATATCGAAAATTTGTTGTATAGAGGTTAATCTTTTAATATACTTTATAAACCACATAAAAAAGATTTTAAATTCATAATATTATATGTATTGAAAAAGTAGTTAATCACACCTTTTTAAAATTAATATGTTTATTTTATATATCTTACCTATACAAAAAAAGAAAGACTACAAGGAAATCAAGAAAAGAGAATGTCAATGAGTACACTGCATTTTTGATATTAAGAAAATAATTTTATGTTAAAATTAACGAATTTTAAGGATATTTTCTAATTTGAAGCATATAAGTAATATTAAACACACATTATTTTATAACTGGAACAATGGGAAACGGGACAACACCACGGAGGGTGAAAGAGGATATTGAAGATGTTTCCAGTGAACTGGACGGAGGAGGTTAAGGGTTGCACTTTTTGGATAAAACTTCCAGAGCTCTATTGCTTTCGGTGAGTTAGGATCCGATAAAACCAGTTCAAGATTTATGACCACCATAAAATGTGTTACAGAGAGAAGAAATGTTCAGAAATTCTTTAAAAATAGGGAGAAAAAATTGAATTACAATTGAAGAAGTTCGTTATATAGAAAATGCACTTCACTATAGAGAGGACTTTTTACGAAAAAAATCGTGAAATGTTCAAGATTCCAGGAAAAAGTTCGCTTTATAGAAAAATTCGTAATGTAGAGGTTCGTTATATAGAGGTTCGACTGTATTTATGTATAATTAAACCAATTATTAATAATAAGTATCAAACTATTTTTATTATTTAGACTAAAGGGTTTTGCCCCAAAGTAATATAATTGTTCCTTATTAAAATAATTGAAACTATGTATTTTAAATTTATATAGCTTATAATTATTGGTGTGAATGTGGAATCAAATCTAGTGAGGAAAACTTTGGATGCCATACACATCAATTCATCACATTTTTAACTCTCATGATTCATTCACAAGACCTTATTTATAACTCTAATACAAAATTTTTAATAGTCTAAACCAGGGGTACTCTACCCTTTTCCTGCTGGGCCGCATACACATGTCAGCAATTTCACGTGGGCCGCATACACATGTCAGCAATTTCACGTGGGACGCATACCTATGTTAGTTAATTCACGCGGGCGGCGACATGAGGATAAATGCTGGAGCGGGGGAGGGGGGAGAAATGTTTTAAGACCAAGATAACATTGGTAATTTCAAATGAGGAAAATTGATCAAAATATTAAAAATTCAGTGTTTTGTTTTTTAATTATTATTTGTATATTTTTTTATTTTTGTCAAAAACACTAAATTAGAAACATTTAAGAAACACTCCTTCACAATTTCTGCATCAGTAAACGGTTTCATATGATTACCAGTAATATAACAAACTTCATAGGATGTCTTTGTTACCGCTGTGACATAATCACTGACAAAACACTTTGTTCCTGTTGTAAAGACTATTCAAAAAAGCATACTTATCACCTCTTGAAAGATATCTTCGACGAAAAGTGTCATTGAAGGATTCCAATTTATTAATATTTTTTTAAATACAGCAATTTCTTGATAAATCAAACAATTAATGATTCATGTTTGTTTTTCCCAACAAAATAGTCAGCCTCCCAATCGTCTTAAAACGATGTATTTTCTTTGAATATTTTTCGCTTGTAAGATATGAAAGATAGTCAAAAATTAGTTCCAACCATAAAAGTGTCGCTACTCCACTGTTGTCTGTTATCACTAACCGTAAAACGTTCCAAATAGAAAAAGAATACCAATTTGTACTCGTATGACACTGACAGCAAAAATGATATATTTGATTTCTTGACAAAGAATTTCCCACCAATTTTTTATTACATTGTTCTTAAATAAGTAAATTCTCATAGTATAGCAATGAGCCCTAAGTATAGCAATGGGCCATAACCGGGCCACTTAAAAAGGTTTGGTGGGCCGCAGGTCGAGTATCACTGGACTAAACTAAAACGCGCTAATTTCCTTTAATTAAAATTCTTCTTCATATGTAACAGTTAACATGTTTGACTGTAAGCAATAAATAAAAGTGTATGGAGCCTTAATGTTCTGGTTCGTACAACAATCAGTGAAGTTTTAGTAGTACAAAGTTGTCTGATGTGTGTTACAATATAACCCTTTTGTTCATAGTTTCAATTTTCGCTTTTGAATTTTTATTATTTGAATAAATGAAAACTGTTGTATACGTTAAATACAACTGAGCTTTATTTGAAATCAAGAGATTAGAGTATTAGATTAGTAATAATTTTCCTTAGTATATAAATGGCTTAAAATTGTGATATAATTCACTACTAACTCTTTGTATATATCTAAAGCAAATATTGATTTTGCTGAGAATTTTATTTTATTTAATTTATTCAGCTATTTTTTCGTGAGCTTCCTGAAAAATAGTTGTGAGAGAATTGAAGTATCGTTTTTCTTAAGTACAATAAATAAATGAATAAATAAAATAAAATAAAAAATAACATTTAGTGTCAATTAGCAGAATCTAATATCTGATAAGCTGCTACATATGAAAGTTCCCTAAACATTTAATAAATACTAAAAAGTGTAGAAGCTTAAAAGTATAACACTACAAAGTCAAATATTATTACGCTGCCCGAAAAATTACTACTATCCTTTACTCATTCAGAGCTAAGCTGCATTAGAGTACATAAAACTTTTCCTCATTTTTTCAGTTCCTTCTATCAGCTCACGCTCTCTATGTATTTATTTATCTTGATGGAATTTTCAATCGTTAATGAAATACATTTTGAAGCGCTCAGTTGAGCTGAAATTTTATATACATGATTATTTTGAAAGGCAATACAATAATTTAATTATAATTAATTAAAAATAATTGATTAAAACTAGTTATTTAAAGAATTACAAATACAGCCGCGTTGGCATCATTTTTGGCGACTTAGGGACCCTTTCGGCGACTTGTGTCAACTTGACAAGATTTTTTTCTCACATTTTAAAGCATTCCGTTGAACAGAAATTTTATACACACGATTGTTTTGGATGACAATACGATACTTTAATGATAATGAATAAAAATTAATTTTCACTTAATGTTGTGATTCTGTCATATGTATATAGATATTTGTATTAATTGTAACTATTTAATAAAAATTAGCTGAAATAAAATTTTTCTTTGTTGTTCTAAGTAGGACTTAATTTTTAGATTACTTTGTTGTATATAATTTCAATAACTAAAATATTCATAAGGTTTTAAAATAGACAAATAAAGTTTATTTAAATAACTGTTTGCATAAATCACAATGCAATCTAAAAATTAACAGTGTCTCAAATGCTTGCTCCTGTGTGTGAGCTATTGTTACCCTCATAAGACATGTAACTTAAGTGCATTGTACGGTAGAAGACTTTTCTGCAATAATGGAATTGTCCAGTGCTTTAAAACAGGTTGTCATTCCTTTGGGAATCATTTAAAAATTCTCGTGTCAGGTTTCAAACAATCAGAAAAAAGTAAAAGATTTCGAGAAACTCTGTTTTTGTGTGCCTGCCTTCATATAATGAATCTTTCTGAAATTCTGACAAAAAGTTTAGTGTTTGATATAAAAATAGAACTTTCTGCTAATGTATAAGGAAATCCAAGACAGGTTCAAAAAAGAAAAGAGTATTGCTAGGTTTTATTAGCAGAAAGCGTAAATTATACCTTGTTTTAATCAAGTCAAATTTATTATTTTTTAAAATGAAGTCTAGCAAGCGAAATGTTTAATTTTTTTTTAAAATCAAATATTGCCTGTGAAGATAAGTTTAAGAATAATCCCAATTTCCATCTTGATGAATAAAAAAATGTATATTGAATTAAAAAGCTTCTAAACATCTATGCAATTTAAAATTGTGGATTTTATATTACTTTTTGCTGTAGCAATGATACAGAAAACAGGAAATGCTTAGTATCCATTATTTTTAAATAGTAATAGAGAATGCATAATAATTTATATTTTTACTCACACATTTTATGTGACATAAATTATAATTTTTATGTCACTCTTTCTAACCATCTACAAAGTAGAATTCAAAACTTCTCAGACTGAGTCTAGAACTTAAAAAATATTATCAAATAAATTGCCGAAACTTAAGTTTCTTCGAAATAAGACCCTTGAGTAACAATACACTTTTGCCGTCGCTTGTAAGGGTCATCAAAACATTTATGGGATCTATTTTTAGCCGTGTCTTTTAATTCAGCCTGCGATACATTTTTAATTTCAAATGCAGATTGAAACTGATGACACTGAAAGCAATGTGCCAGTTCAGGAAATAGACCGAAGACACAGGGGGCATGATCAAGAAGTAAGGGGGATATGGCAAAACAGTTATTTTCATTTTCTGAAGAAAGTCAGCAACAAAAAGGGATCGGCGTGCAGGAGCATTGTCATGCAAAAGCATTTACCTTTCCTACAGTTTCGATCTGTTCTTTTAGATCGACTCACGTAAACGACGTAGGATGTCTACATAGATTTCTTTGTTCACAGAACGTCATTCAGGGATAAATTCCAAATGCACATTGCTTTGGATATCTCTCTAGTATTACTTTCTCTTCAGAACGATCTTGGCGGAATTTTTACTTGTGTGAAGTTTGTGGTGATTTCCACTTTGCCGAGCTCTCATGGATTACGAGTTGTATAAAAATACAATTCCTTGTCTCCAGAAACAATTCTGCCTAATTAGTGAAGGATCTTTTTTTTTGCCCCCTACCGAGATTAAGTCTCCCACCATTTTTATCCGAGCTGCCTTTTGGTCTTCGTTTAACATGCTGGGAAGGATGTGTTGACACACCTTAGGCCTGTTAAGTTCCTCAAACAGTATTCGTTAACGTGTGGCCTCTTATATCCCAACTGATTCTGCCATTTGCGCTATAATGTTTGAAGTCTGTTACGTATCACCTCAGAAACCTGTTCGATGGTTTTAGTGGTGCGGGAAATCTGTGGACATCCAGAGCATTCCTCGTCTTCGACACTTTCCTTTTTTTCTCTGAAACGTTAATGCTACTCAAAAAATTGTGTTCGTGAATGTATCACTGCAGTACACATGCTTCAACATTTCGTTCGTCTCCTTAGTACTGTTTCCCAAGGGAACACAGAATTTGATATTCATTCTCTGCTCAAAAAATGCCATTTCTTTTAATCGCTAGATACTAAATGCATTCGCCTACAAAGTACGAAGCCGTGGAAGTTCACCGACCACGTGATTTGGGGCAAATCTCTTTTAAAAAAGGGGAGGGGGGATGCAGAAACATTATAGTAAAAGATCTACCACAAAACTCTTTCACATTACAGGTTCCGTCTGAAAACTTTTTTGAATCCTAACTTATATATTAACACAATCTCTCTTTATATATACATATATGCAGGGCGATTCGCTACCAGACTGACACACATGTAGTGTGTAGAGCAGAGGTGGAAAGACTTTTCCAGGGTACGGGCTACTTCTAATTTTTCAAGGTGTTGCAGTCCACCCAACATCAGTGGCGAACACAAAGGGGAAGAGGGTCCATGGATCCGCACCCTCCCCTATAGCCCTTGATTTTTTACCCAATTGATTATAATCCCATGTATATAGTACGTAAAATTTAATTATTCACTAGTAATATATTTCTATAAATTAATGGTAATTATTTTTTCAATAATTTACTTTTTACTCCTTTTCCCCCATAATCGGGATATATATATATATATATATATATATATATATATATATATATATAAAAGAAATAATATATATATATATATATATATATATATAATATATAAAGATTGTTTTTTCCCAGGTATAGAAGTTTAAGTTGGCATTACTTTCAAGATGGCGACCGATTTAACAGCTGTCAAATGATTTATTCTCAGTTTGGTTTGGCAATTCATCAAAACGATCATCAAACAAGGCGTAGATTCGTCAAATGGGCCCAAATGAGATTGCCGTTGTTCCGATTTTCATAAGCGAATTTTGTTGAGCGATGAAGCGCACTTCTGGTTGAATGGCTACGTCAACAAACAAAACTGCCGCATTTGGAGTGAAGCTAATCCACAAGTGTATGTCGAAACACCGTTACATCCAGAAAAACAGACTGTTTGGTGCGCTTTATGGGCTGGTGGAATCCTTCTTCAAAAACGATGAAGGCCACAACGTTACAGTCAATGGTGATCGGTATAGAGCCATGATTACTAACTTTTCATTCCTGAATTGAACAATCATGATGTCCAGGAGCTGTGGTTCCAACAAGACGGCGCAACATGTCTTAGCTCGTGCCACAATCGATTTATTGAAAGACACGTTGGGTGACCGCCTAATTTCACGTTTTGGACCTGTGAATTGGCCTCCAAGATCTTGTGATTTAACACCGCTAGACTATTTTCTGTGGGGCTTTGTAAAGTCATTGGTCTATGCGGATAAGCCACAAAGGCTTGATCATTTGAAGACAACATTCGCCGTGTTATTGCCGATGTACGGCCACAAATGTTGAAAAAAGTCATCGAAAATTGACGTCCAGATTGGATTACATCCGAGCTAGCTGTGGCAGTCCTATGCCAGAAATCATATTTAAAATGTAATGCCACAAGATTATCTTTCGAATAAAAAAAATTCATGTCAATCGAATAATACATCGTTGTTTTGTTGCAATTTAAAGTTCTATACCTCTAAAAAACACCCTTTACAATAGTTGAATTCTTTTTTCTTGAAGGAAAAAAGAATAAACAATTTACATTCGTCATCAGATTTACTAAATACGATATCCCTAGTATTTATTTTTGTTCTCCCTTCTTTACTTGGTTATATGAATTTTTAAAAAAAAGTTGATTTAATTGAAAGCGTTAAAATACTGCATTTACATATATTTATTCCATCAGAGTGTGTTAATTGCGAAGGTTTTGGCTATTATCCCCCGTTATGCTTTTCATAGTCATTATAAGGAAGTAAAATAGACTAACTATTCTAAGAGTTCAGAAGAAAAATCTTTTCTCTTGCTCTTTTGGTATAGGTTGAGTTTAATTTCCATTTGTATTCTCGTACGATATATATTTAACCTTTTTTTTTAAAAAGAATAAAAACTAGTTTTTTATTTTGAGTCTTATAAACTCTGAGATATTTAAATCGTTTTCGATCAATTTCTCTCAAAATATTGCAGATTTCGTTTTAAATTTCCCATAAAAAAAGGTTTTTTTAAAAAAAAAATATAGTGAATAATATTTTTAATACATTCTATTGTACTACATTTAGCTTAGTCTTTAGGTAATTGGAGGAAATTTGATAGTTATTTTCTATCGAATTAAACATAATGTTTAAGCTACTAAAAAACCGGTACTACTTTCTTATTGAATATCTCCCAATTAATATAAAATGAATAGTTGGTAATTTCGGCATGTATTATGAAGAGATTTTCTTGTTTAAAAATTTGAGTTAAAAATCATCACTATCTAAAACTCATTTTTTTTAAGGATTTTTTCATACACTATCAGAAGAATTGTTACTGTATAAATTAGGATGGTACTTACGTACTATCGCAACAATCCCAACTTGCAAGATAACTCATTAAGGTGGCAACCCCAATTTTGCATGCATCGTGTGTGCTCAATTGACAACCATAGGTTAAGTTTCATATAATGTCGCCAATACGGTTGCGATGATACGTAAGTACTGAAAGGATTTATGTTTTAAGAAAACATTTTTTTAAGAAATTTTATGAATTAATGTTGTGCAGATACTTTTTTACGGTACGTTGACTTACCATAGTTAACACATATATTTTATAAGTATTAATATTAATCTAATTCTGCAGAACATTGGTTGTTAAAAATTAAACTAAATGTGGTAGACTCGGGGTTGATTTTAATGGAGCTTTATCTAGTGTACTAATTATTATTTTAAGTTAGGTTACACAAAGACGACACATACCATTAACAAAAATTCAGCACATAGAATATAGATAGTTTTTCCTAAAGATTACATTCTTTCTTCACTTGGCCTGTTATAAAGTTTAATGGTTGCTAGAGGGTGGCTCTGCTGCTTGAGATGGTTAGTTATACTTATTATGACAAGAGCGGTTACAATTTTATAAAAGGGGAAATGATTAAGTATAAATATGATGTAAAACTATAATGCTATTGTTGCTTATGCCACCTGATTGACAGATCAAGGTCCACGAAATTCGTCGCAGCTAAGAGCTTGATTCATACGCCTGTCGTTATCCTTAGCTTTGAGCACCAAGTAGGTGCAATACAAATTTGCTCGGTTCCACCCCAATTTTGAGGGAGATCACCCTGGGGATTATCAGGGATCTCCCACTTCTCTTCTCCTTCCACCAACCTCACGAGAAGACTTGTGGATCGACGGCTGTTTAGAATACCCTTATGTCGCAAAGGCACTATACATTTACAAACATTCATGCCTTCTCCGGGATTTGAATATTTATGAATGTTCGTATATTTATTGAAATATTTTTCAATCTAAAAAATTTATACTGTCAAAAACTAAATAATAATGCATATTCAGAATTGAATACAACAATAAATCACTTCTGAGTTAGATCTCAATAGAAAAATTTAAATGTTTTAAATTATAGCATTTTTAAACAGTTTGTTAAGAATGATTCAAAATAAATATATTAAAACAAAAATCAATTAAAGAAATGTTAATTTATTGAATATTGTGAAAGATACTATAGTACATTTATTTAAAAAAATTAACTGGTGATATTCTTTTAGTTTATGCCTCTCCCTTGATATTTACTAATATTCTGAAGTATTTTTTACCAAGCTTCTTCAGAACAGCAAGTAAAACAAAGTTTTGAATATAAAAAAAATTGCAATCATAATATTTTTTATTTTTTCTTTGCGTAGAAAAGAAGCATTCATTTTTGGTCTCTGTGAATTGTAATCTTTTTACGCAGCATGGTTAAAGAAAACATGAGATATTTGTTATTTTAAGTCAATCAAACAGGAAGAATATACACACCATAGAATTGACAAAAAATACTATTCGACTTTTTCTGAGACCAAAAGATTAAATAAGAAATTTTATGTACAGAAATAATGGAAAAAAGATCAAACTTTTCAAAATATAAAAAATGAAATAGATTTTTCTTTGTAATCTTTTATCCAAACAGTTCATCTGGTTAGTGAATTTTGATTTTCTCGCAAAGAAAAAAAAAACTTATCTCGTGTTCTTAACACGAGGAAAATAAGTTTTACTGAGATAGTGTTGTTTGATGATAATTAATATTAAATTACGTTACTTTAATGTGCTAAGAATTAGGACAAGAGAATATCATGCCCTTTAATTATAGATATATTTATTTCAACGCGCGAATAAAGTTCTAAAAAAAAATTTTTTTCTAGCAGAAAACGATTTTTTTTACAATATAAATTCAAGATAAAAATATCTTTTGAAAAAAATTGCAAAATTTTGATTTATTCAATAGATTTGAGTTACATTGAGAAAGTTTTATATTATTTGAAGCATGTGACAACAAAATGCATTTGTTTTTTTGTGTTTTTTTAAAAAAATCAATCTCTAGCGCACAGTTACTGAATTTTTGAACAGAAAAAGAATAAGTTTTCTTATAATCTTTTAATTTGGACGAACATTAGGGATTTTGTTTTAGAAATAAATTTCATAAAGTAAACAATAAAAACTGATTTTTTTCAAATCATTTTGAGATGGTATTTAAATATATATCTTGAGAGAAGGAATAGCCTATGAGTATGACTTAAAAAAAGTTAAAAGGTATTATATTTGTACAATAAGAAGTGATGAAAATTTCTTTTTTAGATTACAGTTTTCTTTTTTAACCGAAGAGTATTATTTACACAAATAATAAAATGTCCTAATTATCCATAGTGCACAGTGAAGCATTTTTTTAAAAAAAATTAATTCTGTGTCTAGTATAACTATTTATGTATTGGCAACAACCACAATGTAACTTTCAATTATAGCTTTATTTTTAAACTCATTCTTAAATGCAATCTCTGATATTCTTCTTTTATGTGTTTATATTATTAAAATCTTTTTTTAAAAATGGGATAATCTTCATGAAAAAGATGTGTCATATAACTTATACGAATGGATATGATAAATTGAAAGACTTTTTTTGCAACTCTAAAAACGTATTGTAACTAAAAATTTTTTTAAATGTCATATTATATTAAACGTTAATAAAAATATTCCGAGTGTGTTCCAAAAAATTAATATTTTTAAAAAAAAGGATAATTTTTTATATCAAACACTTTAACGTAAATGCATTTCAGAGTTAAAATAGAATTAATATTGAAAATTAAAACAAAAAATTATATTGACATCTTGATTTACATACAGTTTTAGAGCAAAGAGGTAAGATTTTCATCTACCATTACCTTAAAAAACTAGTGTAATCTGATTTGTATATGATTTTGTAAAAAAATAATAAAATAAAATAAATCAAAGAAGAAATAAGAGATTCTTATCTAAATATTATTGCCGTTTAATATATATATGTAGTATCGTGGGCCGGTGCTGGTGTTTTCGTTTATTTACACAGAGTTTCACAGAAAACATCTTCAGAGTGAACGTTCATTTTTTTATTCACACACATAATGTAGGTGGACAATTCACAGTTGTATTTCCTAAATATTTGTAATGAATACGAAAGCAGACACAATAACAAAAGCGACAAGCAGTAGCGACATTCCATAAGACGAACGTAAAGACAAAGAGAGAAGAGAGCGATCACACAAGATTTTCGCATTTTATACCGGCAGTGACAATCGCGTGACTATTATGTAGTAGTAGCTCTGATTGGGGTTAAAATGGGCGGGACAGGGATTTTGGATTCTAGTTGATTACTATTAAGATTAAAGCGTTAATTTTGAACCAAAGAATTAAAGCTTGTTTAAATATTATTAAAAAAGAGTTAATTAAAAGTATACTAGAGGGAATTATTTCATATGTACACATATATGTGAGATAACTTTAAATAATATTTACTCAAAATCTGATCTTTTTTATTTATAAGTCATAAATCTGAATACACTACTTCGATTCTTTTCATTTAATTAAAAACATTATTTTGGTAGATTAATTAGTGATATTTTTTCTTTAAAAATATTAGACCTTGAATTTTGATAGACTTATAGGTGATAAGTAATAGAATATCATAGCGCCTTACGCGCGTTTTACTAACTGGTTAAAAATATTCTCTAAAACAATGATGTAATTACTATAGCTAACTTATATTTACCTTCACTTGAATACGTGCTTATATTCATTTATACTATTCTTCCCTGTCCTTTTTTCCATATTTAAATGTGAAAATTCAACATTTTTCTCTCTAGCGTTTACTGGATCCTGAGATAAGCTCATGCTCAAAATAATTCTCTTGACGTTAAAATGAAATAAATGATGTGATGTGATAGATATTAAGGAGCTTTGTTTTAATGCCATGACGAAAAATGCATCTCATCTCTACATCGATACATCAATATTTATATAAAAGTACTCTCCATTTTTTTAAATATAAAATGCTTTATCTATCTATGTAATATTGAAGTACTTTGAGTGTTTTGGGGTTGCCTTGAGATTTTTACTATTTCCTTCACTTTTTTCAATAAGGTAAAAGTCGATTAGCTTTTAAGAAATTTTTAAAAAATATATTTTTTTCTTTTGCGACCTACATGTGACTAAAAAACACGTAGCTTTTGAAGGCCAATATGAAGATTAACTTTATTTAATCAATGATTTCCATCCGAGTGTGGGTGGACTTTAAAATGAAGCAAATAAAACAGAGGATTCGCCTGAGCAAAGTGACCATGTTCTTTAAAAACACTAAATTTCTTTTTCATTGGGAAAATATAATGAAAATAAAAAAAAAATACTTCAATTTAATTGTTCTTCATTCTACTTACAGGACTTAAAAGATTTTAAATTACACCCACGCACGCACCCACTCTCTGATTCAGAATTTCTTCATCACTTCTTGTTTGATTTCATATTCAGGACAAAAATGAAACAACGTGTGATGACAAGCGAAGAGATAACAATGAATGAAATAAAGCTTCCTATGTAAGTACTTACGGGCGACGTTAGACCTATTTACTAATAATGACATTAAACAGTGATGAAATTTGATATTTTAGCAGGTAATCCAGAAACGTATTTATTAAGGAGGAGAGTCGATAAATAACTAGTAAAATTAACAAAAAGCAGCAAAGTAAATAAAAAGAGACAAGATTCTTCCTCGTATCTGCATAGTTAATTTTGTTTCTTATTTCTCTCAGGAAAAAATCAATGCGGCTTTGTTAAAAGAGTGTATACGAGAAAAGTTTTTAAAATATGCTGAATTATTTTCATTAAACGGTAAGAGATTAAGATGAAAATATTTTTCCAAAAATGCCAAAATAACCACATCTTTTGATACAACTTGTGCATGTATAGAATAATGACTTTTTATGTTACTTATTTATATTTTAATCTATCAATTTCTGTCTGAACAAAACGAAAACGGGCAAGAATTTTGGTTCGCTCTTTGATCTGATTGTAGCACATTCTGAAATTCATATATTCACAACAGCTTTTTTTCTGTTATGTCTTTCTGAGAAAATAAACTAAAACTTATTCCTCTTCTCAGAAGTTGTCGGTAGAACCGTTCTAGATTTTCTTTTAAAAACCTATGTTTAATACCAGCATTATCCAGAAATAACGACACTGACTTCGCCGAATCATCCTTATTTACGATAATATTTTTCTTAACTTATTCCATTTTTTTTCTAGTAAACATGTTTACAGAGAATGCATTAGACATTTCAGAACAATACATTAAAAATGTATGTGTTAGAAAAGAAAAAAAAATTATATATTAATGAGCAGAGGAATTTTTTTATAAGATCTTATTGCTGTTAAAAAGTTGTAATTTTTATTTAAACATCTTTTGAATTAAAGTGAGTTTTTTAGCATCTTATGCAACCACTGATTACTTTAAAAACTTGTGTTTTTGAAAAGGCATTAATAAAAGTTGATTTTGAAAAAGCATATGCACATACATAATTTTTTTTGATGCTTAGTGTCAGGTGAATTAGATCATACATATAAAATATTTTTGAGAATATTATTACAATAAAAATTTTTCATAGTAATTTTGTGGCAAAAAATGAAGGAAAAAATAGCATGTTTTCAAAATAGTCTCTTCTTATGGAAAATGCTTCGATAATAAAAATATTTTGCATTTTATATAGAAAAGATTTCTCTACAAAGACTTAAACTGAAAGTTTTGAAAAATTCTCGTTATTTTCAGAGTTACGATCAATTCAAATGACTGGCGTGTTTTGTTAAAATTCCTCTGCGGGGGTATGTCCAAATATGAATTCTTACATTATATATCTCAAAAATCCTAGTTCAGACTCTGTAAAGAATCCATACGTTATATATAGAATGTACGGATATAAAGAATGTATAGGCAAATATTTAGGCCTATAAAGAATTATATGAGCAAAATATTAATATAATGGAAAGCAAAAATGTAACTATATATAGGCAAAATAATAATTATTAATAATTTTAAAAAATGTTTCAAATTTATGTATGGTTTTTAACACTAAGGAGGGATGAAATTTTGAAAGAAATAATATACTTCTTTTAAATAATTCTATTCTTTCTACTTCGATGAATTTCATGTTAAGGAACTGACAAAACATCCAGTTTAAATTATCAAAATATTTCTAATGAATTGTATAACTTGCGATTTTTAAGTAGTGCGTAAATGTTTATCAAGACTCATTTTTGTTCATTCTTTTTCATTGCGAACTTATAAGTAATGCTGTATTTCAAAATGAAACCAATATTTTGGAAGAGGAATATACACTCACAAGCAAGAAAATTAGAACAACAAGTCAGATCGAAATAAATTTAATACAAATAAAGATAAAGATTAAAAAAACCCACCAAGATAATTAGACAATTACAGGGTGATGTATCCAACCAAAATCCAGATAACGTCAGATCACCTTGTGTTAAGATACACGCCACATAACAATTTGATATGTGTATAACACATGTCACTCAAAGACTTCTAGAGTTTCAAATGGTCCCAGATATGTTGAATTGAAGACGTACGGAGAAAGGAAAGGACATTTCACAGTCTAAATTGAGTGTACCGTTTACCGAGATATCTTTACACTCATTCGCGGTGATTATCTGCCCTCCAAACGAACCGACATTCCTCATTAATAACTACAAGTTACTCATGTATGGTGTGTTACGTCACTTTGACTAGTAACTACAGAAGATGGAGCCATAACTGTTTCAGGTTTGAAAACATTTCATATAACGATCATTGGGACCATAGACCCACTTCCACGAGGTGTCTGCAAATGGTTAATGGAACAAAACAGGAACATTTACAGTTTTTCTTAACCCGAGAGCAGGCACGCACTCGGTACTAATGTTAATGGTCCCACGGAGTGACTGAGTCACCCACAAATTCTATTTTTATAATTATTTTTATTGTATACGATAAAAATCGTAATTCCAGTGAATAATTTATCTAAGAGAAAGTATACTTACCTATTTTTATGGACTTTTCAATTTTTCTTTGATAATTTGAGAAAAAAATATCAATTAAAGAAGTTTCAAATGTGTGAGACTGTAATAAAAGACATCAAATCATAGATATATTTCGCTAACATTACAGGAATGTTGTTTTCTAGTAAAACTGTCATATTTTGTTCTAGTTATTGTAGTTTTATTTCTCTTTTTGGTGATCGATAAAAAGCATGTTGAACTTTTTCTTGCTTGTGTCTTTTTGACAGGGCGAAGTGTGTCTTGTGCTACACTTATATGACTTTATATTTTCTTGATGGATATCTTAAGGTAGAATTTGAAATTTTTTCCTTTCAACTCAAACGTTTCATGTTCATCGCTTTTCTCAGATTTACTTTTGCTATCATGATTAATGTGCATTATTGCAGCAGGTTTCCCCCTTACTTGATCAGTTTCACCTTCCTTCAATAGAGATCACAGATACCCATTTTTTTTAATAAACTGCTCATTTACATTTATAAACCATAAGTCGTACAACACAGCAATCAAAATCACTAAATTTTTAATAGAGGGAAAATGTAGCCAGTTCATATAGAAAATATTTTGGAACAAAAGTAATCGTACGGGGAACTTAGTCAAAATGAGTACCTTAAGGTTGTAAAAAAACGATTGCCTATCCCAAAAAAGGGGGAAGTAATGTGACAAATACATTTTAGTTTCAATGAAGACTGTCATATAGGAGTATACTGTCAAGGTCATTTATAAAAAAATTAACAGTTTTCCCAGAATTAACGATTTCGTGAGTCTGTGGTGACACTATGCCCACGCGCCTGCTCCCAGGTTAAAGTGGAATAGGCCACATTAAAATCTGAGAGCTCATGGCGAGCGATTCATCAATCGCCTTGCCCCGTCTTCATCCTAGACGTACGTATCTTGTATCCAATACTCAGCCACCTTTTCATAGTACTCTCAGAACGATTGACCTGGTGAGGAACTAGGTGCATATTCACCAGCGATGAAGTTCCCTTCAGACTTTTTCTATGTCCGCTTGGCATTTCATTAATTAGTACTCTTTCTAGCATCGACATGTGGTCTTCATGCTAATAAATTTTCCAGTATGGGATAGTTTATACAGTCTGCAGAGTTATTGATTGCAACACTTCAGTGTATACGATCATGCACCGAGCATGGATCTTTTGCATACTAGACCTTACTGTGCTTATTTACATAGTTTCAACTTTGTAACTTGCTTCTTTTGTTCACTTATTTCAATGTCCATAGGTTTTAGCAATAATCGGATTACGTATTTTAAAAAGCGAATTTATTTACATTAAAATACTTAATTAATCAACCTTT
This sequence comes from Trichonephila clavipes, assembly GCA_019973935.1. Taxonomy (NCBI): domain Eukaryota; kingdom Metazoa; phylum Arthropoda; class Arachnida; order Araneae; family Nephilidae; genus Trichonephila; species Trichonephila clavipes. The sequence continues at coordinate 498,056 of BMAU01004466.1, forward strand.
AATGTTAAGTGTCTTGAAAAATTTAGTTTCATAAGTTAAAAAAATTCTGTCTAAAATCTAGACTTAAATCAGTTAATTATTTTTCAAAATTTATTTACTTGCATATCCATGCTTAATTCTTATTTAGTCTTGATATATTATTTTAATACATGGTTATGTATATTTTTTTGTTAGAAATTTAAGAGAGAATATTGAAATAGTAAGAGTATATTGGAAAAATCGTACCATTTTAAAAGTTCATACAAAAAACATTCTTTTTTCTACTTCAGTTTATTTAATTATAAATACTCAATGAAGAATTGTTCCAAATGTCGAAGAATATTATGAAAAATTTTTGAATTAGGAAATGTTATTAAAAGGTTATGTTATAAAAAGGCATGATAATGTAAAGGAGAGCAATTACAATATTATCAATTTTGATGACATGTATTTATCTTTTGTGTTGAATTTGATTAGGAGTATTTCTTGTACTAGCTTTCTTTGAATTTTCATCTGCAAAGCAAAAGTAAATAAATAAATATTACAAAATCTGACATTCCTCGTACATTATTAATTATGGGTCTCAAGCAATTTAAATTATATATATATATATATATATATATATATATATATATATATATATATATATACATATATATATATACTTTTTTTTACAGAAATATATTACTAGTTGAGCATTACACGCGAGCCCTTCATTTTTTTAAAAAAATCAATCCAACATTTTACTCAAGGCAATATTTTGAAACAGAAAAATTCTTTACTGAAAATATATGATTCCTTATCTGACAGAAAATATATTGCCTCGAATATCCCGAACTACTTTTTTTGTATTTATTTCCACTTTTCTTATATATTCAGATAAAAACCACGCACTTTTGACATATCCCCCCTCCTTTTGTTTTCGCATAATACGATCACCTAAGAATGTCGAGGTTAAACATAGGAAAACAACTGCAATATGATATCGTGGATATTGAAATATATATCAATGTTAAATCTACCAAATATGAGATGCGTGACAAAATTGCTGTGAAAAATGAGAAAAGTTTTGGAATTCGTGCCACTCATGTTGAAATTGTGCCTTAATATATCTTGATAGAGAATGTGTTTCAGTTTTAAAATGAAGTTTTAAAGAAACTTTTAAAAGCTTTGACTTAATTCCAAGAAGAATAGAACTGATATATTTTTTTCCTAAGGAGTGTATCCTGATTTTTAAAAGAACTTAGAAGTTAAATTTGTTTCAAACATTGCGTAAAAATCATCAGATTCCTAAAAAAATATGAAAATATAAAAAGTTTAACTCTGTTTCAATTCGTGTAGAATGTTATTGAAAGCATTTAAATTATAATTAATTATTTTATAAATAAATATATTCAAATTATTCAAAGTATCTTATTTCTAATTTGTCACTATAGAGCGTGTACGAGAAAGATTAAACTAAGTGTGGTAATTTCGGGGTTGGGGTCAAAAAAGTCTCTTTTAGTGTAATAATTATTTATTAATTTAAGTTAGGTTATACAGACAACACATATCATAAACAAAAATAATAAACAAAGGACATGGACTGTTTTGCATAGCGACCGCATTCTTTCCTCACCCACCCTCTACTGGAGGTAAGTAGTTGCTGAAGGGTGCTTCTGCTGCTTATGACAGCTGCTATTGGCAAAACGAATAGGAGATTCAACGAATGGGGTTGTAGGTGACGGAAGATATTGTGCCGATTGTTTTTCTCACTGTTATTCATAACCTGTCATGCTTGAAATAGTAACGGGCGCATTCAATACGGAATCTCATGATCTAGAACAGAATTGTTTTTGGTCATAAGTTTCATCTTAAAATAAGCCTCGATGATGAGGAGAGGAATCTTTGGAGACTTCGAAGTGGTGGAATTTCGATATTGGTAGGATGTTCACCCTACTGCTATCTGCCACATAGCCCGATAATCAAGAGTTATGTTTTTTGGGGGGGATATTTAATTTGAAAATTAAAATCTCTTGGTTGACATCTGTGACACCTTTATAACAGGGTGATACGTCGATGATATTTCACAATCCGTAGTCTTACCCTTTCTTTCACGAATCCATAGGCTTTCTTATAAACTAAAGAACACGTAGGCTTTTTCTATACATTATGGACAGAGTAATGTTACCAATCGACGATGTTGAGGGTAGTGAGCGGCACATGAGATCAAAAAGAACATCACGGGGAAAAAAGTGATTGATCGAGATGGATGACAGAGAGCAAGGAAATAGTGATTGTTCAATTGGAGAATCAGCGAACCGACGTGTAACCGGGCCAAGAGCGACTACAATGATTATCGATAGGTGACTCAATAAATGGATGCTAAAATCCCTGAAGCCATTACGCTAACTAATCCTTACCGTTGCAAGCCACCAGGCACATTTGCACTTGTTCAGGGTGCCCTCGAACAGTAATCTGAGAGAGTTGTTGCTGTCTCATGGTGCTGTTGTTAAGAGTGGAATTGCTTTCAGCTATAACATCTGCTTCAAATCGAATATGTATTTAGCGAAGACTTTCTAAAAACATCCAGGACAACGGTGGGATACTAAAAAGTGTCTTGTTTATACAACCTGATCACCTGGAATTAGGGTAACGGAAGCCGTTTCAGTTGATAGCCGTCCTCAATTAGACTCTTACTGCTCGATGGTGCATTGACCAGATTCTACGCCTGACAGTGTTGTTTTCCCTTTCACGCGTGGGCTTACATTTCAATAGGCTAATTCCTAATCACACGTAATATACTTTTCTTCTGAATTACCTCTTTTCGTAATTTTTTAAACATTTCCTTAGCAGGCACAACCACTAAAACTCTACAATGGAAAACATTTGGGCCCTACTGAGTAAGTGTCTCCGAGCGGTCATGGCTCTCTCCGATCTGATTCACTAATTGAAATGAATTCCCGTTGATTGACATCCTCCTATTAGACGAAACAATGTCAAGCACGAATAATGGCTTCCATAGTAGGGTTAACTCATCATGGATTTTTTTCTATTATAGCTGTATTTCTTGAATAGCCCAATTCCTATGATACTGTTAGTGTCATTTTTAATATATGTGAAGTACATCTACCCATTTCTATCCCATTCGGTGGGCGCGTTTTTGTTATAAAGTGTATTGAATAAGAGTATTTAATTCTCTATATATAGACATGAGTTGATAACAAATTAAATCATGTCTATGAATAAAATAATGTGAAAAAATATGACTCTCTCTAAAAAAAATAGTTCTTCACCCAAAGTAATACCAATAATATTATGATGCCAATAAGAGCTCATTTGAAATAATTACGAGATAATATATACGGAAATTTTAGCCATTAATTTTTTCTGTATATAAATATCTTTGCAAATATTCTGCAAGTATTATTATTATCACTTCTTGCTTAAGTATTTCAATGACGTTTAGTAATCATTAGGATTATTAAGAAAGATAATTAAAAATGTTACCCTATAGTTCTTTAATTGATTTATATACGCTATTTATTATCAGCCCATGTAATTATTGTGCAATCCCCCCGTTTGCTTTGAGTTAAATAAAGTTTACTTACGATATATTGCTGAATACCTAGTTAATTCTGCTTTCTTTAGGATATATTTATGTACTTTGTGTGTATGCATGTAAATACAATTTGCTAAACAAATTTCCATAACTTAACTACTTATGTAATGCACCACAATCAGTAATAATTAGAGCCGATTATTGTGACATTTTTTAAAGATCTTTATGATTTGATTGCTGTCTTTGTCTCTTTTCCTTGTTTCTCATATAGATGTTAGATGTTTTAAACGAAGGAATGGGAAAAATCATAACATATAAAAAGAAAATAATCTTAAATGACTTTTTAAAATATCATGGGAAAATCCTTTCGTGTGTTTTACCGTTGAAAGAGAAAATTCAAAATGTCTACATTACAGCAGTTATGTGAATGTTTAAGCAATAAAATAAAATACGTTTAAGCATAAAAATAAAATTTCAAATAACTATATTGAATTAAAGTAGTATAAAAATGTATTTGAAATATATTAGCTCCAAGTTGTTTTGAGTGCACGCAATTCTTTGTTCGTAAAACAAGCGATGTTACTTATGAGGCGTTTTCGGAAACTAAATATAGAATGGGAAAAATATTTGCATTTAAAATCTTTTTTTAAAATCTAATTTATTTTACATGAAAGATCATGTTCAAAACTACCTTTCTTTATAGTTAACACCATTGTTTAGACATTAGTCATTTAAGGAAAACAACTTGTCTGTATTCTCTTAATACAAATATGCCGCTAGTGAAGAGAGCCACATTGATGAACAACTCTATGTGTTAACTCATCACATAGCAATCTTATTATGAACCGTATGTTTTCACGAATTTTCTAATTAAATTTTTCAACCAAACCACCACTGACAACAAAAGGCCGTCCATTTCGTGTTTCGTCCTGAACACTGGTGCTCCCGTCGTTGAGTTGTCGAATCTGCTTTCTCAACATTCCATCACTCATTGCATTTTCACGATAGAACCCTACACACTAACGAGGAATTTCAACTGGATTAACATTTATTTCCTTAAAAAATGGATTACAGAACGGATTACAATTCACAGTCGGTGCGATCGGCAAGCTTCTTAAGGTTGTTGTGAACCTAAAATCTTATTTTATTTGACACTTTGAGATTTTTATATTTTATAATTATATAGATTTTAACCTTACTAAAATACCTTACTTTAACCTCTAGGGTAATTAGAAGCTCTTAAAACCTATTTTTAAATAATCGTTGAAGCTGGGCCACGCCCATTTGAATGGCAGAAATGTAAACAAAGTACTTCGTTTTTGTTTAAAAGTTGAACATCTGATATAAACCAAAACATGTATCTTTAGCCTTTCATTTTTTTATTTCCTAAGCGATTAGAAACTTCACTGTATGCATTAAAATCAATTTATCTCAAAATGGAAATTTTAATGTTCGATGTACCTTTTCTGAGAATCTACTGTTCACAAGTATGTAAATTTTTTATGATATACTTATAATGAGGGCTAATATATACTGAAATGAGCTTTTTGTAAAAAACAAAAAAATTTATTTTTTACAATTTTTTTAAGTGAAACAAGAGAGCAAATTTCACTAAGTTCGATAAAATATTTTGTAAATTATGAAAAAATTCAAAATTACCTAAAAGCTTATTTCAGTATAATGAGAAAGGTGTACTTTAATTGTATGTAAGATTTCAAACATGTACATAAAACAGATTTTGAGAAAAGATGCGTCGAAAACAGCCAATATAACGTCGGTATATATATATATATTATATATATATATAGAGAGAGAGAGAGTTTTCCTATACAGTTCTTAAACAGTTTGAATTCTTATTGTGATCAGGAGTAAGAACATTATAATCTATTTGTAATGACGTCACTTGACTGACAATAAGCTAGAGACACATGTGCGCAATGGGGCGTTATATTCGGGGGAGTAGCTACCACCCTATCAGCCATATCAATGATACAGGACACCTAAGCGGCCCCAACATGTAAAACTGCAGTCCCACTGACAAGATTCTCATATCTAGAAAAGGGCCCCGAAGGAATTTTGATACAGGGCCCACTCATAACTAGCTACGTCAGTGCTTCAACCGCTGCGGTAGAACAAAACGGTACTTATTTTTTGTTCCCCCTCGTATATTTTCAGTTTGGTGGAAGAAATTTCTACATAAGGGCTCAATACTAAAATAAAAACAAGGAAATAATCTTAATTTTTTAGTCATTGTTTTCAAACATTAAAACAGTTTTATGCATGTTACTACTTGAACAATGATACTTTTTAATTTCATATTTGTCATATATCTTTCATATTTTCTGATATTAAAAGGTTTCGCCGCTTTCGCATGTATTGTCCTTTGTGGTTTTAATTTCAAAATAGTGTTTTTAGTCTAGTGTTTAGTTTAGTTAGTTTTTAGTGTTTTTAGTTTAGTTAGTTTTATTAATTTAACGCACAATAAAAAAAGTTCTTAGATTGGATTTGAAATTTAATAATAATAATTTTAAAGGATCACCAGTCATACTACTTCCGAAAAAAATACTAAATCCCTTAACTATTTTAAAGTCAATAAACTTGGGGGAGGAAAAAAAAAGGTATGAAAAGCAAAACAAATTGCAATCGAACTCTTTAAAAAAGAACCACGATTCTATTTTTTGAAGCTTAAGTCAATTTTTTTTTATGTGGAAATTTTTATTTTCCTCAAAACCCGTTTAGAATAGTTAACGTATTAAAGTAAAACCTTATAATAACGGATAAGAATAATGCAAATGAGCATCAAAAGAAAAACCTAAGAATTAACGCATGCTTTGACAGAATAAAGAATTGCACAAATTTAATATTTGGATGTCTTATTCCTTTTTTTCACATAAGGAAAGAAATAAAAAAAACATAAGTATTTAATAACGATCGAGTGAACAGAGTATCTGTATCCTTTCAAAAAATCTTGTTTTTGTATTCGAAGGGAAGTAATCCGGTCTTTTTATTTTCTTCGTATTGAAAAATGAGAACCTGGCAACTGTATTTAAGAAAAGTCCCAGCATATGCGTATAAATGAAGCAATTTTTATTTATTCATCGTTTTTAATTTTATTAAAAAAACGTAACCTGGTAAATTTGAGTGTTAACTGAAAAATATTTCTATTCCATTTTTCTAAAAATTGATAGATAAAAGCTGCTGTTCTTTTTAGAATTTTATCTGCTGTCATGTTTGACGTATTTGCCAAAAAAAGAATAGCTTAGGAGAAGATATTTTTTTATAATCATATTAGAATCTGGATTAAATATTAAGTTACAAACTCTGTAATTCATTGTCATTTTCTTATACTTTTAAGCCTATGTCTGTGATGTAGCATTTATATGAAATAAGACATAATTCTCTCTCTCTCAGATGCCATCATTTTGTAAACTTACCAAGATTTGACAATCATTCATTTAACTGTTGTAATACCTAGGCTCTTTCAAAGGCAATTTCGAACAAGACAGAATAAGAAGTAAAATTTAGATTTATTTCTTTAACTAAATTATTATTTTAAGCATTCAGTTTTTAAGATAAATTCACTGCTTGAAATAATCACAAAATTTATAACAATAGATAAAAGGATAGATATGCAAAATGTAATTAAATAATGAAAACAGCCAGAAATTATGTAACATACACCTGGTTAAGTCTACATCAGGATATAATAGCGAATAACAGTTATGCTGGTTCAGAATCCCTTAGTCTTTTCTTTCGATTGCTTCCCCAAACGCTGATATATACTAATATTCTGCGAAAAACTGGGAGTTTAGTGTTAATGAGGGAGTAAAGCTGCACCATACCATTACATATGAAGAGTGAAGTAGAATTTGCAGATGTCCCCGTTTATTTTCTGTATTCCTAATGCTGCGATTGTGCGTGTTAACTATACCATCGAATAGGACATATTCTCCAACGATATAATATTTCAAAGTCAGTGACGTACACATACATCTCTTATGGTGGTGTTACAGTCTAAAAATCCCATAGAAGTAAGCGCCTTAAAGTATATCGTAACAATTGAAAATCTGTTGGTCTATAGGAGGGTTTAAACCACTTAACCGCCCCCCCTTTGTTTACGCTACTGTTAACTGACATCTATTTGGGCGCAAATATCGTACAAGAAACCGAAACTTAAAAGTTTATCAGTCTGTAAGTCGGTTACAAATTTAAAGAATCTTGTAGGCAGTATCATGAGGTTGAACAATAGTTTCTGCAATATGCAGCTGTTGGTGAAAGTGACATTTTGTTATCTTCCGTATGAGTCACGACACAACACTGCCTGTGCTGCAAAAGACTTCCAACTTCTTAGGGAATGACTTGCATGTGACCTCTTTATTTCAAATTTTGTAATCGTGTTTTTTAGCCCTTGGTAGTGAATATGTCTTTTCATAATCGTTTGAATGACCGAAATTCTTTAAAAGCTTCAGCAAACGAGTCATTGTTTTAGTAAAAATATTTCATCTATGAAGAACATCCCTATTAAATCAATGCCCTTTTTCTAAACATAGGAACAGGTATGACTTGGGTTAGTTTTATTTTTTTGGTTGAAATATATACCTGAGAATTTAGTCTTGCCTGACACTAAGCTTAATTGAAAGTTTTTCCATTATCAAGCATTAAGAGGACACAGTACGATTCAATTGACAAAAATCGATCAAAGAATCGTATCTAATTTTTTTAGCCTAAATTATTCTTTATATATATTTCTGTAATCTCACAAAATTTGAAAGCTCTACAGTAAAAAAACGCGGAATTATGATAGCTTTTATGTTGGTTTTTATTAACTTTAAACGGACTTATCTCAGAAAGATAAAATAACTAATATGTCTTCATTTAAAATGCTAAGGCTTATTTTTTCTATTGTACCTAATGCTTTAAATTTTTTTTACCTATTGCTAATACACTGCTGGACAATTGCTAAGGACGGATCACAAATTGCTATGTAGCATAACATTAAGCGAGACATAAGGCCTAGTAGGATAAAATATAGTTGCGACACTGTTCAGACATTAGAATAAAGAATATTTATTGTTCTGGAAAGTACAAAAGCTATGAAACATCTAAAAGAAAAAAAATGTTCATTTGATCTGCGTACGTACGGAGAAATGGAACAATGCATCTAAAAGTCAGCAGGCACCTTAAAGAAAGGTATCAGTACGGGATATGTCCACCGTGGAGTGTGATGCAACATTCCACACGTCGTACCATACTTTGCACAACATTATCCAGCAGCTGTTGGGGCAATTTATCCCATTCCTCTGTGAGTGAACGGATGAGGGTGTTCTTGTTTGTCAAAGGATAGTTTCGACCAGCAACTTGCCTCCCCAAAGCATCCCACACATTTTCAATGGGGTTTAGATCTGGAGAACGCGCTGGCCATACGAGACGTTGAATACCCTCGCTGTCTAGACAATCCTGAACAGCGAGTGTTCGATGACATGTTGCGTTGTCGTCCATAAAAACAAATTTATCACCGACAGCACCACGGAAAAGGCGAACATGAGGAAAGAACTTAATCAATGTATCGTTGGCCCGTCATAGTCTAATTCGCAACCACATGTAGGCGCGCGCGGCCATTGATCAGGATGCCGGCCCACACCATGATACTGCATGTCGGATATCGGTCCTTTTCCTGGATATTTTCTGGACGATAAGCAGTACCAGTCTCGCGCCAGATCAGTTGGCGTCTACAATCCGATGACAGACTGAACCTACTCTAATCTGAGAATAGTACGCATGTCCAGTCCTGTTCAGTCCAATTGTGATCTCACTACACCATTGCAAACGGGCAGTACGGTGCTGTCTGGTCAATGGGACACACAACAGGTCTGCGTGCGTATAGTCCTCCTCCCCTCAAACGTCTGCCAACAGTTTTTCGAGAGATCTGCTTTCCTGAGGCAGCAAGAAACTGATTTGCCACCTGCTGAGCTGTGGTGCGCCTGTTCCTTTTTGCTGATAGGACGATATATCTGTCTTCTGCAGGCGTCGTACTTCTAATACGACCTCCCCCGTGCCGTCTACTACACATTCCAGTAGTTTTAAATGACTTCCACAGACGTGAAACAACGCTGTGAACGATGTCGAACTCCCTGGCAACATCTGTTATTTTTCGCCCTTCTTCGATCTTTCCAATAATTCGGCCACACATAAAATCATCTATGTGATGTCGGGAAGACATGCCAAAAATTTTAAGTTCGTCTATTAAATCTTGCCTGTAAAACTTTGACTTGAAACAACAACTGTCCACACGCGTCAAAACCTTTAAAGCTCTTATGAACGCTATCACGTGATGAACAAACGTGGGAAAAAAATTTGCATACTAATACTTCTTCTTACTAATATCCCGCACTTATTCTAATTTTCCACATTTTGTTTCCTTTCATTTTGTGGTTGCTATGGATGATAGTATTATCCGTCCTTAGCAATTGTCCAGCAGTGTAGTACATGTAACAAAAGTTGGTATGCATTTCTGAATCAAAAAGCAATACTTATTTTTTAAAAAATAATTGAAATCAGAATTTTATACATTTTTTAAGGAATTTTCAATGAGAATTCATAAACAGAAGTATTGTGCGAATACCAATCATGCTATAGCAAAACCCATACCATCCTTTGTTATACGTTGTTTGATGTACTTGTAAATTAAATTTTATGCGTGTACTTAGATTTTTGTAGGGGGTGGAGTAGCATTTAAAATCACTTCACACACTTTAGTTTTTTCCTCAAAAAATTAAATGCATAGCTTTTTATGAAATTTTGAGCTCGAAATCTGTTTTACATAGTATACGCACATAGGAGCAACCAAAACAATTTAAAAATCCTTAAATTAAAAATTTTTGCGTAAATCGTACCATGTGTCCTCTTAGTTAGTTTATTAAAGTAATTAAAATTTAACTTTTATATTTATTAAGAAACTTTAAATTAAATGGAATGATTTAGTATGTATTTTTAAGAGTGGAGAAAACCTAGTCAATCCGAATGCAGCAAAAAAGTCCGATAATTGATAACAATCCGTGATGATAAAATTACATGCTTTGATAAGTAAGATTATGATTGGTAGTCAGAAAAGATTTAAAAAATGCATTTGAAAGCCTCAGGAGGGGTAGAAATATATGCGAATGAAAAATCTTTGCATATAACGTAGGGAAACTAAAATAGAGAGCTCTAATATCTCATGTTCAGTTATATTTTATCTTTATCTACGATATGACACTTTTATATTATGCGTCTTTCTTCACAAGCACACGTCATTTGCATACACCAATATTTCACCTTAGTTTTTGCACTCTCTAGTTTTGAATTTAGGAACTCCTTTTTTAGTGTGTGTGAAAATGACATTGTGCACTATGCCATTCTGTAAAATTTATGATATCCCGCTGAATAGCTTTTTCTGCAGTCTATTTGGAAATTTCAAATTTAATTATTTGTACTCCATAATGTAACCTGTATGGTGGAAATGTGTGACGATTATGCAAGCGTAATATATTTTTTGTTTAAAAAAACATGTATATTTTTCAGAATGTTCAGTGTATTTTGCATTGCTCTCTATTTAGATTATTTATAATACACTATGAAAAAATTTAGCAGAAATACTTGAAGGTTTACAAGTGAGCATGTATCAAGTAGGTTATTAGATAGAGGTAGGTTTCATTCTATAACAAATATAGTAATAGTTTAATAGAATACGCCAAACAGGGAGATCATTGTCCCTTATTTACTCAAACAGGATAGTCAGACTGCTACGGTAAATTCCGATTGATGTTTTAATGTTAAAGTATTTCTTTAGACTACAAACTCGAATAACGTGCCTGAACAAAGCTCCAATATTCCTCAAGAAGGACCACCCTAATAAATCACCTTTCTTTAAATAACCCACGTAACTTTATTCTTACTCAATCATTAAATAAAAAAACAAGGCTCATATGTTAAATTCAAAATACTTGTGTTAGAAAAATATTTTGGGGGCTTATTCATTATAAATATAACTCGCAAAAGTCGTATATGATGAGTTTATTTCAAATTAATAAAATACATTTAAGATGAAAAAAGTATGTTTTTTTAACGAAAATTTTTTTTAGAATACATACATTTTTTGTTAAAAATAAAGGATGCAATACATCTAATTGCAATATATTCTTAATGGACTCTTTCATGCATTTTTATGCTTTTGCGTAATTTTTTTTGTGTTTTAAAGGGGTAATAGAAAATTTATTACATACATAAAAGCAAACACAAGCGTGTAGAAAAAAACAACCATAATTTCTTTCTCTATTTACTTAAAAGAGAATGTAAGGGTAGTAAAGAAATTTCGTTGAAAAAATCACTGGTAATGTATCATGGATATCAGTCATATTTTCCCTAGGGATAAAAGCTGTTAAGAGTTTAATAAGTATATTCTTAACTAAATGGGAATCTTAGGTAATTTATTTTAAAATTTTAAGTAACTGTCTCCATTTCTTTGTATTTGGAAATATTTATTTCGTCAGCTTTTATGCGCCGACGAACTAAATTAGATTTCGAAATAGAACCATTTGCTGATAAACTACAATAAGAAACACCTATAAAGAAATGTTAAGTACTTGATTTTTAAACTTTATTTTAATGCATTAAACTTTCGTTTAGTAATAAAATCCTTTTTAGCAGCATAATGAATTTCTGAAGAGAATGCAGATATATGTGTACAATAATATATACATATAAATATAATAATAACAATAATTGTTAGTATTATTAGTAGTAAATTCATATAATGAATAAAATGCATTGTAGCTTAACTTATTATTTAATTAAAATCTACAAATTTAAGAAACAGATCGCCACTTTACAATAAAAATATCATAATTATCATAACTAAGAATGCTAATCATAACGTTTTAATGTAAAAATAATACAAAATATTGTATATTTTTATTTTTAAAAGTTCTCTATATTTGATAATTGCCGCATGTAAAATAATAAAAGTGCATAGAACTCACAGTTAACTAATTTGACTTTAAAATCTTAAATCTTTTTCTTAATACATTTATGCAAATTTGAGAAAAATAGGGAGCAAACAAATAAAAACATAGCTTCAAGGAAAATACAGATAACAAGTAAAATTAGATTTTACGCAATTTTTAAAATCACGTTGTACTAATACAATTAAAAATATTTTTAGAGACAACACACACACAATTCAGTTAAATTTTCTCTTAAATTGAAATAAATAAATAAATTGATTAAATCATTATATTGAAAGTCTTAAATTAATTAAAGGCTATTTTTTAAACTGTGCATTAAAGGGCTGTATCATAAGTTTCGTATTTTAAAATATATTTCACTTGTTAATAGTTCCTAGAAATTTTCGGAAATTAATCATATGGCAATTTTGTCATTTATAAAATTTTACTTAATCCTTTTCTTATCGAACCTTTATGCAGAAGTTGTTTTTGGCATAAATTGGTGAAATTATATTCAGATAAGAAATATTTTAAGTCAAGATTAATCTTTATTTTTAAGAAAATACACTTCGCACAGTAATTTTCTTCGAAACTTTTGAATTAATGTCTTTTTGATGTTGAATTATGGTTGTGGATGTTATTTATAATAAATTATAAAGGTTAATAAGTTGCAACTTATTTGGTTAATACTAAAAATAACTGAGAATTAGAATAATTTTTAATATATGCGTGTGTATTAAAATAGTTTTATTTCGAGGGAAAAATTAAAATAACTCTTAAGTGAATAAAATGATAAATGTGTGAGCGTCGTCAAGTGATTCAATGTACATTCTTCAAATAAAACATGAAATCTAAAAAATATATCTTAAAAAGAGTAATTTTCTTTTATCTTCAAATACCATTCAGAAATTCCTAAGTTTGTTGCAAAAAATTGCCTTGTAGCATTACTCCCAATAAGTTATTCATTTAGTTATAACAAAAACACAACATAATTAACATTTAATTCATGTAGTTTAAAATTTCAATAAATGCACTAGAAAAATGCTAAGCAACGCCATTCCTTACAGTATTAATGGTGATTCAATGGAAATCTTGGCGATAGAGTCCAGTTGGCATCATTTTTGGCGACAATGTTGGTGACTATGTTGGTGACTATTTTTGGTGAGTTCATGATCCTATGGATTCTTCCGGAAATTAGCGGATAAATCTACTAATATCATGATCTATGACGCAAGTGGATTTTTATCGCACAATCCATGAGACCCGTAAATAGGAGAGGCTCACCAAAATGGTATAAAGCTTGTTTTGACCGTGAAGAGTCTAATGATTAGTGATTACTTCGGCTGCTATGTAGAATGAGTGAGTGCTTGTGAATAATATTTTACATGCTAGCATTTTAGACGCTGATATTTGTGACTGAACGCCGCAGAAGATGTGAATGCTTTCTGAGATTTACTCAGCGAATTTGAGTACTGTGTCCCCTGTATTCCATGGATTGTTTTTCGTTTCCATCTCTCCTGAAGAACTGACTTGCTCTTTGTAACTGATTTGCATAAAATCCTCGAGCCCGGGATGCTTACAACTTTGCAATGTTTTTTTTAAAAAAAAAGAGAAAAAAATGACGACAAAACACGTAAAAAATATATACAGTTATAAAATGAAAGAAAGAGCTGAGATTTTAATTGAAGAAAATAGCCAAATAACATAGCATACTGAAAATAGACTTAAAGTATATTTCCGTTATGGTTTAAATGCTTTTTATTGCTTCTATAAATATATAAAAAGTTTCATACAATTTTCTCTTTGTAAAAAATTCATATGACTATGCATTATGACGTTAAATAAGATACGATTCTATATTTGAAAACGTACCTTTTTTGTATCTTTTCATAAAAATGCCAATAATTTGCAAGGAAAAATAATTCCGAAACATGACTCATAAATTTACAAATTCAGTGAAAAATTCATGAATGAAAATAAACAATAATGAAAGCAAACAAAATTTTCAATTTCATGAATGTATTTTCAAAACATCATGAGCCTTGTAGTCCGTACTGCAGCGTTTCTCAAATCATGGGACGCGCTCCCCTAGGGGGCCGTGATAACTCTACAAGATGGGCGCGAACATATTGAAAAATTGAAAACAAAAGATTATTTAACAAATTATTTATTTACTGAAAGTAAACAAAGAAAGTATATTCTGGCATAGTAAAAAATAAAATATATATTTACTCTGATATAATATACTAATAATAAATGTAACATACTCTGATATAACAATATATTTTATAATTAATTTAACAATACTAAATTAAGAAAAATTTTACTAATTATCAGTGACCCCATGGGCATGTCGTATACAAAATTAAATACAAAAATTAACACTTATCTCGATAATTTGAACGGCTTATAATTAAAACCTCAACTGCCGATTACAAGTTATGTGATTTTCTCCCAAATGCCACCATTTCCCACGTAGGTTCTCGTATGTGATGTATTGGGGGAAGAAAGGGAATAAGCAAATCCTCTGAAATAAGTGAATCCTTTGCAAACACTGTCAATATGTTCTTTTATTGCATTCCAAATCTCTCGGAGTAATTTTATGGATATCAGTACACAATAAAGACCATACTTCGGAAAGACGTATATATATATGTCCAGGGCAATTAACGCTTTGGATGAGTTAAGACGACGTTTATATACGCCGGTGGCAGAAGTCGTAAGCGTCAAAGTATAGTATTTTTGAATCCGATACATTGTTTTAGTAGGGTGGGGTGCAATGAAAATTATGATTGAATATTGCGTCACAACTATTGAAAGTTTGAGAAACACTGGAGTACACTGGGGTCATACCCAGCGTAGACGTTTCATGAAACGGTCAAAATTTCAATGTACCTTGCAACATTCATCATCCAGCTATCATGCGCTCAGTTAATCAACGTTCTTTCGTGATTAATTTACTTACTTTCTCAATGTTTACGACACTGACGGAGGTCGCCGGCCTTCCGCTACGGGGGTTGTCTGAAACTCTTTCCCGGCCTTCTCAAAAACGGATGAACCACTCGTACACACACTTCATGAACATTGCTTGATCTTCATGAACGCGTACCCGCATCGAATAAGTTACAAAATTTTAAATTGATCTTTTGTTCGTTCATTTTTCTGTCCTCAACCAAGATCCAACGCACTAAGCAAGCACTTTGTAAAACAAGTCTTACACGATGCACAAACGATGCTCAACAGAACAACGGTAAGGGCAGATAACTAACACCTAACGCGACGCATGTGCAGCATTTTTTTTACCAGTGTTATCAGATCAGCCGTTCTGACTTCATTCACCAAATTTTATTGTCAGGGGTTGTATACGTATTGATATATATCTTGTTCAAATTTTGAATCGTTCATAAAATACTTCCCCTTCATCAATTCAAGTTAAAATACATTTTTTAAAATTTGTAGTGGATGACACTTGATGTTAATACAGTTTTTTCAAATATTAATTCATTAATTAAATTTTACTTTTTAATTTTAAATTTATTCTGCATTATTTCGGTCGCACTTGCAACTAGCTGCAACAGATGGCGCCAGTACGTTTTTCTAAAGAAGTATGAATTTAATTTTTTTTAATTGTTTTTAATCTATCGTGCCTCTTATTATATTTTTAATCATGCTTCGTTTTATTGGATTTATGGAAATTGTAGTACATGATTATTCTTTACCTGTTTATTCAGTATAAGAGTTTTTACTTAAGCATGTTTCGGAGAGATTATGGGGAAAGATAATCTTTATTTAAAGGAAGACTGGTTGCAGATTTTGGAAAAAAAATATTAGATAAAATTTTAATAAATAAAGTGAAAATAAGGTAATTTAAATAAAAATGTTTCAGTAATTATCATAATTTTGTAAAAAAATCATACTGTTCTTTGAAATACGTTAATTATTATGAGTGGTAATTATTTTAAATATAAAAAGAGCCCTTATTTTAGTAACATAAGATTATGTGGTACAGATTAACAAACATGAATAGAATGTAAAGAATAATCCACAAAATGCTACTTATTACACCTTCAATCTCAATTTAAATCAAATAATATTAGATTCTGTTGTATCTGCACATTCAAAATTAGATCCTTCAACATAGTTTGACAGAAATCAGACTGCTCTTACATTATCGGGTGATATACATCAGGGATTAGCTTTCGGCAAGTTTTCATTTCAAATTTATTCCCATATAATAATTGCCGCGACGCGTGGTTTAGATTGTTCTATCTATTGTAGTCCATGTTTCATTTAAATTGATAACACTCTTGTCTACTGTACATCTTTATTTGAAGTTAAGAATGTTACGTAGTAACGAAAATGCAAGACAATTTTTGCTCTGTTCTTTATGCCATGTTGTGACATGTATTGTTAGTAAAAAATATTTAAATTTAGTTTTCAGTTTAAAAGCTCCCACGTTAAGGAAAAGGAGTATTGTTTTATGAAAAAAATACACGTAAAAGTGAATTTTAAAACTACTTATTCACAGGAAAATTTAAATATAAGACAACAAAATTTTGCCGTTAATTTCTATTTTTTTTTTTTTTTTTTGTAGCATAATTTTTCATATGAATAAATTCCAGACTAAATTTTATCAGGATACATTTTCTGATTTTTTTGTGAAATCTTCGTATTTCTATTTTTGATATTGCTTTTGCTATAATGAAAAGTTATACATTTTTCGATTGTAATTTAATTTTTTTGGAACTGCATATTAAAAGTCATTATTTTTTAAAACAGCTTTTGCGCTATTTTTGATTGAAAATAACTCTCTCTCTCTCTCTCTCTCACACACACACACACGCACACATACACACACACAACTGCTCTTTTAAAATTAATCGTATTCCATTTACACTATAAAAATTACATTGTGTCATACAAAACTTTTTAAATAAATGCGGCATTCTTATGTTTTAAAAAATATTTTTCGCATATTATTTTATATATATATATATATATATATATATATATATATATATTAAATAAATGGGACAATTAATATGCTTAGTCAACGAAACGGAGCCTACTTTATAGCCTTTTATCTGACCTATGTGTATTTCGGCAAAGAAATGCATTTTTACACTATTCAACATTATTTGTTGCATAAAAACCCTTTGTGTGTATGGAAACATATATAAGTATATATATATATATATATATATATATATATATATATATATATATATATATATATATATATATATGGCTTTTTCATTAATATTATAATTCTTATCAAAACTAACACTGATAGACAAAACGTTTATTTTTATGTATATTACAACCTTTTGCGATATAAGTACCCCAGGCAATAACGTGATAAGCTTTCTATCGAAACCAATGCAACAAATACAGAGGACACTAATATAATAAATATCAACGAAAATTTTTATCGCTAGATAATACTTTTATCTTTTACTTTCAGGTAATTTGCAGACTTCACTTAAGAATTTAAAAGAAACAAACATATCAGATTTGACTTAAAGATAACAACTGCTCCTACATTTATACTAAAAATATGAATATATTGGAACATTTTCTATTAGTTTTCCTCACCAGAAATTATAAAAATGTTTTTTTTTCTTTCTCAAATGTGGCTGTGGATTGGTAATTATTTTTGAAGACCTAACAGTCCCCGGAAGCTGGTATCAGATTTTAGTGTGGTACAATATGGATGAATACTAATTGCCGCAATGTAATTTTGATTCCCTGTTTCCTCCCCAGAGGGAGAAACCGAAGTTCTTACGATACGAGATTGTACAAGGAATTTAATTACTTTTCCACACCAGCAATTATAAGAATGTTTCTTTTCTCTTTCAAATGGGGTTGTGGATTGGTAATTACTTTTGCAGACCTAGTTCAATCCCCGGAATCTGGAATCATCTTTTAGTGTGGTACAATATGGATGAATACTAATTGCCGCAATGTAATTTTGATTCCCTGTTTCCTCCCCAGAGGGAGAAACCCAAGTTCTTACGATATGAGATTGTACAAGGAATTTAATTACTTTTCAACATCAGCAGCTATAAGAATGTTTTATTTCTCTTTCAAATGGGTTTGTGGATTGGTAATTATTTTTGCAGACCTAGTACAATCCTCGGAAGCTGGTATCATATTTTAGTGTGGCAACTTATGGATGGATGGATACTAATCGTCACAGTGTCACAATTTCGTCAGAATTTTGAAGCTTAGTTTTACCCAGAGGGAGAAACCTGAGCTCTTACGATGCGAGATAGTACACGGAATTTAATTACTCTTCCACACCAGCAATTATAAGAATGTTTTTTCTCTCTTTCAAATGGGGTTGTGGATTGGTAATTACTTTTACAAACCCCTAGTTCAATCCCCGGAATCTGGAATCACTTTTTAGTGGGGCACCATATGGATGGATACTAATTGCCTCGAAGTAATTTTGACGCCTAGTGTCTTCCCCGAGGGAGAAACGCGAGCTCTTACGATGCGAGATAGTACAAGGAATTTAATTAATTAGTTTTCCTCACCAGCAATTATAAGAATGTTTTTTTCTCTTTCAAATGGGGTTGTGGATTAGTAATTACTTTTGGAAATCTAGTACAATCCCCGGAAGCTGGTATCGCTTTTTAGTGTGGCAACGTATGGATGGATACTAATTGCCACAATGTATCTTTGTAGCCCAGTTTCCTACCTAGAGGGAGAAACCTGAGCTCTTATGATGCGAGATAGTAGAAGAAATTTAATTACTTTTCCACACCAGCAATTATAAGAATGTTTTTTTCTCTTTCAAATGGGTTTGTGGATTGGTAATTACTTTTGCAGACCTAGTAAAATCCCCGAAAGTTAGAATCGCTTTTTAGTGTGGCACCATATGGATGGATACTAATTGCCACAATGTAATGTTGACGTCCACAGTTTTCTCCCCTGAGGGAGAAACCCGAGCTCTTAGGATGCGAGATAATACAAGAAATTTAATTACTTTTCCACACCAGCAATTATAAGAAAGTTTTTTTTCTCTTTCAAATGGGTTTGTGGATTGGTAATTATTTTTGTAGACCTAGTACAATCCCGGCAAGCGAGTATTACTTTTTAGTGCGGGCGGTACTATATGGATGAATACTAATTGCCACAATGTAGTTGTGACGCCCAAAAGAAGAAACCAGAGCTCTTATGATGCTAGATATTACAAGGAATTAAATTTTTCCAAGAGCACCTAAGCCAAACAGGCACTCTAGGGATCTTAAATATGTCGCATAATGCTACGACATGACCACTGTCGATTTTCTGGATCATTAAAATCCATCGACTTGGGCCGGGGTCAAGTCCGTTAACGGGCAAACAAGACCAGTGCGTAATCAATTACGCCCCCTCAGTCCTCATATAAGAATAATGTAACAGAAGAAATAAATGAAAACAAATTCAGATCTATCCAAGATTTATATTCATTTATAAAATACATTTTTTGAAATATTTATTTTAATGAATATTAGTTTTCATAAACAGTATGCGTTTTATGGATTGTTAATTAATGATATAATATTCAAAGAATCAAATCGATAATTTTATCGATAGGTCGTTAGTTATTTTCTGTGTCTTTAAAAAAGAAACTTGCAGACTTAGAATTCTGACCAACTTCTATCTCATGTATCTTCAGTAATCCTCTTATTGTTCCGGCAATTTGTTCTCTGATACATATTAAGTTTCTTCTGTGCTCCCAGGCACCATCTTAAGTTGACAAGCTTCATCTGATAGCCGTGCTCTTATTATCTGTGCTATATACCCCTCTTTCTTCATTTTTATCTTTCTTATTATTCCTTGTAGATAACGGTGCTGTCATAAGCCTTGCAACGCCTACAAAGGGAAACAATGGCACTTTTGGAATAATGGAACTAGGAATAATAGTAATTCTCAAATATTTTTTTAGGGTAATCTTGAAAAAAAAAGGTGGTACTTATTTTACAAAGGATAAAAAATGTCATTTTTTTAATCAATTTTATTTGTTATTGGATGAGTAAAATTATATTTTAAAAAGATAGTATGATGGTATTAAAATGTGTAATATAATGAGATTGTCGTTAAAGGCGTGATATGTTCTAGAATCAATTTAAGACATTGAACTCATTATTTAGGAACCTCTTAAGCTAAAAATGGAATTAATAATAAAAAAGATCTAATAATTTTTTTATTCTCTGATCTTGATCAATTCAGATAAAAACTATCTGTGTGAAATGCTTGCTATTTATTCTGTCTTTATAAAAATTTCCTTGGACATACATAATAATAGCAATAATTTCTGATTAAAAATTTAATTTTTTTAGAAATCTTCAGTTTAATTTAATTTTTAAGTGCTTTTATTTGATTTAACACACGGCAATACCTGTTTTGCAGGGTAACAGCTGTTTGTTTGTTTCCATGCTTCAATTTTTGGAAAAATTGAGTTTTAGTGAAAATAAGAAAGTTTATTTTTATAGTTCTTTGTGACAAAATAAAGCTGTATTGTTTGTTTTTCTGTTATTTGTTATTAAATTTCATTTGTAATTCTCAGGAAGAGTTAACAGAAAACATTAACAAAATAATAATACATTTAACGTATCAATAAGCATTTTATTTACAGTATATATGTGTGTGTATATAGTTTGTATGTTGTAAAAATATAACTAAATAGGTTTAGTGGTACATGAATTACTCGAGTTATGACAAAAATAGGAAAACACAAATAACAAAGTAGATACATTAAAAAATTCATATATTTATTTAATTTATAAATGTTTCTTTTACCGGTCCAACTGAAGATATGAATTCCAGCTTAAAGTGCATGTAAATAGAGTATTTAAAGCACGCTCTAATAGAATCACACTTAAGTTGGTTTGAATTAAAGGGAAAAAAAGAGAAAAACTTAATTATATTGAGGTTTCCTGTTTAGGCTATTCTTGAAATAAAACTTGTCAAGTAAAGGGTGTTTTTTTAGAGGTATAGAACTTTAAATTGCAATAAAACAACGATGTATTATTCGATTGACATGAATTTTTTTATTCGAAAGATAATATTGTGGCATTGCATTTTAAATATGATTTCTGGCATACGACTGCCACGGCTGGCTCAGATGTAGTCCAGTCTGGACGTCCAATTTTCTATGACTTTTTCCAACATTTGTGGCCGTATATCGGCAATAACACGGCGAATGTTGTCTTCCAAATGGCCAAGCGTTTGGCTTATCCGCATAGACCAATGATTTTACATAGCCCCACAGAAAATAGTCTAGCGGTGTTAAATCACAAGATCTTGGAGGCCAATTCACAGGTCCAAAACGTGAAATTAGGCGGTCACCAAACGTGTCTTTCAATAAATCGATTGTGGCACGAGCTGTGTGACATATTGCGCCGTCTTATTGGAACCACAGCTCCTGGACATCATGATTGTTCAATTCAGGAATGAAAAAGTTAGTAATTATGGCTCTATACCGATCACCATTGACTGTAACGTTGTGGCCTTCATCGTTTTTGAAGAAGGATTCCACCAGCCTATAAAGCGCACCAAACAGTCAGTTTTCCTGGATGTAACGGTGTTTCGACATACACTTGTGGATTAGCTTCACTCCAAATGCGGCAGTTTTGTTTGTTGACGTAGCCATTCAACCAGAAGTGCGCTTCATCGCTAAACAAAATTCACCTATGAAAATCGGTAACAACGGGAATCTCGTTTTGGGCCCATTCGACGAATCTACGCCTTGCTTGATGATCGTTTTGATGAATTGCCAAACCAAACTGAGAATAAATCACTTGACAGCTGTTAAATCGGTCGCCATCTTGGAAAGTAATGCCAACTTAAACTTCTATACCTGAAAAAAAAACACTCTTTATTATATAAAATTGTGTATCAGAAGTCCCATGTACCAGTAGTCTCCAATCTCCAGTCCGTAGCCCAATGCCGGTCAGTGGATCAAATGGTACTAAACCACCCAAGAAATAGTAAATTTTATTTACTGTGGTGTATTTTCGTCGAGTTTGTGCGTATATCCATGGATATCACTTCGTAATCCATTTTAAATCACTTAATAATCATTTTTTGGTGTAACTGCATTTTATTCTGAAGGCATATTTAAATGCCATTAAACTAAAATTTTTAAATAAAAACAATCTAAAATATAAATAATCAACGTTTGACCGTTGGCGGTCAACGGTAAAATTATCAAATATTGACCGGTACTCGACGATGAAAAGGTTTGGGATAGTCAATTATAAAAGGTATACGTATAGTCAATTGCAAATTGTTTCCAAAATTGAATTTTTTGATTTATTTCAAATTATATCAATATACCTGTTCGGAAACTGTTTCAGTAAAGATCTTATAAATATATTTAAAAAATGCGTTTATTCACATTGATTCTTTTTTCGGAATTATTACTTATAAGAACTGATACATTCTCGGGATTGTAGGAAAATATTGACTTTCTTACTTGCATTCTAATTTTTTTATTTGGAAGAACATGGATATTTTTTAGTTAAAATCATTCGGAAAATTTTGAAAAATCGGTTCCGATGAAATATCAGAAAAGTTTCATATCTTTTGCTAGATTCTATCCACGTATCAGAGAAGAAATATTTTCTAATAAAACAAAAAGCTGAAAAAAAGTTTGAAGAATCATACTTAATACTTTCAGAATGCTGTACTTCTATGATAGGAAGTACGTGGATAGAGAGAGAGAGAGAGAGAGCTGTGATGAAACAAAGGTATCGATTTATTGTCAAAATTTAGCATATCTCCTTCAATGTAGAATATTTCGACTTCAACTTACTTCTGCTAGTTTTTTTTAACCCTCAAACATGCTTTAAATTTCATTTTTAGGTAAAACTCTCTACGCCAATTTTCTTTAATTACACCAATGGGCTCGAAATAGTGACCACGAAAAGACAGTTTAAACCAATGTAGTATACCTCGGAAAAAATAAATTATATTTCGTCGATGGCAAGGAGTAAAAAAAGCCCCACTAAAACGAGAGAACCAAAATTAAAACTTGAGAAGTGAGAGAACCATTGAGTAAAGTCTCTGTGGGTGATTTAAAATCTAATTTAAAAATAGTATTTTATGTATTATTTCATTAAACAATAAAAAAACACATCAAATTCCTTGATTCCTTTAATTGAAATGTGCCAGATAGTAAGTACACCGTGCGGAAATAAAAAACAATGCATGTCATGCCATATGTGGTGAATGCGAAACTTGTGAAGCCGTGTATGTTGAATGATTTGCCAAAATTTCACGAATACTAAACAGTTGAAAGGAGACAAAATATTGAGACGCAAAACTCGAACCTCTCACAATTCAGATTCTTTTTGAATGAATTGTTTCACGTAAACGGATCGAAATTCTCAAATAATACACTTCACTAACCGTCTAACCAGCTGGTAGAAGTTCTTTATTTTAGAAAATTCATGTGAAGATAAATTCCTACTCTCACATTAAAACAAATATCTTCGGACGATAAAATAAAATAAATTCCTGATTGGAGCCACATTATATAAGTAGCAAAATTTTCGATTAAAATTTTTTAATAGTATCTATACGCATAAATATTTTAAGGAAACATTCTGAATACTTTTTCATTTCAGTAATACATTTCTATAAAATACCATTACACAAATATAAAGTAACATTTTTGTAGTTTATTAATCTCTCTACATACAGGGAGATTCGAAATTACGACCAGTAGTTGTCTGGCAGGCTTGAATGGGGAAAAGTGGAGTTGCTCGGAATTCTTTACGTTCTGCAAGATTATTTGCATGTCACTTATCTTGCCTACAGCTTCAAATACTTGAGCGACGAGGCCTTCCACTGAACGAACGGGCGTCTCGTACACGAAAGGGAATCAATTAACTCGTTAAAGAACACGTCTCACATAACCTTCTATTAACACTTGCACAGGTCGCGTGATATGAAACACGGTTGGGTTTCTGGCACAACCACCGAGTGGCACGCCCGTCATAATCCGCATCTCTATACGTTATCAACATGTCGGAAGCTCCTCGTTTGAATACCAGCTCATCGTACTACCTCGGGAAATGGATCGCAGAAACGGTATCCTTTAGGACTGATGTTCACGAAACCTTCTGTTCAGCACCATCTACAGTAAGACTGACTGGATGAATCTTCCAGAATGTCAGGAATTCCATGCAGCGTCGCTGTCAAACACCTGTCGTAGTACGACCGTTTAAAAATGTTTTCTGTCCCATAAATTCGTTGCTGTTTCCGTTCATTTTCTCTTCTTGTTCACACCATAGCTCGCAACTACAGCATTTGCGACCCTGCATTTCTACGGGATTCCGAGTCATTTCTGTGGTCGCCTGCAAGTTACCGGTTTGGTAGCGAATCACTCTGAATAGGAGAAAAACGACTCGGTCATTACGATATCTCCGGTAATGTTAGACATACATACTTGAAAGTTCGTGGGTATTTTCCTTTGTTGAATAAAGATCCATTATAAGAACGAGTTTTGCGAAATTCAACTTCCAAGCTGATTGCGGAGGAGTTAAGGCCGTATCACACGTGCATTTTTGGTGCAATTTTTCATCCTATCTGAGAGTGAAGGGTTGGCGTAAACAAAGCGACACATGCTCTGACGTCAGCCGAGCTCTTTCTCCACATTAAGACATTACTCTCCGACTTTTCTGCTTCGGCAAACGTACATCCAAAAATATTTCTTTTATTTCGCTCACGCTTTTGTTGATGAGTGTAAACATAAATGGAACTCCATTGTATTTAAAACATTATACGCCGTTAAAATATTATACATAATTAAAATATTTTACGCCATATCTGATGCGTTTCACGAAATTGAAGCCTCCATCTTGTTTATGACGTAGGGTACCGAAGAACCCCATTGGCTAGAATTTCAAGCAACTTTTATTTGAAACAATTTGTTCGAAAGCCGTTGTTATGCAACTGAGTAAAAATTGCATCAATTGGACGAAAAATTGCTCAAAACGTGTACGTGTGATAAGGCTTTGAGGGATAAAGTTTCCCGTTTTTGAACTATTAGATCTGAAATTTGATGAGCATGTTTTTTTGGTTGAGTACAGATTCGTTAAAAACAAGTTTAGACGAAATATACTCTCTAGAAGGAGGGATTACGGGGAGAGGGATAAGGGTTAAATTCATTTTTATTTTATGAATTCAAGTCCATCGTTTTTAAATCAAGTGGAGAGAGCTATTAGAATGCTTTTGGAAACAATCGAAAGCTTGTGAGACTTAGATATGAATAACTTAAAAACAATATATAGTCAACAAAATCCTGAAATATCCAACGAAGCGGACAGGTAATGGCAAGTTAATTGTAAAATCAATACATAAAACTTCAAACTTTTAAAAATTATGACGCATCATAAATATCTTCCATTTTAAGTCACCTATAGTATACAGGAACTGATTTTAGATTCCATATCTGGCATCTATGAAAATTCTTTGAAAGAATTTGAATAATAAAATTAATATATTTCCTTACGCAGTATTTATGGTAGTTACATAGTACTGGCTTCCCCCTGAAATCAAGCAACAAATACATTTTTCTTTAACTTGAAAAAATAACGCACAAAATTATTTTTCATTCTCAAAATAAAACATTCTTTTTTGGACAAAGTATCTTATAGAGGAGGGATCGGAAACCTTGTAGTTTTGTATGTGAAATCAATCTACCCATATTATTTTTCAGCGTGCATAACAGTAAAACATGTTTGAAACAATTCGATTCCCACGATAATGCATGCAAAGTTAGAGAATAGAGGTCAATAATATAGATTTACAGTTTTATTATACATTAATTATCTATCATTTAAAGATAATATGAAAATAAACAGCATGAAATATATAACTATTTCTACAACAAAAATTAAAAAATTTAAATTTGTACAAGTGTTGTGCATTTTTAAGCATATTTATTAAAATAAGAAATATACAACAGATAAAATACAAGTATTACCTTTCATTATAATGGAATACAAAGATAAATAAAAATTTTAATGTGGAACCTAGTGCTTGCATCTCTTTCTACTTTGATATAGTAAAATCGTATAATATCGTATCGTACAATGTGTGACGCTCAATTTGACACGATTCTAAGGATTCAGTCGTTGAAGAATTTCTTTGCAGACTCAAAATATTCTTCATAACAGGAAAGATAGATACTTAGGTATGTAGAACCAAAAGTGGAAAGTGAAGTATATGTAGCTTTATCCATTCGAGGAATTAAATCTCTCCAGAAATGACATTCAAAAACTTATAAAACAGATTACATTTATTTTCAGTATCATATTTCAGATTACATTACAAAATTATCAACTTCCATCCACTCAAAAATCGACAAATTTGTAGAGTGCTATTGAGAATTGTACCGCGTGATATAAGTTGCCGACCCCTGTTATAGACTGTATTTTTGAAACTTCAAAAATACGTGCTAACCTAACAAATTCTAATATTAATATTAATATTAAACATATATGTAAATACATAATAAAGAAAACTTCATGCTTTTTTAACACGTTTTTATAAGTTTCACTTGCATGTAATGGAATCTTTGAACTCAATTTTTACACACTTTTAAAGGTCAGATGATTCCGAAATTTCGCACACTTGTCAAAGACCGAGTTGAGTTGAGAGTGTAGGGTTTAATGGCGCAAAAGCCAATTTTGGCTATGCTGCGCCAAACACTTGTTAAAATATAAAAGTATATACACACAAGTTTAGGCATGCATGCATGCTGTCAAAAAGACCGATGACAATATAATCTAATATATATTATAAATGCGAAAGTTTGTGAAAAAATCTTTGTTAGTCTTTCACGCAAAAACTACTGAATGGATTTTAATGAAACTTTACAGTAATATAGCTTATACATCAGAATAACACATAGGCTATAATTTATACCATATGCTATAATTTATAAAAATTTGTAAAAAGTGTCCAAAATATAACGCTATTTGTCAAGTAAGAAGGAAGAAATTCTGCCATCTGCAAGCAAAAAAGCCCACTTCAGCATATATCTATCTTTTGTTTGTGAAAAACTCTTTTTGTTTTGGCTACGCAAGGGGCTCGCTTCTAATTAATTCCTGTGATCAGAATAATGCCTATTTTTTTATTTCAGAATAAAACTAAGTTTTGAAAGGAGAGGTTGTTATAAATCTCTCTTTATTTTAATGTTTTTTTTATGATTTTATTATGCACATTTGGTAGTAAGAAGTTGATCTATTTTCAAAATAACTAACTACTTTTATCGCTTCTGGTACTTAAAGTAAATAAACTTTCTCTTTCACACTACATCATTTTGACAAACTTTCATAATTTTTTTGTGGTTAGTAGTTAATTATTACGCTGTAATTTTAATTGAATATGCAGATATTGCATTTTTAAGTATAAAACTAATTATAACTACTGCATTGTATTTTTTGCAGTGAGTGAATATTAACGTCGCACTGTTCAGCTACACGAGGGCTTTTGGAGACGGACCACGTAATTTTGAACAATGGTCAAGTGATGTGGATGACACTTGAGCTGGCACCCCCTTCTCCTAACTACCACACCACACCAACTTAGCAGGAATATTCTACCAATACTTACTTAGCTTTAATATTCTTTGAAATTCACTCTTCCAAGATATATGGCAGCACGGGTTCTATGATGAGTATTTTAGTGGGGAAGGCGAAAAGTTTTGTAGCAGATATTGCGTTTTCAGCGGATTGCAAAGATTATTATTTTTGTCTCAAAAAATAGTTAATGTCAAAATTTAAGTGTTTTATGGTTTTGTCTGTTAATGAAGATCATGGAAAATGATTTGACTACTTATTTTAAGTGAACGGTGTACATAATTAATTTTACAGTGAAATATCTTTAATTAATTTATTAGCTCTAACGGATTAAATTTTCCAAAGTGGAGTATTTTGTTTATGTATATCCCTTAATTTGTACATGTAATGATCCAAAAAAAATTGTATGAAAAAAACTGCAGTAAGTCATAATGCGGTTGGATAAAGTATTAACGTGCATCGCACCCCTACACGGCGGGTCTTACAAAGCTCTAATAAAGCTCGAGCTACGAAAGTAGCTAGGCATTTGCCAACTTGACTCTATCGTTAACATTTTGCTATGTTTTTCATTGAATCGCCATTATAATTTAAGAAACGGCGTTGCTTGCGAATATTACAATTTTAAAATAAAATAAATACAACAGAAAGTAATATTAATGTGTTACACTTTCGGATATAAATTATTTACACTACTTTAAGCGTTCATTACGCAGAACTTTTAAGAATGTGTTACTTTTGCTGAGCAGAGATCAGCTTAGGGAGGTATTTTGAAAAATCGACCCTCAAGAGTGTTACGAGGAATTATAAATTAAAAAAATCCTTTTGATCGGCTATTAGATCCACCTAGTTAAAATTTAACAAAGGTGTTTTTTTTCTTTCTTTTTTATTTAGCTGAGATATGCAAAAAGCTTTTTTTTTGTTTAATTTTCAATTCACATAAAATTAACTCATTAAAAACTTCTTTTTCCTTCAATCTGTGTTGTTTAATTTTTCAGTTCACCCGTGCGAAGAACGGGTATACCAGCTAGTAATTTCATAATTTTGTTTCATTGTCTTGATTAGGATCTTAATAATTAAGGAATATAATGATTTCTCGATTTGGCAACTAATTCATTAAATCGTTTCCAGATTTGGCGACTAATTCCAGATTTAGCACCTAATAGATTAAGGCGCAATCCTAATACCGCAAACGGGAATAAAAATAATTTATGTTGTAACTGCTAAAATTTTTTTTATTTTGATAAAACAATATGTTTGGAAGTGATGATACGAATTAACATTTCGCAATACGTTTAAAAGGTGACAATACGATTGATATTTAATATTTCTTCTTAACACGCTTTTATTAGTTAAGACCAGAATCTATAGAGACGGAATCTTGGAAATACAACGATAAGGTGCTTATCCGAGGACATGCAAAAGGATAGAATAAATACTATTCAGACCCCTTAATTAATATTCATTGAAGAGCAAGACTAATTCCAGGAGTCACATAATTCCGGCACCAAATATCAAACTCAAGGATAAATTCAACAAAGAATAAATAATAGTTTTAAAAACTAATAAACAGGCTTTGTTGTAGATCGAACTAAAAAATGAAAAATATATAAATTATAGTTTAAAAAAAACAACTAAAAACATGCTTTTGTAGTGAATCGAACTAAAAAGTAAAAGAATAATTCTTAAAATAAAAATAAAATGATTAACGAGAAAATTAATGTCATTGTGGTAAAAGCGTGGGGTGCTTTGTAACTACATTTTTACACTAACTCAGCATTTCGGAACAGAACTTGTAAGAAATTATAACAATTAATATAGAGCACCCCCACCCCCGTTTTTATCCCAATGACCTTAATTTTCTCGTTAATCATTTTATTCTTATTTTAAGAGTTATTCTTTTACTTTTTTAGTTCGACTCACCACAAAAGCGTGTTTTTTAGTTTTTTTTAAAGCTGTAATTTGTTGCTATAAAAAAATCATACTCTGTTTATATGTGTGAAAAAATAAAGCAATTTAATATGTTTCTTAAGGGTGTAAAATAAAACGGGAGTTTCCAGCCAACACATGATATATAAATAAGTTAACGATTACAAGAAACTAGAAAAAAATAAATTTCTAAACTTGTATTTTTATATACAAAAGTACAAGCGAAAGAAATAGTAAGATATAAATACTATATTTTTCGTACGCAACACATGAATGTAAGGAATTTCTACAATCTTTCCAAACACGCCTTTAAAAACATTTTTACTAAAGACACTTTCTGAAACTCATTCGAAAAGATTCGAAACGCACCTGCATCTTACTATTCATTCTAAGAGTATATGATCGCTTGTTCTTTTTTCTTCTTAGGCCCTAGAATATAATATGGTTTTTTTTACAATAAAATAAATAGTGGTAAAATACATTTCAGAGAAGATATTTTCAGTATGTTGCCGTGATTGTATGTGTAAATAGGAGAATGAAAGAACAAATAAAAAAATCTTTCAAAAAAAGATATTTTTGAATGTACTGAGAGAGACTCTCATAAAAGAAGTATACACATTTTTCTACTTTTTCAAAAACTACTTTGTAGGGAAAAAGAGATTTAGGGAGAAAAATATTTTATGTATGGGCCATTTTCCAAACTGTTTTTCACGTTTCCACCATTTTACAAATAGGTACATTGCTGATAATGAAATTCTCAAATGGTATAATTAAGGTATCCGACTACGTTCGGAACCGTGATTTTAAAAAAAAAGCACATAAATGGATAATTTTCATGATATTTAGTGTCACTCAGATTAGAATACACGCATAAAATTGTTTTAAGGAGATTTTGCCAAAATATTACATTTAAATAAAAGTTTTTGTCAAAATGTCCTTAAAACAGTTTTATGCATATATTCTAATCTAAGTGACACTAAATATCATGAAAGTTATCCATTTATGCTCTTTGCAAAATCACGGTTTCGAACGTAGTCGGATACCTTAATGTCAAAATATCAGCAAATTGTGTGTGTGTTACTATGAACTTTACTCGCTTAGAGAAGAATATTTGGGGTATTCAATTTTATAAACACTCGCTTTATGTTTATTCTTCGGTGATCAAATAGAGAAGTGCACGAACGGGCAACAGGGCCTGTTCTCAGAACCTCGGTATCAACGAGGGGGCTTGGGACTCGTCTTGTTCTTAATTCGACCTTAAGGGGGTCACTTCACGCAGCATTTTCCCTATCTCCATAATGTTAAAAATGACCAAGTGTAAGGAACATTTTTGAAAAACTGACCAGTTTCACAGTCATGAATTTTTTTTTTTTGTACATTTATTGCACTGTTTTCTTTATTTTAATGGGAGCTTTTTAAAAATTTTGATTAGTTTTTTTAAAAAAATCATATGTGGAGTAACACGTCAAAAATTTTAAAACGCTGAAATTCTTGTACATTTCAATCCATAACTTTTTTGAATATTTTTTGACAAAAGCTCTCATTAAAATATTTATTTGTATAATATTAATATATGTGCAAAATTTCAAAACTATTAAATGAGTAGTTTTTTCAAAAATGTTCCTTTTTGTGTTGAAATTTACACTTTTGAGAAATAGTGATTTAAAGTAAAAACTTACCTTTAACTAATACATTCCAGAGCCATAACTTGGGTTGCTTGGATCATCTGCAAGATCATCCTCTTGTCTGTATTTTAACAGTCTGTTTTTAATTCTAGCTTGTTTGGTTCTTTGTGAAATTGCATTTTCCGCTTTCCTTATATGTGCATGATCTGTCCCTATCTCCGCAATGTTAAAAATGATCAAGCGTAAGGAACATTTTTGAAAAATTGACCACTTGTACAATTCTGAATTTTTTTGTACATTTATTGCACTGTTTTCTTTATTTTAATGGGAGCTTTTTTAATAATTTTGATTAGTTTTTTTTTAAAAAAATCATATGTGGAGTAACACGTCAAAAATTTTAAAACGCTGGAAATTCTTGTACATTTCAATCCATAAATTTTTTTTGAATAATTTTATTGACAAAATCTCTTATTAAAATATTCATTTGTATGATATTAATATATGTGCAAAATTTCAAAACTATTAAATGAGTAGTTTTTTCAAAAATGTTCCTTTTGTGTTGAAATTTACACTTTTGAGAAATAGTAATTTAAAGTAAAAACATCATACATTTAATTAATACATACCAGAACCATAACTTGGATTGCTCAGATCATCTGCAAGATCATCCTCTTGTCTGCATTTCAGTTGTCTGTTTTTGATTCTAGCTTCTTTGGTTCTTCGTGAAATTGCCTTTTCCGCTTTCCTTATGCGTGCATGATCTGCTTCTTGCAATGCTCGACATGTATAAAAAATCCAGGTGGAATATTTAATAAATCTAAAACTTTTAATTTGTTAATTAAGCCTTGATTATATATAGATATAGATTCATATACCCCGGTTTTTAAAGTTCCCAATTGTACAAAAACAGTTTTTGAATTATGGACCATATAACACTATTTAAGCTCTCATTACAATTTTGTGTCTTACCGTGCAAACATCTAGACAGAAGTTCAGGGCTTGAAAGATCTCTAAATACTTTTTTATGCAATGCATAATTGCAATTGGTAAATTATGTTTATGTTTATATGTATCACCTTTCAGTTCGGACCTATTATATCCGCACCACGAATCATCTCCCAAGGGGCATAAACCATGTTGTGGATTCAAATCTGTTGAGATTTTATGAAAAAAAATATAGCCCAAATAGCTTGTTTCATGGCTGACAAATTTCCCGAGTTGTTTCGAATTGCCAAACCATAGTATCTTTGCAATATTTCTGCATCAGTCAATCTATTACGGCCTCCTAGAGATTTTTTGTCCTCGAGCTTTTTGCCTTTTAATTTTAATTTTTTAATGCCCTGAGTCGTGTACCCATCCTTTTCTCAACATGACCCACACATTTTAATTTTTCAATGTTGACATCTTTATAAGGTTTAGATTCTAAAACTGCTTTGTACGCTTTAGAATCCCCATCACCCAAATACTGCGTATATCTCAAATTGTGTAGTACCTCTGAGCGATTGAAGATACGAAGTGCACCTTCAACTTCCATTCCCCCACTATTTCCAAAGTAATTTGCCGAACACTCATCACTATGTAAGTTGCCGTTAAAATGACATGAGCATTTCCTCGATAATATTTCGGCATCAATAACTTTCCCAGTGTCCACACTAACTGCCGTAACAACACCATTGAGAGAAGTATGGCCCCTTTTTTGCCACGTACCATCTATAGCCACAGGAACATTTGGGTTACCATTATTAAATGATAGTGTTTCGGCAGCAGCTAATGCCATAGACACTTTTGCTACTTTTTCTGTCGCATTATTTAATGCATGCAAAAGACTCGTAAACCGCTTTGGTGGAGGTGGCAAAATTCATAACTCCACAAAATACTTTCGCAGCTGCTTCTCCTTTTCCAACTGACCTCATAGCATAAGCAAGTCTAGTATTCACTTCATACACTTTTGTATCTTTTTATTAACCACAGTGTTAGTAAACCTGGTATTGAGAAGTGGTTGAATAAGACCACAAAATTCACAACATATTAACAATTCTGTAGCCAAACCCTGAATTTGGCGACCAAACTTAATGTCAATACCTTGTTTTTTACATTTTACACATAATACATGTTGTTTCAAAACACTAGAAAACAGAGGAATGTCAATTATTTCAAAAGTTTTCAGATGAATCTAAAAATGAAACATACTCATCATTAAACTTACCTAATTTTGATTTTGATGATGAATTCTTAATATACATACTTGCAGGTTGTTCTTTTATTCAAATCCTCAGAAGCTGAAGAATCTTTATAATTTGCACCAAATTTTCTTCTTTTAAAAGTTTTGTTGCAAAACCGAGGCATATTTGTCAGATATTTTGAATTTTTATCTGATGAAAACTGAAAAAGAAATTTGTTATATTCAACGAAAAAAGCAGCACGTGAGTTACCCAGAAGTAAACAAACAGCTACAATTATTCACTTCACTTCTTTCCTAGTTGATTTGCCGATCAAATAAATACTTTTAATCAATTTAAGTTATTTGACGAGGCTGAAAAGTAGCATGTGTCTTTTGTTTTGATTTGAAAGGGGCGTGGCAATCAGCTGTTTTGGGATTTGACAGACGTAAACAACTTTTTAAAAAAATATTAAAAATACTTCTAATTCAGCTAGAACAAAAATATAAACTGTATCAGAAAGAGAAACGGTTGAATTTTATTTTTCAATCGAAATTGAAAAATCGATTTTGGCATCGATTTTCGTGAAGTGACCCCCTTAATAAGATCACAATCGATTGATTTTAATCATAAAGGTAAATCGTTTGAGAGATTTTTGAATTGAATGCCAACTGGCAACAATGGAAAGTCTGCATTATTGTGTCATGTCCATTGTCCTTGTCTGAGCCAGGGCCTACCATCATACACCATCATTACTAATTTAGTCAAAAACGGCAGTTTATCGATTCGGTTTGTGCGAAGGTTTGTGAGATTGTGAGACACGCACATTTATTAGCTACGGGTCACCACTTGGGAGCGTATTCGTTATTGTAGGCAAAAGCTGTCTACTTAAGAGTTTCCCTTCAGACCG
This sequence comes from Trichonephila clavipes, assembly GCA_019973935.1. NCBI lineage: Eukaryota > Metazoa > Arthropoda > Arachnida > Araneae > Nephilidae > Trichonephila > Trichonephila clavipes. The sequence continues at coordinate 532,761 of BMAU01004466.1, forward strand.
TTTGTATAGGGGTCTAAGACCTCAAGAAGTCTTAAGACGTCCCTCTAGGGAAGTTTTAATAACTTTGAGTCTCAAAGGGCACATTCTTTAGTAACTTTCTTCTTCCTGTTATTTATGAATATAGCAGAATCTATGAATTCATAAGATATACAAAGAAAAAAATCAAATCATGTTAAGTTACTAAAACGTTAATAATTGCGGGTATTTTATTGAGTTATCAATAACCCTAAGTATCAAAATATCACACTTTTTTTACCATATTCCTAAAAAATTCTGTTACAAAGATAAAAATATACATTTTTTGCGATCACTGGATTGAAGTAACTATTTATATGTAGACAATCTAAACTTACTGAAACAATTTTTTTCCCTCATCATCAGTTTTTGAAGAAAACATTTTGATATATGTATATAAATAATCACGACTATTCGAATAATTATTACGAATTCCCTGATACGAAAAATTTTAGAAACGAGAAGTGTAAATCCAATCTATTAGACAGTTATCTAAAAAATTTTTATCTCTTAAATTCCATTCATGTGTTTCTTTCACTCATTTACATCAAATAATCAAAATACTTTTATCCAATAAAAGAACCACGCAAAGCTGTAATTCTTTTCTGGATACAAAAAGAAATCATTCAAGTTCTTTTAAGACCAATGTTTGGAAAAATAAGGCTGTTTTGAATGTTTCATTGATGATAAGTACGAATACTTTTTTCAATGTAGGAAAACAATTCATTGTAAAAAGGTTTACAATTTATTTAATCTTTGCCTTTTTAAAAATAATTAAGTTCTTAATAAAGTATGAAAGAAAAAACTGAATGTCTTCATAAAATGAACATCCCCATTTAAAAAATAACATGAAATAACTTTTATTTGTATGCATTTCGTATTAAAAAATCTTCAAGAGAAAAATATTCTGTGTTTGCTTAAAACGGGAAGGGGGGTTGATTCCCCCCCCCAGATTCTCTCAATCAACGAAGTTTTTAAAAAGGGATGACTCACTTATTCAGAAATTGTGTGCAATAATATGTTGAAATTTATACCATAAAAATGTTCCATAGGCTGCATTGTTATGGATGGTTACAAAAGGCTTTTGTTGCTATTTTTCCCAGTCTGTGATTTTTCTCTTCATATAGTTCTAACGTAGACTTTTACTGAGTATTTTTTTTTACTCCAGAAACATGATCTACGTTTTTATTATGGATTTGTATACCAGACAGTGTAAAGATAAAATAAAATAAAATTAAAGATGTTGTCCTACAGAAAGTGATGTACTATTGAGAAATTCATGAATTCATTTGAGAAATTTTAAAAAAAAAGTTAACATAAGAAAAAATAATTTTAAATCGACTGTAAGATACATATTTTTGGTTATTTGAACAAAGAAGTAGTTAAAAAATTACTGAAGAAAACAATGGTCGTGGATAATAATTAATGTTGTTAATTATTCAAAACACTGAGAATGAACTCAGAATTAATTAAAGTTTCCTATTACTGTAAACATGCATTGTTTACAGTAATAGGCATGTTTAACTTCATTTTTTTCCATTTGTAACTTTTTTATTGTAAATATTGAAAAGAAACACTTCGAAACAATATATTTTAAAATGTTGACCTTTTGATTCAATGATTTCACTGATTTTTTTTCTTATCTCTACTAATAAATCAGAATCAAAGAGATTATTTGCAAAATACTATTTGTTCAGCAGTAAAAAATGCAAAAATGTAAAAAATGCAAAAAATGCAACAAATAAAATATCTTCAAAGATAATTCTTTCTGTACAGCCATTTTTATTTTATAATAAAAATATGAATCATTTATTTTCTTCTATGATATGATAATTACATTTTTGCTTGTTAGACATGATAGTGAGAGGTATAAATTTACATTTTCTTTGAAGATACCCATTGCGTGCTCTATGCAATTTTAATAAGTTCAATCAATAATATGGGCATAATATGACTAAAATATGCGTACAATGAGTTAAAACAGATTTTTAATTTTTTAAACATTTACGATAATTTCATATATCTACAAAAAACTTAAAACAAAATTAATATGAGACTTGTATGCTATATTTACGACGGGTATTAAAGAAAATATATTGCTAACTACAGAAACATGAGTCTCAATTACAATATTGTAACGAGTTTTGTGAAATGAATGTTTAAAATCGTGTAAATAGTTTATATCTGGATATGTATTACGTTTATATTACTCTATGTTGTACTTATTTTACGTTAAATTTTGTAATATTTGCAAGCAATGCCGTTTCTTACATTAGAAAGGCGATTCCATGGAAACTTAGCGAAATCTTGGCGATAAATCTAAGTTGGCATCATTTTTGGTGAGTTCGTGACCCTATGGATTCTTCTGGAAATTACGGGCAAAATCTATTAATACCACGATGTATGACGCAAGCTGAGTTTTCGAGAAAAATTCGGGTGCCCAAAAAGAAGGGAGTCGCTCGCCTAAACTTAGTCTTATTTTGACCGATGAAGAGTTGACAAGAGATTAGTTATTACTTCGGCTGTTGTCTAGGAAGAGCGAGTGCTTGTGAATAATCTTTTAGATACTTGCATTTTAGAGACTGATAGGTGTGTCTGAATGCCTTAGAAAGTGGGAAAACCTAAGATTTATTCTGCGAATTTGAGTACTGTTTTCTGCGTATTTCAAGGATTGTTTTTCGACATTAAATATCTATCACACTCCTGAAGTTGCTCTTTGCGACTGATTGCATAAAAAAATCCTCAATCTACGTAACAATATAATCATTTTTTGTTTATATAATCTCTACAAAGGAGATTCCTTTTCTGCAATAAACAGACATCCTATAAAAAATATTTAGATTCATTTTTAGTAGTTACTTATCCAATATTCTTTTTGTATCCGTTCTTGTTTTAATAACTCGGTGCTGTCTGTTCCAAGCAGCAGAAGCGTTCTCTAGCGATCATTCGACTTAAGTACAGACCAAGTGAGAAATGATTATGGTTGCTATAAAATTTGTCGTTTTGTCTTTAATTTTGTTGTCTGATTGTAACGTAAACCTGAGAAATAAATATTTGTTACACTAAAAAGAGACTTCATTGAACCCAATCTCTTAAGGTATCCGACTACGTTCGTAACCGTGATTTTCCAAAAGCGTATAAATGAATAATATTTGTGATATTTCGTGTCACTTAGATTAGAATACGTGTATAAAATTGTTTTAAGAATATTATAATATTAGTAAATTATTTAATTACAATATTTTGGCAAAAAATTAATTTAGAATAATCTTTTTTCCAAATGTTATCCTTTTGTGAAAAATTCTTCTATTATAATAATATTTTGCCTGTAAATAGCTCAGACCACTGTACAGAATCTGAACTAGAATTCTTGAAATATATAACTTAGAAGTGGATTAATCCCTATTTTAATACAACAGAGATGAAAAACTAAGAAAAAAATGCCGATAATTATTTTAACTGACAGTAACTCAGAAAATAGTGTGAATTTTTTAAAAACACTAGTTCAGACCCTCTGGAAAAGTCTTTACTTTATATAAGCAGAATATTATTATCATGCAGCCAATTTTCATGAAAAGAGAGCGTTTTGAAAGTAGGTCATTCGAAGTTAATATTTTGCCGAAATATTGCATTTAATAACTTTTTATAGTAATAAAATTCTTAAAACATTTTTATTCATGTATTTTAATCTAAGTGACACTAAATATCATGAAAATTATTCATTTAAGCTCTTTTTTAAAATCATGGTTCCGAACGTAGTCGGATACCTTAAGTCTATTGCTGTAGAATTTTTTGTTTTTGCTTAATGGGGAAGTCGTTTCGGTACTTTAGAGGTCGCATGCCCATCTCGTAAGTCGAAGGTTTCCGATTCAATTCCATCTGGAGTCAAAAATCGGTAGACACGCATGTCACGTGATTATGTGGCATATAAAGGATCCCATGAGTATCAATTTGGCTCCGGTACTGTCGGTGAAATGAAATCATGTCAATATTAAGTATCCGACGAGAGCTCAAAGTGAAAAAAAAATCAGTTCAAATTTCGTAGCGAAATGCGATTGATACTTCTATTTGCAATTGTATTGAATATTTTTTTTTGTTTTGCGTTATATTATTAGTTGTTTTTAGTTATTTTAAGAGAAGCATAATTGCGCTTAGAAGCCTTTTAATGAATTGGGAGTTTTTTTTTAAAAAACTCATACATGTTTAAAAATTTAATTTATAAATATTGTGGAGACTCGAAATGAGGTTACGTTTTAAACTATTGAGAAAAAATTATTCAAGTATTTTTTGTGGAGTCGGATAATGAAAAAGACATTGGCAACTAAGAGAATCTTAATAATGAATTCGACTAATTAGTGTTGTAATTTATTCCTCATCAAGACATTTTAATGACGATGCATAATAAATACGAAGTAAAAAAAAAGTACGAAAGTAAATAAATATGAGTTTCATTTTTACCTGCCAAAATATATCAATTACCAAACCTTTAAAGGAAAAAAAATAGGAAACTGAGATATACCAAAATAGATTTATAGAACATATGTTCCGTATTTTTCATTTTATGTATCTCAATTACGAATAATGTTCCTGAGTTAGCTAAAAGTAATTAATTAAAGGAATGCGAAGAATGAGTAATATTTGATCGTAAACAACCTAAAGATAAAAAAAATTATAAAAGTAATTAATGAATTGGGGTATCATTTATTTGCTCAGATTTTTTTGTACGCGTTTTTCTTATGTATTACCTTATTTTCTACATGTGCCTTCGTAAATTTGCTGTGGAGGCATGCGTTTACTCATTGTTCTCTCAAATTCATATGTGAAACGTGAATAATTGTTATTATTTTTCAGCAAACATAGGAGTATGGCTTGTTTTTAAAAAATTCTAACTGATGTTTTTGTATCTATTGTTTTAATTTCGAAGCGTAGAATTGAAATAGAGCTCAGATTCTATTCTAATGTCAAATTTAAATAAAAACATAAAAACTAATTTCCTAATAAAAAGTAATGAAAAAAATAATTTTCATCTATTTCGATGATGCCGCTATACTTTAATTTTTAAGTTAAAGCAATTTCTGCTCTATTAATGAACAAAAAATTATATTTAGGTAAAAGATTCATTGAAGACGATTCTTTAATTAACGTGCAGTCGTACCCCAAGTTCTTGAGTCCCTATTTAATGAATTTCGCGATATAACGAATTTTTCTCTTTCCCTGATTAAAATTAAGCCCCCCCCTCGAATAAATGAATCATTTTAGTAGCTGTAACCGTTTTTTATATCATTACTGGGTTAAGATTAAAAGTAATGAGCAAAATCTCGTTGTAAAGTAATACATTTAATAACATAAAAATATCACATTTTCAAAGGACGGATACTTAGACGTTACAGGATAATATTTAGAGAATAGGATAATATTTAGAGTAAATATTTAGAGGAACAAATTAAAGCAAAATATAGCTTAAATATAATTCAGGATGAGACAGGGAGGAGAGAGACTTCACTCATTGGAATCCATACCCTCTCTGAAGGTAAAAAAAGTGTGTTGCAAGTTATCGCTACTATTACAAATCTGTCCATATCGGGGCGGCATCTAAATTCCAGTTTTGGAAGTACAGTGTGCGTTTCACAGCTGAATTTTTTGTTTGTATTATAAATTATTGATCTTTTTTGAAATGGCATATCCTTTTTGGCCATCACAGAGAAAGATTTTTCTTGTAAGCAGCAAATTTTGACGGGAAAGGGTGCAGAATACTATTCGACTTTACAAGTGCAGATGTGTCAAGAGTGTAACTTATATTGTGGGTTTTAAGTAGGTCAGGAAAATCTTTTCTTTTTCATCCCACTCTATAACGTCGGAGATATTTTAAGATTTTTACGCTTATGATACATTTGGTTATGACCTGCCTATCTGTGCAACTGAAGTTGAGGAAACAGTTAATTAGTCTGAGCCAATGAATAGCGAATCTGATGCAAAAGGTGGTGAGACCACCCCCTGGGTTCCACCCTGGACATTAAGATTGAATTGAGGCAAAGAATGACCAGACGCCATTTGTATAATAACAAATTATATTTATTCACTTAGTTCAAATGTCAACTTTCTAATTACAAATATTCAACTATATGTCTACGTCAAAAGGGATTTACCTTTACTATTAAATTAAATTACGAAATATGAAATTAATCAACTACTAAGCTCAATATCGAACGGATTTACTGGAATAGGAGATCCGAGAAATACACGCAACTTGAATTATTATCATTCACTAAGATTTAACTAACTTTATTACATTAACGCTTGTGGTAAAAGGTACTAAGTTAGAATATATCACTTGGCTGCACTACTGATCTCTCCAGGTAGATTAATCCTCCTAAGGCTTCTTAACTAAATAATAACAGCAATACTCCAATATCGTAATCCAATTGAATCTTCCTAACCTCGTCACTATTGTTGCTGGCTCAATCGCCTTCATCCCCGCTAACTTAGAACGCTCTCCTTAAATACCTTATCTGCTTTGCATATCCCATTTTCTTCTTTTAGAGCTGATTGGAAATATACATGAATTGACAATCCCCAAAGACGCATAAGAGTATTAGTGGAAAGGTGCCGTAAAGATTCGTCAAAAGGTGATAATAAAATTCTCATCAAAACTATTAAATTTTTCAATGCTTTATATTGTTTGGAATCCGTGGAAACATACCTCATGAAGCGGTATGTAAATGATATGGTATTTTTTTCTCTGCATATAAATCGAAAATAAACAAATACTCTTTCAAGCCAGGAATCAAAAAGATTGCCAAACATCTGTTTGTCAGTATTGTAAATTTTCTATTAACTCATGCGTAATAACTTACTAATAGCATTTATAGCTGTTGAATAAAAAGTATGTAATTTCCTTCTATGGATATTTTTTATGTAGATGCTTATTGTAGAACTTCCATAAGGTAACTGCATTTCGTTTAGACCCTCTGATATAATGAAAAAAAAACCCATCAGGTGAATATAATGCTTGGATTATGCAATATTTGGATAATGCAATCATTAAATCGGGGTAAGACTGTACAAACAAGCTTACAAGCATGTTACTTGGAACGTTGGAGGAGGAAAACTGGGTTTAGTATTTTTAGCATATTTTTAGTTTCATCTTTCATATTTTTAGAAATAAATACATTTATTTATACGCCGATAGATCAAAGATTGTTTATTCTTTTTTAAAGTATTCTCTCAAATTTCATTATTTTTTCAAAAAAAAAAAAGAAAAAAATACAAATTCCTTTTTTATGTTTACAGAAATGCTATTCGTTTATTTCCATATAATCTTAAAACTAGTGATGTGTTTTTCTTTCTGTTCAAACCAATTGTTTCGGTTCAGTAACAAGAAAGATTTCCCGAATAAGACCAATGAAAGGTCTACCGAATCTTTTAAAATCTTTTCTTGGGAGTATTTCTAACGATTCTCCGTCGAAAGTTAATTACGCTTCTCAGTTGAGCCATTTGAACAGTAATTGCCCCTTACAAATAGGTTACGAAAATTAAGAAGATACTCGTAGGTCAAATGAAAGAGGTTGGTTGTAACCCGGAAGGAATTTTCTTACAGAAATTAACCCCCTTTGTGAAGGTCCCCTTGGACCTCACTTTGAAAACGAGAATAAGTTGGAGCCATATAAGAGCCAGTAGCCATTTTTATAAATAACTTTCTTTATTTGGTTATCTTATCCAAATAGAATCAAAGACTTATTAACAAATATATCTAAATAGTATTATGAGGTTTAATAAGGGTCTTTCCTTTAAATTAACTTAAATATTTAATGATCCAATTAATTAACAATTAGAATATCGATCACGCAGAGATTACCACGATAAGAGATCCCAGAATTATATTCTATAATGTTCCTATTGAACATTTAACTTTAATCTCACTCCTAATATAAAAATGAGACTTTAATCAATATTTACCACACTGCAGTTCAGCTCGGAGATTTTATCCTCCTAGAAATCTCCAATAATATCTTTCTAAATTTCACTATTATAACTTCTTACTTCAATCTCTCTCTCCTACTGCTCTAACTTTACGATTCCGTTTGACTTAAATACTTTATCTAATCTGCATAACAAGGAATCCTGTCCTATTTTTGGAGCTGATTGGAAATAGGTATGGAATTAAATTTCCCTAAAAAAGACGACTCAGAAGGTTAGTGATAAAGTTCCGTATAGATTTGTCACACCTTGCAGTAAAATTATGTGACTCTTCTTGTAAGAAGAACGTTCTTGTCGAAATTTTTTGGGTTTTCCTCCTCTGCTTACGAGTTTGTGAACAGCTTAGAAATGCACCTTATAGAAGAAAATAATTTGTTAATCAGAGTTTGAGATTCGATTGGAAAAAGATTGAGATATAGTTGTTTCGAGATTTATTGAAAGTTGAATTCAGTAACGACTAAAAATTATTAATATATTTAGTTTGAAAACACCTTCCTAAGCTGATCTCTGCACAGCCAAAGTAACACTTTGTTACACATTTTGTATAATGAACGCTTAAAATAGTGTAAATAATTTATATCGGGATGCATAATACATTAATATACTTTCTGTTGTATTTATTTTACGTTAAGGGGTCACAGGGGTGTTGAAAATGTTTCGAGAGCACAAAATACAAACAATTTTCGACTAGAAATAATTCTTTGAGATTAAAATGAAATAATTTGATTCTTTTACACATTTCTTATAAAGGAATAAAGTTTCAAAAAAGTATAAAATATCTAAAATATAATCATAATTTTAAAAATAATAAGCACATAAAAATAAGAAAATTTTTTGTAAGAAACAAATAGTGAGTTTTACGACGCGCATGATATTTTCAGCAATAATAATTGTAATTACTAGCAATAAGTTGATTTATAAAGTCAAATATATCCTTATTACATGCTAGCTTATCTTATAAAAATAAAATAAAAAATAATATTTTTAAAAATAAAAAAATTCATTTTTTAAATTTTTTTTAAAAAAATTAAATTTTTGTTGAAATATTTCAAAAAATTAAAAATTTATAATACTATAAATAGCTAGGATTTGAAGATTATGATAGAATTTATAATTCTTTAATGTTTTATACATCAAAGTATGATAGTTTTTGAAATGCAATGCGCGTAATTGAAAAAAACACAAACTGAGAAAAAGGGCTTTAAAGCTTTAAAATTGAATTTGAGAAAATAAATCTTAAAACTTACACGCTAAAATTCTCCAGGATAATAAGATATACCTTCCTGTTCCTGAAACAGCTCAATTTCTTTACTCTTTTTAATTTTCTTGGCTCTGCGAGCTTCAAAAGATGATTCTAAGAGCCTCTGTCTTGACGTAAAGATTCGACGATTGTCACGTTCAGCCAGGGACACACAAACATTTCTGTTAATTTCCAAGCCAAATTTCTCTAAAATAGTAATAAGTATTTGATTTCCATCATTAAAAACACTGGTTGCTAGATTTGCAGCAATCTCTGCAATCTGAAGCCTAGAACAAATCGTCTTAGGACAAAACTTCCAAATTAATGAATTTAAACTTTCATTAGGATTCTGTGTCTTACCTCCTAAACATTTCTTCAGGAGTGCCGGATGAGATAAGTCTGCAAATACAGGCTTAATTACATCTCGAACAGCTTTAGCAACTGAGGGTTTGTGTTTATAATTTTGTAAATTATTATTAATTGCTGCATTATACTTACACCATGTATTTGGATTTGTAGGACAAAACCAGTGCATCGGTTCATCATCAGTGCTGCAAGAATGACCCCAAACAGCCCAAATGGCTTTCCGCATTTCTTTTACACTAGTAGAATTGCATCGAATAGCATTGCCATAGTAATGTGCAAGTTTATCAATTAAACTATCAGTTAACCTACCTTTACCGCCAATAGTTTTACCATCAGATAATTTCTTTTTACTATATACTAATATAAGCTTCCTAAGTCTTGTACCCATTCTCTTTTGCACATGGCCTACACATTCTATTTTCTGAATAAGATAGTCATCGACGTATGGCTTGTTTTCAGAAAGAGCATTGAATGTTTTTGTGTCGCCATCTCCTATGTAGTTCGAATATTTCAGGTTGTGAAGCTTTTCTGATCGATTAAAAATCCTCAACATCCCGTCAACCTCCATCTTACCAGCAGAGCCAGAATAATTTTTTCTACATGAAATCTTATGCGCTCTTTGCCATTTTTATTGTACTTGATACCAAATTTTACCCCTTTATAACTGTCGCATCCTTTGCAAAATGAGGACAACACTTCCCTATCCAAAACCTTACCTGTTTCGGCCCCTATTACAGTACATACTCCAATCAACGATGAATGTCCTCTCGTCTTCCAAGTACCATCACCACTTACCTTTTAAAAGGTTATCAGGTGACGAAGAATTTTCTTCGACAGCTGCCATTTTCATGCTTTCTTCAGCGACTTCCTTCATAACACGTGAAAGTTTATTATTAATAACATCATGTGATTTTTGTTCAACAGGATTAGGAAGACTCATTACAGCACAAAAGGTTTTTAATGACTCTAAACCTTGGCCTATGCATCTCATTGCTAAAATAGATCTTCTGTTAATTTCTGGAGCATTATTTTTATTCCCAGTGTTTTCACAGTTTGAAAAAGTACAAACACTCCGACAGTTTTTACAACGTATTTCAAAATTCGAACATAAACCACGAGTGGACTTTTCATTAATTGTTAATGGTTTATGACATTTTAAACAACATGATACTGATAAAATAGAGCTAAAAGTTGAAATAAAATCAAAAATACGATATCCTTTGAAGAGAGTTTTCACTTACCTTAACAAGATTTGACTTTAATGAAGTCTGATATCCTGAGATTTTATTACTGGAAGCACACATTTTTATCTCTCCTTTCTGCAACATATGTATGAGAACATACCTTCTCATGATTTGGTTCCCTCTAAATCTTCTTTTCTTAGGACGTTTACCTGAAGGTCTACGATGAGTATTTTCCATTTCAATCGAGAATTTTCAATTTTGATAAACGGTTTTAAACAACGCTGTTTTGAATTTCGATAAGTTATTTCAAACAAACGTGCTAGCATTACCAAAACAGAATCAAAACACATTAAAAAAGTGTGTGTTGAGTTGCAAGTTTCCTTCTCAATTTAGCAAGTGTTTAAAATATTTCATGAGGCTTTTTAAAAACAGAAAAATAAAACGTATGCGGAAAACAAGAATAAGTGGGTGTGGCATGTAGCCATTTAAACATTGTTATTACTAAATTGCTGTTTGGAATTTTTCGAATACCTTTTGAAGTTTTTGTAGTACTATCACGTGGTTGGTATCAAAATGTTCCAAAGAAAATGAGGAACAACATATATTTTTTTCGAAAATTCGAAAAAATAGAAGATTAACACCCCTGTGACCTCTTAAAAGTGTAATATTCGCAACCAACGCCGCAACCATTGCCATACATTATAATGACAATTCAATAGAAACATGGCGAAATATTGACGATAGAGCCAAGTCGGCTTAATTTTTGGCGACCATGGTGGCAGCTTGGCGATTGATGGAATGGTTCAGATGTTGACGTCCTGTTGGGCCACCTGGTGGGGAGCTGTGACAAAGAAGACAGTACACAAATCTTCTCCACAAAAGAATACATATACATGCCAATTTTCATACTGATCGGTTGAACGGCGTTGGAGTGATGCGATTTCTTATATACAAATATCCATTTTTATATGTATAGATATGCAAATATTTAATAAAAATCAATGATAAAAACATACAAAAAATTAATAACGAAGTTCCAAATTTTTTGGCATTGTTCTTTTTAGTATGAAATCAACAAATCGTTCGATATCCTCCATTTTGTTATTCATTTCACCATTGAAATGGGCGTCTAAATTATTTCGTATACTTTTCATGACGTTCCTCATAACGGATGATGTGGGAACAGGAGCTGCATTATTCATATCAGTTTCATAGACGAAATCTGCATCAGTGATATTTTTTGATCTTTCAGCAAACTCCAAAATGTCTTAGTCTGCCACAATCGGGACTATAAACACATCATCATTATGTAACTGTGATGAGTTTTTCCAATAATACTTTATGCCAGTCCAATACGGCTGGTGCTTTCCTTATTTTGTTCATTCCCAGAAGAGAAATTTTTTCGTGTTAAGAAAAAAAAAATGCATGAACATACTTAGTAGTTTATCGGTACCGTTGTATTATTCCGTGTTAATCAATATTTCGTCTTAAACGTTTTTGCGTTAAACGTATTTCCCTGTATATATAAAACGAGTTAGTACCTTCTTATGCGTATGAGTGGATTAAAAAATTCCAAACTAACAGTTTAAGGATACTTTAAGTCATTTTAACGTGTCTTATAAAATAGTTTAAGCAATTCAACACAAGCGTAATATAGAACTATTATAGTAATTTCTTTAATTTTATTAAAATATAAACTAATACTTAAAAACTTTCTTAAATAAACTTTCTAAATAAAATTCAAATGTTTTCAGGCCTTAGGCTGGGGTGGGTCAGAGTTATATAAAATACAATATGGGGAGTCTACCACTCCAATTCTGTAGAGGTTTTGTAGCAAACAGTCGTACCCAGTTAAACCTTTCAATAGAGCCACCGCTGTCTTTCTTGATAGACCAGTGGTTCTCAAACTTTAACAACAGGTGACCCAATTTTCAATCATAATTTTTATCGCGCCCCTCCCCCAAAAAACATAATAATGTATTGAAGGCAATAATAATGCACTTTGGGGGAGGGGTGCTAAATCTACAATACGATCATAATTATAAACCGTACGAATTAACAAGATAAGTATTAATTTTTTAATATATTACTTTTAAGTAATATATATTTCTATTTTTTTACTTTTTAGTTCGATTCACTATAGAAGCGTGTTTTTTTGGTTCGTTTTAAAACTATAATTTATTTTATAATTATTTTTACTATACACGATAAAAATCACAATTCCAGTGAATAATTTAATTAAGAGAAAATATATTTACCTACCTTCAAGGACGTTTCAATTTTTCTTTGATTTTTTGAGAAAAAATCCAGTAAAATTAATGAAAATGTTCCAAATTTGCGTGCCCTTAGTAAAGGACATAAAGCATGTTAATAGAAATTATTTTTGAATAAAAGTGGTAGCGCAGGGAACAAGAGGGCGAAATGTGATAAATTCATTTTAGTTCCCATTAAGACTGTCCTATTGGAGGATAATCTGTCAAGCTTATTGGTAACAAATAAACAGTTTTCCCAGAATTAACGATTTCGTGAACATCAGATGATTGCGCATCGCGCAACCGATCCCGTGTTAAAAGTGTATTCAATAAAACATATGGATATTAGTTCTAAAAAAGAATTGCGTAAAAAGTTTTCGTTATGCTTTATATGTTTCAGATTACTCATAAAAATACATCTTTGCCAAATAATCCTTCAAAGTACTCATTATGCTTATCCATATATCATATTACTCATTCACATGAAAAAAAAAAAAACGCAACAGAAAAATATTATTTACAACTTTCCTAAAAGAAAAACAGATGGAGTGAAACATACCAGTAAGTTTGAAGGTCAAATATATCATAGTCAAAAGTAGTATTTTAGGGGTTAAAAGAAACGTAATAAAAAAAATCTCTCATCGTGGGATTACAGTAAAGCAAACAAATATTTTTTTATTTCGTCATAGGAACAAAGATAGCTAATAAACGTTTGAAGTGGAATCTTTTATTTTTGATGATCACCAAATGATATATATATATATATATATATATATATATATATATATATATATATATATATATAAATAATATCAGTGTAAATGAGGATTTTTTAAAAGCATTTTGATTTCCTCAATTCCAAAACATCACTGTGGTAGCCTGAGAGCTTGGTAGACTGAGGTCCTCCAGAGTCCCCCATCTCTTATCCGTAGTGCAGTTTTTCTCAAGCTTTCAATACTTGCGACCCAATATTCAATCACAATTTTCATCGTGCCGCCATCCATACAAAAACAACGCATGCAACTTTTTAATTTGTATAGTTCTGACCTTCAGGACTTGCGCGTTAATTATTAACAAGCTTACCCGAATAACGGGATAATTGCAACCGTATCTCTTGAAAAATAACAGCTTGCGTTTCTAAAATAAGATTACATCCGAATCTATTGAACGATGTATTTTCACCAACCATAGTCTCCGTCCACGGAAGTCGCAAGGATTTCGAGATTTCTTGTTGCCGCTTCATATAAAAGCTTCGAGATACTAAAAATGCTTCCTCTTTGTTTCTTTTGTCTTCATCACAATGTGTTTCTTTGAACTGTGTGCTTTCTGCGTTAAGTGTTGTGTAAAATGTGTATGTTTGTGTTACATGCACAATAAACAGGATTAATTAGCTACCATAGACTGCTTCATCTATAACATCCTTTTTTCTCACCAATCATCTAAATAATGACCTAGATAAAGAAATTCCTTACCATTCACTACGTCATATCATATCATATATATATATATATATATATATATATATATATATATATATATATATATATATAAATATATATATTCAGTAAATAAATTTAAAAGCAGACTAATAAATCCTAAAACATCTTTAAATCAAACCGAAAGAACCAAGAACATGGAACCATGACAAACCAAATATATATATATATATATATATATATATATATATATATATTGCTATTTATAAAAAATTAAGTTTTCATTCATATTTTTAAGAGCAAAATTCCTTACAAAGTCCTGTTAAATTTAGAACGGTGACAAATGGTTTTAAAACATATATTACTACTGCAGGCAAATTAAATCATAATATTATACAAAACTTTATTAATCAGCAATGTAATAAAGCTATAATTAAAAATATTAAAGATATTATATAGTTTTTGTAAAAATAAAAATATTTATTCAGTTCATAGTTATGACTTTGAAGATCCTTTCAATTCCATTGATATCAATGAAAATATTAAAGTTATTTTAGAAAACCACAGTATTTATAATCTAATATTAATTTTAACAAATTTAAAACTTTCATAGATTTAGTTTTAAAAGAAAATTACATTAATTTTGATGGTTCATTATATAAACAAAATAAAGGTTTGCCACAAGGAGACCCAGCAAGCAATAGTTTGGCTAATTTATATTTACACTTTTATGAATATAATTATATTATTAATAATGACTATTACATTTTAGATACATTGATGATTTAATTATTTTTGGTAAAAATGATAATTTTAATCCCAATATTTATCTTTAACCAGATTACTTAAACTTAGTTAAAATTAATCATAATCCAATTAAAACTAATTACTTAGATGTAAAATTGTATATTAAAAATTTGAAGTTACATAGTAATATTTATGATAAATGAGAGAGATGCCTTTAATTTTAACATTCTTAAAGTGCCTTACTATAATTCATATTTATCTATATTTATAAAGAAATATTATATTTTTAACTATATTTATCATAATAATGTATTAGTTAGCGATAAAGCTAATATTTATTCAAATATTAGTAACTTTATTAAACAATGTATTGAACATAGATATCCTGCTAACTTTTTTTACAATTATATTTCTAATAGTTCTCAGTGATATACGATATGTATTATTAACTATTATTGACATTATGTTTTAATACTAGTATTTTTAACTAATTATTCAATTATTCAATATATGGCGCCACCTGTTTAATATTATAAATTAATAATATTATTATTTAAATATTTCTTGTATTCATTTATTTTTGACAAATATTTATATCAATATATATTAATGGTTTTTAAACGTACATATATATATACAGGGTGTTTCAGCTAAGATGTTACAAACTTCCAGGAGAGGTAGGGGACAACAAGACGACTCGAAGTATATAGGGAATACTGGGTCGGAAATGCTTTCCTAAGGCTCCACGCGCCGACAAAATTTAGGGTGCAAAACTTCAACTGGTCTTAAAAACGGGAAAAATTGTCGAAATGCTTTGGGTTTTGGTCAAAATTATTGTTATTATTTATTATTTCATAAAAAAAATTCTGAGCAATATTGCTGCTAAAACATCGCTAGAGGGCGCTTTAGACTTTGGAACGCTAGGAAAAAATATTTTTTAAAGTTTTTTGATGGCTTTCATAAGTTGAAACTTTAACTCGAATTTTGATACCAGATTTGGTATCCTCCAGGGAAAATTGATGTAAAAAATTGAGCATTGTTCAGGGCACTTAAAGCACAAACGGTGCTAAAAAACGAGCAAAATGTTGGATTTCGGTGCGGTTTGCGCGAAAAGCATTCCGTTACTGACTAATTTGTTCAAAATAAATTTTGACTTGGTAGCCATTAATCAAAGCCAGAGGGCGCTATCAGACATTGCAACTTGGAAACTCATTTGGATAATTTTGTGGTTGGGTGTAAGCCGAATAATTAATAGCAATTTTTCCTCCTAAATGAGATTCGAGTTGGTCTGTGTTGCAAAAAAGTAATTATATAGCAAAAAATTTTAGTAAAAGAGGGTAAAAAACACAAGTACCAAATCACAAGAAGTAAAACACAAGGAAAGACTCAAAATAGGAGGAAAAAAACTGTTTACTAACTGCTATGCATAATCATAAAAGAAAAAGTAAAGAAAAGAAGGAAAAACTGCTGTCAAAGGAGGTGTTCGAACTGACGCCCGCCGCGTGTGATTCAATTCTTCGCTTCATGGAGCGTCGAACATTCGATAACATTTCTGGAGTGTTTCGTATTTCCCCGGCTGCTGCACTGATGCGTGCTACAAGTTCCTCGGCGCTGTTTACGGGTGTTTCGTACACCAAGGATTTCATTTGCCCCCAGAAGAAATAATCCAGACAAGAAAGGTCTGACGATCGGGGAGGCCAATGCACTGGACCTCCACGGCCAATCCATCGTTCACCACATGTTGCATTCAAGTGATTCCGAACAGAAATACTGAAATGTGCGGGGGCTCCATCTTGCTGGAACCACATGGAAGTACGAGTCGCAGCGGTAACGTGTGCGCTGTCCAATAACTCTGGCAAAACTTGTTTCAAGGATATCAGGTAGCGTGGACCAGTCAGACGGTCAGGCAGAATGTAGGGTCCTATTAGATGATCCCCTAGAATGCCAGCCCCTACGTTAAGCAGGAAATGATCCTGTGCAGCCCGAGTACGTGTTACATGTGGGTTCGCTGCTGCCCACGAGTGGCTGTTATGGGTGTTGAAAATACCCTGTCTCGAAAAAGACGTCTCATCTGTGAACAACACGGAGGCTGCAAAAAAGGGATTTGCAATTCGTTCCTGCAAGTACCACTGTGAAAAGGCCTGACGAGGTGCAAAGTCACATTCTTTTAGTGACTGGACGCGCTGGTAGTGAAATGGATGCAGGGCACTATCATCGAGAATCCTCCAAACGCTATTGTATGAAATCACGATTTCATTAGCGATACCTCGTGTACTTAAACTGGGAGTGGTCTCTACCATATCTAGTACAATTTCCTCGTTCAATTCGGTACGTGCCGTCCAATTTCGATTACGTGCTGCCCTCTGGAATGAACCGGTCTCACATAATTGCTGGTGTAGGCGAGCAAACATGGTATGAGCAGGAGTCCGACTGACAGGATGCCTTTCGGCGTACAACCTCTGAGCGGCTCGAACATTGCAATCTGTGGCCCCGTACGCCAGAATCATATCTGCTTTCTCTGCGTTCGTGTACTCTGCCATCGTACAGCCAGTCTGTGTGCGATGGAAATAAAGCTTCCTTCCAGCGGACTCCTTCTTATCGTTCTGTCCCTCTGGCGGCTAATTCAACTCTCGACGGTGAAATTTGCATATTCTGCCTTTAACACTCTCTCGCTAAAATTTTCGCCGAGAACCCTGCTCGCTTTATTCACTGCCATGACACTTGCAATTCCTGGGCTACGTATCAGGCTTTCGATTGTCTTACTGCTTCAGGAAGGCATTTCCGGACCACCTTTCTTATGTTATTCCAAGTCGTCTAGGTGTACTCTACCTCGTTGGTGGAAGAGTACACCTAGATGACTCGGAATCACATAGGAAAGATCGGTCGGAAATGCCTTTTTACTTGTCTGAAGCACCTCTGGTTTTAAATTTGGCAACAATGTCAAAATTTGTTTTGAACAAATTAGTCAACAAGGGAATGCTTTTCGTGCAAACCGCACCGAAATCCAACATTTTGCTCGTTTTTTAGCACCGTTTGTGCTTTAAGTGCCCTGAACAATGCTCAATTTTTTACATCAATTTTCCCTGGAGGATACCAAATCTGGTATCAAAATTCGAGTTAAAGTTTCAACTTATGAAAGCCATCAAAAAACTTTAAAAAATATTTTTTCCTAGCGTTCCAAAGTCTAAAGCGCCCTCTAGCGATGTTTTAGCAGCAATATTGCTCAGAATTTTTTTTATGAAATAATAAATAATAACAATAATTTTGACCAAAACCCAAAGCATTTCGACAATTTTTCCCGTTTTTAAACCAGTTGAAGTTTTGCACCCTAAATTTTGTGGGCGCGTGGAGCCTTAGGAAAGCATTTCCGACCCAGCATTGCCTATATACTTCGAGTCGTCTTGTTGTCCCCTACCTCTCCTAGAAGTTTGTAACATCTTAGCTGAAACACCCTGTATATATACATATATCTATATCTATATCTAGATATATATATATATATATATATAGCCTTTATATTACTCTATCATAATTTTTAACTTGATGCGGTACTGAAATTCCTCTGTTGTATTTAGCGGGAAACATAACCAGTTGATACACTCACGAAGTAAGTCATACTATTTAACTTTTGCTTCAACTTTAAATGTATACTGTGAATACTAGTTGAATATAATTTTATCGTTATATTTTATTAGTATAGTGATATTATTTGTAATATTTAAATTTCTTCTAATATTATTCTTTCCTTTCCCCTTGGCACTTTGTATAGACAAATTACAGGTGAAAGTTGGCTAGCCCTAAAATTTGTTTAAACCTGAAATCTTGGTTCCTAAGGCCAGGAGTTTTTTATTGTACTTCAGTGTCTATTAGTTATACTTAGGCTCTATAGCTATTTGTATATATATATACAGGATAGCGTCGTAATCGAATTGCAAGTGTTCAAGGCGTGCTGGATAGAAAAAAAAACTTCTGGGAATATTCCGGTGAAATTTGGTATCAACACGTTTAAGAATATGCGCAAATGAATTATGCAAAAAATCGCCATTTTCACCCGATAAATGGTGCTGTTTCGTATTTCAGCACTCACCGGTGGCATATACAACTTCCAAAACCGATAGACTGAGCATAACTCATTCTAAGAGGCATTTACACAATATTCAAAATCACTTACAGTTTATCAAAATTTCATACAATTCGCTTCAAGAACTAATGTAAATTAAGATAACCAATTCAACAACACATAAAGACGATTTGGAAAACAATTAAACCATTAGTTATTCAATGAAATTATCGCATGATGTGCTCAATATGCGAACTACCAGATGCAACCACATACTGAAAATGTAAAACAGCATGATCCCCTGTCGCATTAAAAATCTCTGTTGTAATGCACCTCACGTGTATCAGTATGCTAGATTTCAATTATTCAGCAACAGAAGCATATTGTTATCTGTAAACCGGATCTTTTAGATGTCCTCACAGGTTCGGTGAAAGTGGGGGCTAGGCGCTTTCGAAACCTCTGCTTGTGACTCGGTTCGCACTAAAAATGTAGCTATTTCTTAACAGCTTTAGCGATGTGAGGAGGTGCTCCGTCCTATATAAATACCATGGTTTCTAAGCAATGTCTCTCTTGCAATGCTGGAATCAATTGCTCTCAACATCGCTAACCATGTGGTCTTGTTTTTATATTGTTCTATGGGCTTGTATATATGCCATCGATAAGCATTAAAGCACATCACAGCTCCATGTATTGGGTGAAAATAGCGATCTTTTTCCATATTTGACTTGCGCATGTTTTGAAACGTGTAGATACCAAATTTCACTGGAATATTCGTGGTAGTTTTCTCTCCAGGCACCTCTTGAACACTTGCAGTTTATTATGGCCACCCTGTATATATATATAAGGTTGGGTGGCCAAAAAACAATATTCAATCCCACTTTTATGTAACTTATTTTATATATAATATGTCCTAATTCAGCAACGTTTAAAATACTGCAGCATCCATTTTTTTAAAAATTCGATTGCTCATGTATCCTTCATTGTGTAGTTTTCTTACTGTCTCTGTGTTTTTTTATTTTGATTGATGGATGATCATCTCTCGTTTGTAGAGGATTAGACTATATATATATATATATATATATATATATATATATATATATATATATATATATATATATATATATATATATATATATATATATATACATATATATGCGTATGATTTATAAATATGTTCCAAGGTTAAGTATTTTTTTACGAAAACAACCTCATTTTTTACATCAGGCTTTCATAATTTAAAATTTTTTAGAAGGGGAGTTTAAGTGTGATAAAGAGCAATTTGATTTTAATCACCACTTGACAGAATACGACCGACCTTTAAGGAAATAGGAAATTGGCCGTCAAATTGTTGAATGTCAATTGGGAAGGAAGGAATGCAAATGCCATTCGAATTCTTCCCATTATACTCTCTGATGCCATCAAATGCACAAATTTAAGACGCGGAAGCATTTGGAGTGGTTGGATTTCAAGATTACTCCACAGAAGGTTTTAGTCCTTTCCAAAAGGATGTTGTACCACCATTGATTTGTAAAATCTTATTCACTGAAATATTAGATTAGAAGCAATTTGAGTGATCATTACGATTTCCATAATTCACTGCGGATTTTTTACAATAAATGGACAGCCTGGTTTTAATTTTTTTTTACTACAATTTATTTCTCGAATTCAAGCTTCAACTGTCATGTGAAAGATTATTACCTTTTCACGGCACAAGGTATTTCTTATGAAAAATAGGAAATTCAGATAATAAAACTTATCATCTAAGGTAGGTGTCTTCAACCCGTGGCTCGTGAATCAAGAATGATCCGCTGAAGGCATTTTAATAGCCTCTTATTTGAATTTGAGTCAATTTAAAAAAATGCTTCGTATTCTTTTTATAGTGAAAAACACACAATTTTTTCTGTTACTCTGGATGTTTAAAAGATTTCACTGATGTGTTTAATATCCATTTGTGATTAAATTTTATGAAAATGATGAATTTTTCAAAAATTTTGCAGTATTTTAAACGTATTTTAATATAAAAAAATTGATAATGCATAAAATCTCAGAAATTTTTGAAGAAAAAATGTACTTTTATCTTAAAAAATTTGCAAAGTACATTAACTTGACTTCCATTTAACTTTTTTAAAACCGATAAATATATATACAAATCTGTAAACACTATGTCTTTACTTAGAATCAGATGTAGACTTGTAAAACAAATCTCTCCCCTATTTTTTATAAATTTCCTGACAGCCATATTTTTTCACAGCCATGTGTTTGTGGTCCGCGGATCTTTGTAAATTTATTAATTTGACTCTCGAGGGTGAAAGATTGTAAGTCTAAGGAACGAAACCAAAAACAAATTTATCCCAGGTAGTGAAATTTAATTAGCAAACTAAATAAGGACCGAAGCTTAAAAGTTTATTACTTTTTTATCCATTTTTATTTGAGAAAACAAAATTGTGTGTTCTGAGGATACGTTTCTTCCTAACATAAGTTATAAAAGGATGTAATGATTTAATTATAAAATTTTTCTCTTTAGCTTGAAATATCTAAAGCTTCAGTACAGCAAAAGTCATCGACCTCTGAATGGACTGTTAAAATATTTTTAAAGTGCAAGGCTTTTGTTTATAGCTAGGAACTAATTATTTAATTTATTTAAAAGTAAAATCTGATTATCAATCCACATCCACCATAAATTTCATTGAATAGGGCTAGTAAAAATTTTGCATTTTTAAGAACCATTGATTAATAATTGAAAAATATATTGTAAGAATTGAGAAACTTGATAGTAAAATTATGGATAGGAATACAGTATTTAAAATTTTTATTAGACTAAAGTAGAATTACCACAAATCTGGTGTCAAAAGTAAGTGTATGTCAGAAAAACATTCTAAAATTGTTTTTTTTTGTTTTTAGGTTTTTATTTAATATACCTACAAATAAAGGGGAATTATTTTAATGCATGGGAAGATTACAAACTTTCATTTGAAAAGTTATTGCCAGATTCTGGACCGTAATGCAGATTCAAAGCATGTGAATGGCTGAAACGTAGCACTTAACAAAAGTGTAAAAAGAATAGAATTACAACTTAAAAAGAGAGTTACAAATTATATATGTACCATAATTTTAGTGACCCTTGAGTATATATGAATTAAATAATAATAAGTAATTTTATCTAATATTAGAATATGGTGGTAACTATAACTAGGTATTATGTAAATTTATAGTAATAAACTATTATTAATCTAAGAATTTTTATTCATTACTATTTTGAATAGCTTTATTAATATAACTATTAACAAAATTAATTGGGTATTTCTGATTTAAGCAATATTTAGTTAAAATGTTTATAGATATTTATTATTTCTGATTTTTTTGACACTAAAAATTTAATGTATTGTATACGATTCATAACAAAATTTCTGAATATAGAAACATGCAAATAACTCTTCCAATGAGGAACTTTTATGTATTGAAATTAAATTCTTCTCTTTTATCATAAATATTAGAAACTGTTACATTATCTTTTAATTTGATATGTATATCAAGAAAATTTGCTTCATTGTTGTTACTATTTGTCTGTATTAAATTAAGATATTGTGGATAAAAATTAGTGTTAAGTATAAAATTGACTTGCTTGCCAAAATGATTATGTCATCAAAAAACGATAATTGTAGTATTTAGAATTATTAATGTAACTATATTCAAAATAATGTAAATACAAATTGGCAAGACCGTTGCTCGCAAGGTCACCTTGTTGCAAACCTTTAATCTGCTGATAATATTTACCATTATAATATATATAGTTCTTTTTAAGTACAAGCTTAAGTAATGAACTAAATCTACCGTAATTAGCATTATTAAATAAATTATCTTTATGTAAATTTACAAGAATATTAATCACATCATCAATATTAATAGAGTTAAAAAGATCTTCAAAATCTAAACTAAAGACTGAATAAATCTTTTTATCTTTCATTTGTTTAATAAGTGATTTACTATTTTTAAATATGGCTGTGGATTTAAGATTATTAATTGTGTATCATGTAAATATTTCATGGAGAATTTTGCCTGGTTTGCTGATATATATATTAATTCCATTGAATTTGACTGGGTCTTTATGAAATTTGGGAGTAAAAAATATATGTGGAAATTTAAAATTATTAATAATTTGAATTCTTATTTGCTTATGAAAAGCCAAAATTCGATTATTTTTTTCTCTATCAGAAATTGATGACTTAATAAAAGCTGCATTATTATCAAAATATTTGTTGATCATTAAATTATAATAGCATTTACATATGAAGGCAAACTTTCCTGGCACTTTATCAACATAAACTATAATAAATTTATTTTGCAATTTTTTAATCTGATTTTTAATATCATAAAAAAGATTTTATTATCTGTACCAAAGTTATATTTATTAAGCTGCTGTGTAATATTACATTTGAATTCTGGGAATGCCTCTATAGGCATACTATATTTAATAGCTAATTAGTGTATACATTGCTCAATATCATTATATAACTGATTTTTTATAATTTTATTATCATTCGAAGTCATTAATCTAAAACCATACCCTTTATTCATTATGTTTGTATAATTATTGTCTTTTACAATATTGAGATCACCAGTAACAAAACATGCTTGTGATGTTTATCTATGTGTGTGTGTGAATTCTTTGTCTTCATTACATTTACATATTAAGTTTTCTTGGTTTATTGGCACATTTTAGTTAAAAATTGATCTACCTATTTTTTTAATTGTATTTAAAAGGTTTTTTGTTAATAGTAATACTTTGTATTGGGAAAGATGACATGTGTTTTTTAAAAATGCCAGAAAAATTAATATTATCATATGATTTATTCATATATATATATACATGATTATACTACAGTTTAAGTATATACATCATATCTTTGACATATTAAAGTAACAATATACCATCGAGAAGATTAATTTGCAAACGTGACAAATGTTTATGATCCATTAATCTCTTTTGAGAAGTACTGTTAAAAATTTTTTAGATTTTATTTTAAGTCTTCTTTTCTTCATTTGAACTTATCCAGAAAGAGTACTTAAAGTTTCTCAAGATCACGTACTTTTATGAGGATACTTTCTTACTCCTTTTTTTTATTTTCTTCGCTCTTAAAGAAAACTTACCAGAATGTATTAGACGTTACTGTATAATAAACCTCATGCGAAATGGGGGTTAGAAAAGTATAAATCTGGTCATGAACAGCTAATCTTAAATAATAAAAATTTTACAACTGTGGAAAGGCATCTTACATACTATTTCAAACCCAATTTATTTTTTAAGAAAATAAAGCCGTTTTGATTTAAGATTACATTTGCTTTGCTTAGAATAATAAATATATATAGAAAGTTTTAAATCATTGAATATAATTTTGCAGAACATTATTCTTCGAATTATTAAATTTTACAGAGAGTTATAAAAGCTTATAAGAGCTTAAATATGTAAAATATATTATAAATTAGTACATTTATTGCCTTAAAGGTATTTAAATTTTGCTGAGTGAAGACCTGCCTCTTCACTCAGCAAAATTTGAAATAAATAGGATTTTTAAAAAATTCTTTCGAGATGCCGCTACCAGTGCTGCCAAAAATAAATCATGGAGGGTGATAATAAAACTTAACTGTGTCTCGGACTCTCCCCGTGCTGCTTTTGTGACTGAGTTTATATTGTTGACTGGACATGACTGCCTGTGTGCTCACTTGTATCGTTTTAATCTGACTGACTCCCCATTTGTGTGCTTCTGGACAAGTCATGGACGCCTCTCATCTAGACGTGTGCTCTGTATTTAAGAGCTTAGACTGTATTGTGAAAAAATATTGGAGAGCGCGCTGCCTAATGACCTGACGGTCAATGACCTAGTATTTGATAAATAATAATACATAAGCTTTTGTCAGTATTACATAGATTGTTTCAATGAGAATAAAGTAGCATTTGAATCTGAATGGTAGAATTGGTTAGCTTATGATCATATAAATACACCCATGAAAAAAAAATTAGCGCACCAAGAAATAATTGCGGGATCGTAACGAAATTTGGCATGAAGGTACATGTCAGGAAGATATGCAAATGATTAGAAATGCAATGTGATTGCGCATTACGTATAGCCGGTAGAGGACATTTAACGTCGTTCTCAGTGGAGTATAAAACAGGTAACCAAAGCTTGCTTGAGAGTGTTGAAACACTTACAAAGGAAGAGCTGATGTAGACATGCCATTACGCCATTTTCGAAGACAATTGAGCAGCTGTCACAGTTTGAGAGAGAGAGAATCATCGGCATGATGGAAGCTAGTTGTCAGCTACGCGAGAAGCTCGCCAACTAGGTAACTCTGATTGTGTTGTGAGGAGGTGTTGGGACCAGTGGATCCGAGAGATATCATTTACACGAATACCAGTCTCAGGATGCCCTCGACAGACCAGTCGTCTAGAAGACCACCACATCGTAAGAAATGCACGCGTACAGTCAACTGCTTCATCGGCCGCCATCCAGGCACTGGTAGCACCTGCACTAAGGGCCCCTGTGTCTTCTCGAACCATACGAAGGCGTTTGGGTGAAGGACATTTGGGTTCGCGGTGCCCATTACGTGTTCTGCCCTTAACGCCCACCCATCGACGCCTCCATTTGGAGTGGTAACTCGCACGAAGAAACTGGACTTCAGGGGGATGGAACCATGTAGTCTTGTGACGCACACACACAAATCCAGATTCAATCTCAGCAGTGATGACAATCGTTTTCGTGTGTGGAAACCCCGTGTTTAACGCCTCAATCCTTTCTTTGCTTTACAGCGACACACCGCTCTCACAGCTTTTGTGATGGTATGGGGTAACATTGCCTACAATACACAGTCAACCCTAGAATTGATCCGTGGCACCATGACAGCCCAGCGGTATGTCCATGACATCTGTTCCCATGTGTTGCCACTCATGCAACGGCTCCCAGGAGCCATTTTTCAACCAGACAATGCTGAAACTCGCCCAGAAAGGGTGTCACAAGACTGTCGCTGTTACTACCCTTTCTTTGGCCTGTACGTTCCCCATATTTGTCTTCATATGGGATGGCGAGTTGGGCATCTCGTGAGTTTGAACGATCTGTAAGTAAGGTGTGACGGATGTGAATGGCACTTTATCACTAATACTCTTAGACGTCTTTGGGGATTGTAAATTCGCGTATATTTCCAACCAGCTCTAAAAGACGAAGCCGGGATATGCAAATTAGTCAAAGTATTTAAGGAGAGTGTTGTAAGCTATCAGTAGGCTATTACGCCACGGGCTAGGTTGACGGGGTGTTCTAAGAACATTCAAGTTGATTGTGCGATTAGTGTCTCGCTGATAATTAGGCAGTGATCTACAATTGGAAAGTTTGGTGCGCCTGGAAAGTGAGGTAGTAAAAGGAAGGTGAGGTATAAATCCAGATTATCAGATCATAAGAGTAAATATATAATAAAGTTAGAGGGAAGTTAATGAATGCGGGTAATTCAAATTGCGTGTATCTTTCGATCCTCTTATTCCGATAATCCCGTTCGATATTGAGTATAATAGTGTATTAGTATCATATTTCGTGATTTAATTTAATAGTAAGGGTCAATCACATTGACGTAGACATATAGATTAATCTTTGTAATTAGAAGGTTGATAATTGATTCTAGTGAATAAATAAAATTTGTTATCGTAAAAATGTCGTCTGTTCGTTCTTTGCCTCAAATTAATCTTGGTGTCCAAGGTGGAATCAAGGAGGATTCTCACAAAGGTTACAACAAATATGGAAAAAGTCTCAAGACATCATACAGAACTTGTATGCTTCAATGTCCGATCGTATCGCATCGTGCATTCGCTAGTGCATTCGTGCTATTCGGGGTTATACAGGGTATTAAATCCTTTGTTCATTTGTCTTTTTCTCTGAAATAAATTGTCTTTTTTCTTTGACTTTCTAATAATTTACTTACAACAAAGTAGTCATAACGTATGTAAAATTTCGCTTCATTTTGACGATTCTTTCTTGGTGCGCTAATTTTTTTTGTCCATGAGTGTATATTTATAACAGTATACTAGTTTGTGCATTACAATAGATTAAAAAAATTAGAGTTAAAACGGAAACATTTTAATTGTGATATCATCATTATTTTGTACTTAGTTGTATCAAAATGTGCTTTAACGAATTAACAGACAACGAACTTTTTCTTAAATCTTAAATACACATAAAATGAGATTATATTTTGAGGACCCACTGAGATTTTTGAAGATGCGAGGAAAAGTCAAAAAGTAAAGAGGCCTTTGTAATTTTTTTCCCAAGGTTTGATATCCACGCTAATATCCAGCATTTGACGATGGGTACTTGTCAACACTTCTATAGAACGAGTCGCTTGTCTTACCTCGTAGCCGTTAGAGTGTAGTGAACTGTTCAATATGGTAGCTCCATTGTCGATCTGCATCAAGAAGTAAAGGAGGGCAGTGATTCTCTTTTTGTATGCAGAAGGTTTGATGCCAGTGTTGGATACTAGTCATCCCTTCCATCACTATATTCTCAATGACTAGCTGAATGCCCTCAGTGGTTGACATCGAAAGACTGTGCAAGCTTTCGTCGTCACACTAAAGTTTTCACTGTTATAGAAGCGCTCTACCCATTCGTGTATACAGGGTGTATCTAAACTCTGCGGCAAAACTTTAAGGGGTGATAGTACACATCAAGACAAACAATATTAAATAGAATACTTGGTTAATGTTTAGGGTCCGAAATTTCAAATTATTATAAATAACAAAAAAATTGGTCGATTCATTAGTGGTTTTCGCTATAATTATTCTTTTTGTCAGTATTTATTTTCTTTGAAAATAAATTTTAAAACTATAGCTTAAAAATGTCGATAGAGTTAGCTTTAGACATAGTTTTACTGTTAATTTTTGTATCACATTAAATGCTCTCAAAAGATTAAACTTAAACTTAAATTTTGAGCTCAAAATTTGAATTGTCGGGGGTGGGGTAGTAACGCAAACTCAACTGTGTTCAGTTTCCTTCAACCTTCCTTCAGCCTTCCTTCAGTTTCCTTCCTTCCTTTCAGTGTTCAGCCTTGGGCATAGTTCAGTTATTCACGATCTTCGATGTTCGGTCGTAGACTAGGCATCAACTACTACCCATTAAACGTAAAATGAACGAGAGATGGATGACAAAATTAAATAAAAAAGTTATTCATAACAGACATGAGCAATTTCTTCCCGCAAAATAACCGATTATGCAAGTCACTCGATTTGCATCCAAATTGTACTACACAAGGATTTAACTGTATGGTGCTAATTGTATGTAAGGATGCAATGTTCTACTGTAAAGTGTTCCAGCCAACATAATGGCTCGTATGTGGTTCCAACATGACAGAACGCTTGCACAATTCAGCGCAGATGTGCGAAGAGCATTGGATACAGCATATCCAGGGCCATGGATTGGGCGGGGTGGTCCGGTAAATTGGCCGGCACGCTCGCCGGACCTCTCCTGCCTAGACTTCTTCCTCTGGGTCCATATGAAGAGTTTTATTTACACAAGTCTCGTTGACTCCAATGAGGCCCTGATTGCGAAGATAACCGTCGTAGCAGACGAAATCCGGGAGATGCCCGGGGTATTTGTTAATGTTTGACATTTCCTCCCCCGGCGGCGTGAGACCTGCAAATTTGCTGGCTGGCGCTTTTTTGAGCAATTTTAGTGATTCCGCAAGAAAATCATATGTGTACCATTTTCTACGAATCATCATTCATTCAACCTTCATTCATACACACTACGTGCGTATATCAAATTGTTTCCTTTTATATTGAGCAGAGAAGATGCTCATGCCTATTATGAATAATTTTTTTAAAATTTTGTCATTCTGTGGAAGTCTCCTTGGACCTCACTTTGAGAACGAGAATAAATAGGAGTCATGTAAGAACCAGAAGCCATTTTTATAAACAACTTTCTTTATTTGGTTATCTTATCCAAATAGAATCAAAGACTTATTAACAAATATATCTAACTAGTATTATGAGGTTTTAAAGGTAATATCCTTTAAATTAACTTAATTAATGATCCAATTAATTAACAATTAAATAACGATCACGCAGAGATTACCACGATAAGAAATCCCAGGATTATATTTAATAATGTTCCTATTGAACATTTAACTTTAATCTCACTCTTAAAACTTTAATGAGACTTTAATTATAAATCAATAATTACCAACGGAATCTCAACTCTTCTTGAGATTAAATTATCTCCAACAAGAAATCTTCAATTTAACTTCACTATAACTTTCTGCTTCAATCTCTATCTTCTACTGCTCTAACTTTACTATTCCGTTTGACTTAAATACTTTATCTAATCTGCATATAAGAAGGAATTCTGTCCGCTTTTTGGAGTTGATTGGAAATAGGTAGGGAATTAAATTTCCCTAAAAAGGACGACTCAGAAGGTTAGTGATAAAGTTCAGTATAGATTTGTCACAATTCCTCTCTCGTTTACTTCACGTGAAGGAGGTAGTTGCTGCCTGGTCTACGACACCTAGTCCTACTACACCAAGATCGGGAATAACTGAACTCTGTTCAGAGGGAAGGAAGTTTCAAATTTCATCTCTTGAACACAATTCCGCTTGCGCATTTTAACAACAAATTTTGAGCTCAAAATTTGTGTTTAA
Source organism: Trichonephila clavipes (assembly GCA_019973935.1). Taxonomy (NCBI): domain Eukaryota; kingdom Metazoa; phylum Arthropoda; class Arachnida; order Araneae; family Nephilidae; genus Trichonephila; species Trichonephila clavipes. The sequence goes on from BMAU01004466.1 coordinate 562,706, forward strand.
GTCTAAGCTTTTGAAAGCATTTAATGTGATACAAAAAATAACATTAAAAATAGTTGTTCGTTACTCTAAAGTCTAAAGCACCGTCTATCGACATTTTTTAGCTTCATCTTTAAAATTTATTTTTCAAGAAAATTCTGACAAAAAGAACAATTATGGCGAAAACCACTAATGAATCGACCCAGTTTTCTGTTTTTTATAATCATTTGAAATTTCGGACCCTAAACTTTAATGGCACTTATCTCCTTCGGAAAACGTTTGGGACCCTAAGTTTCCTATTTACTATTGTTTGTCATGATGTGTAATATCACCCCTTAAAGTTTTGCTGTAGAGTTAAGATACACCCTGTATAGCTTCGCAATAAATATCTGTCACCATACTGCGCTTGCATTCGACGAATAATTTCCGCAGGTTTCATACCTTCCACAAACAAAGGAATCACTGTCCTTCTTTCCTCTTTGGTGCAGATGGACAATGGAGTTGCCATGTTGAATTGTCTTCTACACTCCTACGACTGCGAAAGAAAATGAGTGACACGTTGTATAGGAGTGTTGCCGACTATCCCCAATTCGTCGCTAGATACTAGCGCTGTTGACAAACCTAGGAAAGAGGAATCGCAGTCTCTTTACTTTTTGACTTTCCATCATAGTGAAATATTTTAAATCCAGAAACTTGTTTTAAAATAAATTTTGATAAATTAAAATACTTACAAATTTTTTCATCTCTTTTTTTTTAAACTTTAAGTTGCATTTTAAAATCCTGAAAGATTATAGGAATCGGACGGATAATCCTTTATCTACCGACAGTATTTATAAGTACCACTCACTTTAAAATTACATAGAATAACCATTTTTATGAATACTCTGACGATCCTTAGCAGGAATATTCTTTGGGATCCACTCTTCCAAGATATATGGCAGCACGGGTTCTATGATGAGTATTTTAGGGGTAAGGTGAATAGTTTTAGAGCAGAAATTGTGTTGTTTTTTAGCTGGCATTTTGATCGGAATGCGAAGATTGTCCCTTTTGTTCCGAAATGAAATTAATGTCAAAATGTGTCTTACTTTTTTATTGTATGTTACTGATTGCCTTAGAAAATGATACGACCATTTATTTTAAGTGAACAGTGTATGTAATTAATTTTATAGATGAATATCTTGATTCGATAAATTAGCTCAAACGGATTAAATTTACCAAAGATGAGTATTTTGTTTATGTTATATCCTTTAATTTTTTCAATGTAGTGATCAGAAAAAAAATATTGCACTAAAACTGAAGTGAATCATAATGAGGTAGATAAGGGGATAAAAGTAATTTTTTTAGTTATAAGATCTAATAAATATTTTTAAAAATTATTTTTGCAATTTTCTAATTTCTCGAGTAATGACTTTCAATAATTTATCGACAAGTTAAAATCTTGTTCTATTACGTTTATTATTTACAAGTCTTGCCCCTGTTTTGCTTTATTAATACTTTAGATACTCTTTTAAGTAGTACTTATCAAATTTTCAATAGTCGCGACCCAATATTCAATCATAATTTTCATCATCCTGCCCTACAAACAGTAACAATGGACTGAATTCAATAACACAAAACTTCGATGCTAAGGCTACAATACGACTGTTATCTCTTAAGTGCAACCAGCGAATATAAACGTCTCGCTCAGCCAAAGCGTTAATTGCCTCGGACGGTTTTTAATCGTACTTCTGAAGTACGATCTTTTCCGTGCTATCCATAAAATTATAACGAAGGCTTTGAAATGCAATTAAAATACCTTGACAGTGCTTGCGAAGGATTTACTTATGTCAAAGTATTTGCTTATTTAATCTCCTCCCCCCTCCCAATATATCACATACGCTTTCGTACGTGGAAAATGAAGGCAATGGCTAGTTTTTATATATAGTTTAAAATATGACAAGCCCATGGGGTCATTAGTAAATATTAAAATTGTTCTTAACTAATTATTGTTAAACTAATTATAAAATACATAGTGCATTACTGATACATTTATAAGTGTATTATTTCAGTGTAAATGTGTATTTAACTTTTTATTATGTCGAAATGTATTTTGTTTGTTTACTTTCAAAAAATTAATAATGTTTTTAAATAATCTTTTATTTTCGACTTTTCAATATCACCCCCTCCCCTTCGTAAAGTTATCATGACTCCTTGGGGATACGCCCTAGGAAGGCTGCTCTAAAGAAATTGAATTTGCTTATGTCCAGAGTATTGTACTCATAAACACCTTTTTATTGTATTCATTTCTTTTCAATTAAAATACGTGAAAAATATAATTCCAATGAATACAACTTTTCATCTTAAGTGGGGAGGGGGAAGATGATATTTTTAGATAAATATTTTATTTTTTTTAGAGAATTATTAGGAATTTTATAAGCAAGATGGAAATTTTATTATGAATAATGGTGCTTAGATAATCAATTTTTTTTTAATATTTTTGCCAGAAGATGGAAAAATAGCATTTATGCGCTGTTGTGAATTCAAAAAGAAGTCTTTGCAAATAAATAGAAATAAAAATATATGATAGATATTGAAAATTATAGGGTTTGATTTAGATCTCAAGCATCTTAATTTAAAATAGATATCCCATTACTTTAATGAAATGTGTATATTTTTATAAGAATACTTTAAATATTTGAGTCATGCTTTTTGGTTTTGAGAAAAATAATTTGAAAATGTTTCAATTTTTGGATATTTGGAAAAAAAGAATTATTTTGTAAATGATACAAAATGTTTAATTGTATGTTTTGTCTAATGAAAAAACATAAGATATAAAAAAACTGTCGTATGAAATTTTTTGTTGAATACTGAATACAATAAAATATCGAAAATGATTTCATGAAATGAAATCTTGATATTGATTTTTTGAGTGTGAATTGTTTTTTAGCAATTCGGTCTGTAGTTTTATATTTTTTCGCTCTTTTAAGTTCATCTTTTATTTGTAAATTTATCGAAATGCTCCCATTTTGAAATGCTTCTTAAAACTTATTCTACTGAAGTGTTGATATATACTTTAAAGTTTTGTGGTCACCCAGCAGATAATGAAATGACGATTTTGGTGTATTAAATATGATAAAATGGAATATTTTAAATGAGAAAAAAATCACCAAGCAATACATTGCAGAGATTCTCATGATTGTCTTCAATCTCGTGACACGTTATCTTTCCCCATTTAAGATTTTTAGAATTCAATTTGGTTATCTATGTAGTTTGAGTTTTTCAGTGTCTATAAAATGCCTTTCTAGATATAAGTAAGTTATGATAATCATATAAATAGCGTTAAGACCGTGCATTGTTTTGGGTCCATGTTTCACACATAGTTGACATGGATAAAAAAATAGCTTCATAATTTTTTGCTTTACAGTGCTAAGAAGTAAATAAAAATGTGCATGATTGATTTAGTTCCATTTAAGCGAGAGATTCTGGGCTAGAGAATCTTTTAAATAATCTTGAAAAAAATCCTTATATATTTACTATGGTAAGTAAAAAATTATTAGATTCTAATGAAGTATTTTATCTAAGAAACAAATTTATAAAATAAAGAATACATAATTATATAATGGACCTCACTCACTTTACTCACTCTCTCTCTCTCCAAGAAGTGAATGTTAGGGGACTAATGCTTCTCCATGACAATGCATCTTCTCATCCAACCAGACAAACAGTTGAGTTTCTTAAGCCAAGCCAAATTAAATTGATAGAGCATCCACCTTAGTCTCGGATCTAGCTATGTGAGACTTTTAGTTATTTTTAACCTTTAGAAAAACTTACGTGGACGTCGTTTTCATTCACAAGAAGTAATTAATGTGACTACAAATTCCATTTTCATCAATTAAGAGAAATGAATGTTTGGAGGCATTTTATCTGTGAGAAATTCATCCAAGTAAGTGAATTAATGCTGGGAAAGACTACTTTGAACACTCCTAAAATTTGTAAGTATATCTTTAAAAACCTAGATATTTTTCAATAATTTCAGAATGACCATCGTATATATGAATGAATAGTTGTATGTGTAATTAAAAAAATTATATTCCATTTTAACTCTATTCTGGAAGACTGATCAAATCATCCAGTTCCATTGTTGAAGGTTAGATTGCTGAGAGAACATAATCTTTGGTTGATATATTCATGACCACAGTAGCTGAGTATTCCAGATCGTAAACATGAGTCGTGCGTTTATTCAGTCAAGCTTTGAGTCATATTATTCCTATAGACCAGAAGTGTACATGGGCTGGTGTACGTTGACTTTGTCGATTCCTTATATTAGCGTGGAAGGGAAGTATAGCCGTTGGTTTCCAATTGGTAGTAGAAGGGAAATAAAATACTTTCCGCGGACCAACAGGTAGAAATTCAACCTATTGAGGCAATAGCAACATTCTAAAATGGATAGTGCAATATTTGGTACAAGCGATACTGTTAACGCATCCGGGGTAGCCGACGGAACAGTGGATGATGTTCTGGGTTCTGTTCCGGGATTTTGGTTGAGAAATTTGCGACGAGGGTACTCAATATTCTACAGTTAAACATCAATAGCATGCAAAAGAAACTGGACGAAGTATCTGACATTCTCTATCAGAATTACATCCATTTAGTCTGTCTGAAAGAAGAAAAAATTAAATCCTAACCTTAACAAGAAAAAAAAATCTCAAAGGCTATTTTACAATTCGTAAAGACAGAGAGGACAGTCCCGTTGGAGGACTTGCGTTCCTCATTAAATCTGTGACGGATCTATTCGCGTTTCTCCAAACTAATCCTCTTGGGAAATCTTAGGGTTATCAATTCGTGTTATTCACAACCAACCCTTCGGAAGAAGAGAATCGTGATATTTAAATTAACTTACTATAAATAGGCGAGGGTTTCTAGCTTGAGTGAGAGAAGGAGGGAAGATATGCTCGAGCCAGGTGAGATAGCTACTGAAGGTATACTATTAGAATTAAAGCGATTTGATTCTTATTAAGAGGATATTTTAAAATGACGGTTGTTCACTAGGATTAATTTGATATTAGATTAAATCGGATGATAGGTTTGATCCCTTACCAATATAAGGATTGAGTTTGATAGTCTCCTAATCGTTAGAGTTTTACTGTCATTGTTCAACTTTCACGGTTAGCATTGAGACATTCTCTTACTATTATAAGTTGAAATTGTGTCTGTTCTTTGTGTAGAATTAAATAGATTAGTTGGGTCTTGTCGAGTGTTTCTTCCCTACCTCCCATACATCCATGTGCCTGCGAGAGAGGCCCGAGCCTCTTACAAGTCCAATGACATTAAATTAAAAAAGTACCAGACCATCAGAAGCTATGACTTGGAAAGTGATACTAAGAATCAATCTATCTATTTTTCCTCCCGAATCACTCCATAAGAATCGTAAACAACACAGATATTAATGTCGACCTCCTATTTGAACACGTCAGTTGAAACGATTTTTGTTTTGGGAAACTTTCTCAAGCTCCAGACCTGCCTTCCCAGACCAGTTAATGGGCCTTTTAGGACCAATATAGAAATGCATTAAATACCTTGACAAGACAAGAAGAAGAAGACGTATGGAGAGTTAGATGGAAATTTAGATATAGTCCTTATCGCGAATAAAATAATTGTGACGTTAACAAACAACCAATCAAACAGTTTCATGAGATATTCGGGACATTTTGTAAGCATTTAAAAATAGATTCTTTATTTTACCATTTGGAAGATATGGATTCTATGGTATTATACTAAGAAAAGGTAAGAAATCTGAAATTAACAATGAAAATGTAATTTAGGCGACAAAATTGTTCCTTTGATTTACAATACTTTGATTTCCTAAATGCTTAATTTTTTATAGTACATCTCTATACTAATTAAAAAACCTGAAGCTTTTTTAAACGTTATTCGTTTTGTGGGAAGTGTGGCAATGTATCCCATTTATATGTTTTTCTGCAATTAAAATTAGCAGGCTTATGTTAGATATAACTATTGAAATTGCTGTTTATTTAAAAGTATTCTTTTTTGTGATGAAGCAAATGTAAGTACAAATGCAAATGCAAATGTATATTACAAAACTTTTGGTTATCATTAATTAAGGGAGAATATTTTTAAGGGTTATTATTATAAACTTAAATTATCAAATCGCATTTGTTTTTAAAATGTAGAAAAAAACAAAATACTTTCATTCTTGAAAAATAAAACATGTTTTACAATGTATCTTTTACCTACCAAATTCGCATACTTGTAAAAAAATTAGTGATACATTTAATTGAAAGCATATTTATATTACTATATTTAATTAGCATTTTTTCAACACGTTTTCTCACTTTTAATTAAAAATGCCATTTTAAATGAATGTGAAATTACTTAGAATTAGAAAAAGAATCCGTCAACTCAAGTGATGCAAAGAAAGTTGAACAGAAGAAAATAAAATGAAAACATTTTTAAGTTAAAAAAAATTATCATATGAGCTAAATATATACAAAAAAAGTAAATAAATTAATTTTCCTTCTGGAATTTGAAAATTCCTTTCATGTACAAACTTAATTTTTTTGTTTCCTCCCTTTATTTTCTTTTAGCTTTATTCAATAATCTACTTCTTATTGCAATTCTTTTGGAGGCCAGAAGTATTCTTAAATATTTTTTATTTACTAGTTACATACCCCAGACGAGTAAAAATCACAATACTATATTGAAATTAGTTTTATAAATCTAAAAATCAAATGATAGAGTACAAAGCATTCGCATCCGAATCAAAAGAAATCCTCCTGCTTCCCCTTTGTTTTAAGAAAAATAAGAGAGTTACCAAAACTCGTGGAATTATTCGAAAATTCTCATTAATATTAAAGCAAGTCAAAATCTTGGGTTAAGTTGTTTTCCAGACTACAGAAATCTAAAAATAGTTTTTTTAGATGAATAGAGAATGCATGGAATATATTTGCATATATTATTCCATCCCCGAGATAAATATTCTGTTGGAAAATGAAAAATTTGAAAATGAATATTGGAAATCGAAGATGTTAAATTGTCTTGCAAAGGTAGTGTGAATGATTTATGAGCAAAGTATTGATTGATTATCAATTCTGCCGTCTATAAATCACGCATGCGAGATTTTCTTTTAATCCACATAATACCTTTAGGTTAGAAATGGCTTAATCCTATTTTATTTGAATGTACTACAAAATCAAATCTTCGGTAGATTGATGTTCGAAACAATACAATAAATTCATGAATAAATAAAATGCATTTATGAAACTTGATTGAAATCTTCAGCGCATCAAGAAATTTGAAACAAATCCTTAAGAATAACAACACATTATGGGCAACATTGTTTTTAATCAAAACTGACAACAATTTGAAACATATAATTGTTATTTATAATACATTTTCCATATGTATATGTATTTTTTTTATTCTTGCAAAAAAAAAGACTTAGAAACAAAACAGTGAAAGTTAATTTGATTAAACGTTTAACAAAATAAAAACTATATCCTGTTTTTCCGATTGATATTTCGGTAACTTCCCTACCAAAGTGGCTACGGTAACCTGGTAGTTAACCGAACTCTAATGGTATTCTAGTGGTCAAGGTAACGGACTCATGGCTCTCCCTCACAAGTTCGAGCCTAGTACCGCTGAAGACCCACCCTGCAGAGAGGTCAAATACACCTTAAAGACGTAGGGGCTCAAATGTCTCCCGTTGGTGAGGCGTGGAAGTTAGGAGAGTGGAAGACCAGATCAGATGCCATCCTCGTCACTTGACCATAGTTCAAAATTACGAGATGCGTCGTCAAAATCCCTCGTGTTGCTGAATAGTGTGACTTTAATACACACTCAATCACTAACTCGAACTTTAATGTCACTGAAAAGCCATCGTGTAGAGGTGTCGGCACACGTTAAATTTATCAAAGGTCTCACGTTGGAATGGTGTGGAGATTATGAGAAGAGGTGCTGGCTGAGGTGTGCCCTCGTCTCTTGACCATGGTTTTAAATTACGAGGTTCGTCGCCAACAGACTTCGTGTTGCTTTAGAGTGCGAGGTTAATAAACACTCTCTCCCTTTCTAGCAGTAGAAACATGTTCAGGTTCCATTACAGACCACCGTGTAAAAGGGCTGATGCACGTCAAGTCTTATGAGGCTTAAAGTTCTCGCGTTGGCTTGGTATTGAAGTAAGGAGTGATTGTTTGTTAACATCGCACTTAAAGCAACACGAGGGCTATTGTAGAAGTTTGGAGAGTAGGTTCACAATTTAGGTATCGTCGCAAATAACTTTAGTGTGTTTTCGGATTGTGGTGTTGATAAAAGGTCATCAAGTAATTCACCTAAAAATAGCCAACATTTTGGAAGGATTTTTAAGTGTTTAAGTGAATATGTTGTTGAAGTTTTGTTCGGATGTATTTAGTCAGAAGTACTTTGTCAGAATTTTTTTCTTAATTGTATTATTTTAGTTTTCACCTTTAATATTTTGGAATCACCAAAAAAAGAAACGGAATCGTTTTTATTCAAATTATTTCTACAACTACAGTTTTATGCTATAAATAGTACAGTTTTTCATTATCATCTTGTTAATAAAATTATAAAATTCAATTTGTTTTAAAGTTTTAAATTTTAAATAATGTAAGCTTTTAAGCAACAAGTATATCTTTTGATTAAAAAAATAAAATACATTACATTCAAAAAGATATTTAATTTTGGCAAATATTTATACTGTACAGAACCCCATGTACTTTTCAAAAGTATCATCAAAATGTCTTACAAGAAAATTAATCTATGTTATATATATATATATATAACTATGACCAAGACAAAAACCTAGTTGGAAGTGATAGTTTTATTAAAGTTTATTATTAGTTATTTATCTAACGCCCGTTCTTGGCTTCTTGACCATTTGACGCCAAACATCCAAGTAGTGACATTGTCATTCAGGTACTCATCGAGTCCAGTGCAATGGAGCATTTGCTCGCCATCCATCCTGGCATGATCGCAGAGCGAGCAGGCTTAGTCAGCAGCCAGACCAGGCAGTGGAGGTATACTCCCAAAAAGTCATGTCCGGTGGTTAGGCGAATGCAGGCAACAGCCTCGGCTGTCTACAGGTCCCTCGAAGTAGGACCCACAGTGGCCAGGGTTTCCCATGGCTTTCCATGGCTCTTGGTTTTTGGGTCACGGCAGTACATTTGTCAGTGTATGTGGATATAATGCTCTTGACTCCTCTGAGAGTTAAAGGGAGTTTCGGTTGAAAAATCTCGACTCACTGCTTGTAATTTTGGTCAGCTCTCTCATTGCTGGGGATTCCTACATGACCTGAGACCCACGGTAAGACTAAAGTCCAGCCATATGGAATAAGATCCGCAATTTTAGTTCGGCACTGAATTGTGATAAGACAGTCAGTTAGTGTGGTACTGCTTAAGGCTGAAATTACAGCTTGAGAGTCTATGAAGACAACGACATTTGCAGGAGATAGGCCATCCGCTAGTAATTAATGAATGGACAGCCGAAACCACACTATCGTAATTGTATACGCTATTATTAAAAATCACCTTTAAAGGTAGAATTGTGAGTACCTCTCAAAAAAAAGGTACTCTCGCCTTGGAGTCCGATGCTTTTTATGTGTAATATTTTACGTCACATTAATGATTTGTTTCATCAAATCTCAAGAAATTTGAAATGTAATTTAACTTTAAATAAAGTGTCTATGAATCTATCTTGAACGCCTCTTTACTATCTTCAAGTAGGTTTATTGTTGCTTTAAGAAATGGTTCGTTATTTTCTTACCTGACTTGTTGTTACTTAACTCGATTTGGAAACGCCATCTCTTGCTGCACCTAGAAGTAGTTACTTATTTCTTAATAATTGAATTGGTCTGAAAAGAAATAGTATCTTGAAAGCAGAGACGACCACACCCGAACGAGTTTGAACTAGAAGTGTTTATTTACGCTAACGAATATTACAACGGAATGCGCAGAGCGCCATCTGTAGACTGTAAGATTAAACATACCGCCCCCTTGAAACACGGAGGGGTTTCAAAATTAATGAATTAACTTAAACACTAAGTTGTTAAACATGCTAATGAATTACGTATAAGAATTAACATACTAAACATAATGATGAATTAAGTATAAGAATTAACATACAAATTTACAATAAAGTACACTTCTAAATTAATGAAATTAAGCAATGAGATTTACAGAAGTATAGATGACCTCAACAATGCTGAAAGAAAAAATTAGGTATTATTCACAAATGTTCAAGTGTTTATAGGAAGTGGAACCAGTTTAGCAATTGGTCTCACAAGTTCACTAGCTTGAGATTTTACCTTAACCACACGAACCTTACCGTCCTTACCAGGGAATGTTTCCATGACTTTCCCTAATTTCCACTGTAGTGGGGGTGAGTTGTCGTGCTTGATTAACACAAGATCTCCGATGTCAAGGTTCTTTTGAACGATGCGCCATTTCGATATTGACTGCAGCAATGTCAAGTACTCTGAAGACCATCTATTCCAAAAATGTTGAGTCATTCTTGTAAGCAATCGCCAACGGTCGCAGTGGCGAAGGTCGTCTGGAACTGTAGGTTGCGGGGTAGCTGTTAATGCCTTTCCTATCAGAAAATGTCCTGGTGTGAGAACACAAGGATCATCTGGACTGCTAGATAATACACATAGTGGCCTGGAGTTGAGGCATGCCTCAATTTGGCTTGATAACGTGGATAGTTCTTCGAAGGTGAGACTAGTGACTCACTAGTCTACTCGGAAAAGTAGAACTTCTTAACCAGTCGGGTCCATTGAACCACAAGTTGCACTTTTCTAGTTTAGTTGGGGGTACCCCTCTCATTCCACAGTCAGCAGGATTCTCCAGACCACTCACAAAGTTCCAGTGCACATTAGGAGTCAGCTCTTGAATTTGTGCCACTCGATTAGCTACGAACGGTTGCCATCTCCTCGGTTCGGACTTCAACCATGCCAGTGTGATCTTGGAATCAGACCACGCAAAGGTCTCGGAAATTGGCACGGTTAAAGTTGAAAAGGTAGCTTGTAACAAATTGGCAAGCAGCAAAGCAGAACAAAGCTCTAGTCGAGGTAGAGACTGTGTTTTTACTGGAGAGACTCGTTTCTTAGAAGTTAGCAGTCTAGATACTATGGTTTGGGTTGCATCCTTGGAACGAATGTATATAACTGCACAGTATGCCATTTCTGAAGAGTCACAGAACCCGTGTACTTGTACGTCTATAGCCTGTGGAATGAGAATGCAGCGTGGGATCTTGATATTTGTAAGTAGAGGAAGCTGTTCTTGAAATATTCTCCATTGCCTTGCTAGAGAATCTGGTTGCTCTTCTCGTCCCAGCTTAGATGGTGACTTCATAGCTCTTGGAGGAAGATTTTAGAAATGACAACTGATGGTGCCAACCAGCCCAAGGGGTCAAAATTTTGGCGACTTCAGAAAGTACCTTGCGTTTAGTCCACACATCAGTCTCGTTCACGGTGATGGTAAAGGTAAACTTGTCAACATCTGGAAGCCAAGCTATTCGCAAGATCTTGACAGGTTGGTCATCTTTGATCGTGTGTTTGGAATCAACTGCCTTTAATTCTTCTGGAATGGTTGCCAATACGTCAGGATCGTTAGACACCCATTTGCGCAGAGAAAATCCTCCTCTTTTCATCATCTCCTGCAGCTCTGACACTAGCTGAATGTCTCCCTTCTTTGTCGCACTTCCACTCAGCAAGTCATCAACGTAAAAATGACTAAGGGTAGCTCTTGAAGCGGCTGGATAATTTTCTTGTTCGTCAATGGCAAACTGTCGTAAGGTTCTCGTAGAGAGGAATGGTGCTGAGGACGTACCATACGTAACAGTTGTTAGGCGATATTCCCTTATAGGTTCGGTTGGAGAATCCCTCCAAAGAATTCTTTGCCTGTCTACGTCTTCCTCGTGAACTTTAATCTGGCGAAACATCTTTTCAACATCAGCGCAAATGGCTACACTGAAAATTCGAAACTGGATAAGAATAGGGAAAAGTTCTGGCTGCACTCTTGGCCCAACCATAAGCAGATCGTTGAGAGAGAGTCCAGAAGAAGTTTTACTGGAGGCGTCAAAAATAACGCGAAGCTTTGTTGTACAGCTGGTGTCTCTAACAACTCCATGGTGAGGAAGGTATAAACTTTTTATGTTATTAATTTCAGAGTCCGGAACAAGTTCCATGTGCTTTAGATCTAGGTATTCCTTTATGAAATTTCGATACAGCTTGTATTTGTCAGGATTAGAAATGAGATGGCGTTCCACGCTGATTAGCCTACGAATTGCATTTTGTTTTGAATTACCTAACCGCGTCGTCGGAGTGTGAAATGGCAACTTTACTGTGTATCTGCCATTCTCATCCCTAGAATGTGTCTTTACGAAATGATCTTCACAAGCCTCTTCTAATGAAGTTAAAGGTTTGGCACATGGCACAGAATCTAATTCCCAGAATTTATTGATTAGCTGATCCGACACTAACTGAATATGATTGACATGGAAAGAATTTTGACCACTAGAATTTGCTTTGCCTCCAGTTATCCAACCCAATTCTGAACGAATGGCAAATGGCTTATCCTTACCCAAAGATAACGTTTGACCCTTTAGCAATGGCAAAGTAAGGTCAACACCAAGTAGCACATCAATTGGACTACTCTTGTAAAATGCTGGATCAGCCAGAGAAATATCCCCAAATAATTCACGCATTGAGGAACCTAAATCATGATGTGGGATCATGCCTACAATTTTGTTGATCACATAGACGGACGCATGAAAAGAATTTTGAGATGAAAAATGTGAGGTAAATTGAATCTCAGCAAGCCCATTTAGACGCGTATCGGATGCGCCCAAACATGATATACGCACATTGGCCTTTTCCTTTCGCAAGCCTAGCCTTTCAATACATTCATTTGTAATAAGCGAAGCCTGGCTTCCGCTATCCAGAAGACATCTACAGGTCTGATAGTTACTCCAAATATATCTCTTACTTGAATTAGAGATGTGCAAAGAAGAATTTGAACATCTGATTTCACATCAGAAATACACGATGTAACATCCACAACTCTAGAATTTTCGCTTGGTTCACTATTACTTGAAATAGGGATAGGTGAAAACACAGGAGCGTTGACAGAAAGTTCTCTAGAATTTAACACATTTACAGCGCCTTGTCTTCCCTTAGCACTAACATTTTCAATATGAAGTAAACTGTGGTGGGGTTTCTTGCACTTTTTACATCTAAACTTGCTTTTGCAAGTTTTCACACTGTGAAACTGAGTTAAACAGTTAAAGCAAACATTATTCGTTTTAGCGAAATCTGAACGGCCTTGAACTGACAATTTTAAGAATGTATCACATCTCGACAATGTATGATCTCCATTACATAAAGGACATTGTGACTGGGCGTTGGACGCGACCAGAGTCACCTTCCTTTGAACATTTCTCTTAGTAGTTGAACTCGTAATGGATCTCGCTTGTGTTGCAAGGAATTGCAACAATTCGTCTAACCTTGGGATGACATCTGTTGAAAAGGTTCTCTCAAACCAAGTTCTGGAATTCGGATCAAGCTTAAACAATATCATATGCATTAAGAGTGTATCTGAAGTTGGGTCAACCTGGTATTCAAGGGACTCCAACATCCTTACAAATTCCTTAGTGGAATCTATCAAATTTAGAATTTGTGTGGATGATTCTCCACTTAAGGGCGTTATGTTAATAAACTTTTTAATTAAGGAGGACATAATTTCTCTTTTATTAAAATATCTATCCTTTAGCAATTTCCAAGCGATTTCGAAATAATCATTGGTAATGGATAAAGAATTAATGATTTTTAATGCATCGGATTTTAAACTGATCCTTTAAATATTGCAACTTTTGCGCTCCCGTTAAATCGTTATTGTTGGAAACTGCAGCTTCAAAAAGATCAGAAAATGCAAGCCACTCCTCAGTTACACCAGAAAATATAGGTAGGAATAATGTAGGAAGTTTCACTTCAGCTGACCGAGTTGAGACTAAACTGTGACTTGAACCTTGGTTTTTAACATCAAAATCGGAATTTACTACAGAAGGCATAAGCTGAGTGTCTATAGCGACAAGTATTTCTTCTAAGGTATCTAAAATGTCGTCCTTTTCCGTACAATAAGTTTCCTCGTCCTTTTCCTCGCAAATACTCTCTATCTCTCTTATAATAGAATTCAAAATATTTTTTATTTCAGTTCTAAATTCCAAGAATCTATTTTTCCGAGCCAATAAACCAACATTATTTAATTTCTCAATTTCCTCTTCTGTTTTGTTTTGCAATTTCGTAATCGAGGATTTGACGTTCTTTTTTTTTTTTTCAATAAAACCTCAATATTCTTTTTAATATAGCAAAGAATAATTTAAAGAAAACAAATAAAAAAAAACGCAGCTACGAATGACTAATTGTTTAGTCGAAAAAGATACGATTCCTTTGGCGCCGCGGAAGAGGGGAAAAGAGCGGGGGAGAAATTCTAAAAAGAATTACTACGGAACATATACGAATAGGAAATTTAACACACAAGTGAGGTAAAACGAAACTGAAGTTTCTTGTTACATATGATACAGGAATGACAATGGCAGAAACACACAAATAATTTACCACTTAAGAATGATCGCACAACAATCAATTAAACATTGAAATAACCATATATATAAGAAGATTAAACTTTTGAATATACATGAATTTGAGATATTTCACTTCGAAAGTTTCTTTTTAAACTTAGTACACACACACACACAAAAAAAAAATAATTAGAATTTTTCATCAATTGAATTATGACAATATCTTTTAGAAAAATATTGCCGAAAGAACAACAAGCCAGAAGTTTTGAATTAGAATGTTTCACAATATTGAACTCCGGCTACGGTTCGACCAAAATGTTGGAATAAGGAATGGTTCGTTATTTTCTTACCTGACTTGTTGTTACTTAATTCGATTTGGAAACGCCATCTCTTGCTGCACCTAGAAGTAGTTACTTATTTCTTAATAATTGAATTGGTCTGAAAAGAAATAGTATCTTGAAAGCAGAGACGACCACACCCGAACGAGTTTGAACTAGAAGTGTTTATTTACGCTAACGAATATTACAACGGAATGCGCAGAGCGCCATCTGTGGACTGTAAGATTAAACATTTATTCAGATCCTTTTTCCAAGTCAATGTGTTTCTTAGAACTTCAACAACTGCTACTTATATGTATACGAGGGTCACTCTGAAGTTTTTGAGATGCTCCTAGGCTTTTAAAGTTATACCTGCAGAATTTTAGGAGTGTTCAAAGTAGACTCCCCCAGCATCAATGCTCTTTTCTTGTAAGAGTCCCCCGCCTCTTTCCGGAGCACCAGATGTGTGTGTGGTGGGGAAATGTAAGAAACACTCGACAAGGTTCAACTCTAATCTATTTATTTCAACATTAAGATCATACACAATACCAACTGATACTATTAAGAGAATGTCTCAATAAAAACAAAGTGGAACAACGACAGTAACACGTGAGTGATTAAGCGACTAATAAACTTTATGCTTCTTTTAATTAAGGATCTAACCTATTATCTGACTTAATCTAATCTTATATCAATCTATGTGAACAATCTTTACTTTAAAGTTTACTTTCAATAATAATCAAAACTCGATAATTCTAATATTATACCTTTAGTATAGATTCCACCTGTCTCGAGTATATCTTCGTTCCTTCTCTCTTTCACGCTAGAAAATTTCACCTATTTATATTAAGTTAATTTACATATCACGATTCTCTTCTTCCGAAGGGTTGGTTGTGAATAATGCGAATTTATAGCCCAAAGGTTTCTCAAGAGGATTAATTAGAAGATCGCGTATAGATCCGTCACACTCTTTTTTGTGTTCAGTTAGATTATGGGGAACCCAACACACAACAAACTACTTTTTTTTTTTTCATGAATAATTTTGTGTATGGCTGCGGATCCAATGTTAAGTTCCTTCTGTATTATTTGGTAGGTACAGCGATTAGAATCCATTAACATTTTTCGAATGGTAGAGATATTATTCGAGATTAAGCTGGATTCACACCAAGGCTATCAGCGCCGAGCGTTGAGCGTCTAGCCAATCAGAGACTTCATCTAACCCAAGATGAAGTCTCTGAATGGCTAGACGCTCAACGTTCGACGCTAACAGCCTTGGTGTGAATTCAGCCTTACTAACCACCGTGGCTTTCTTGTGTGTTCTTCATCCTGAAGAGAATTGCGACTACTGCAAAATTCTTTAAACCATCTGAATACAGCAGCACGGCATGGAAATTCATCCCCAAATGCTATTTTCAGCCATTGAAAGCATTCTTCTTAATTTAATCCAGCATTAAACCATAGAAAATCATAGCCCAATAATGCTCTCGCGTCAACTCCATTTTCTCTTCAGCTTAAAATTTATTCTACGCTAAACAACTTGAAGTGTGTTAATAAAAAGTCATCTGCTCTGTGTTAAAATACTTTCTATTTCCATTTTAAAACTTTAATTTTTTTTGTAACTTCTCGTCTGCGCGTATCTCAAAAATTTCAGAGTTACCCAGTATATATTCTTTCTACTAATAGTTTACGTTATATAATTATGACCAAGGTAAAAACCTAGTTGGAAGTAATAATTTTATTAAAGCTTAAACGTTATTATTAAAAGTCACCTTTAAATGTATAATTGTTAGTACCTCTCAAAATGAAAGCTTATTAGACATAATTAATTCAAACCAACAACAATCAAGTTGGTGTTAAAATTAAGTATTCAATTTATTTAAAAAAACAATTTTTGATATTGGGAAAATATTATTGAATTTTTAATTTTATAATTGACAATATAAGTCACATTAAGCATATAATGTTCGACCTTTTTTAATGCTAAGCATTAAATGGCACTAGAAGGCAGAGAAACATTTATTAATCATACTAATCATGCATAATATGATCATTAGGTAAAATGTATTCCATAACCATTTTAGTCAATTGTATGCTAAGAAAATTCTACAGATAAATGTTTTATCATATTTTTCGAAAACTATTTCATGCCATAAAAACGGGCAAAAAGGGATAAATTACAAGTAAATAATTAACAACATTTTGTATATGAACATCAAATGGATAAAGTTAAAACCTTTTTTGCTGTATCAGTTCAATATAATTAAGGGGAAATTAACGATAGAATAATGAATCCGAATAATTATTTCCTCCTTTAAGTATTTAGTTAAAACATTACTGTATTTTTTCATCTCCTAACATTATGAAAAGAATAAATATAAGAGAGAACGGTCAAAAATAATAATTTAAACATAAAGTCTCGTTAAAACTGGAGCTATTTTCAATCGGTTTTGCTTAAGAAAAAAATACCTTTC
Organism: Trichonephila clavipes; assembly: GCA_019973935.1. Taxonomy (NCBI): domain Eukaryota; kingdom Metazoa; phylum Arthropoda; class Arachnida; order Araneae; family Nephilidae; genus Trichonephila; species Trichonephila clavipes. The sequence goes on from BMAU01004466.1 coordinate 580,056, forward strand.
TCTAACGAGGTATTTCCTTTCTCATTTAAATGTACCGCTGGTTCAGATAATGGCATGGCAAAACAATGATTGTTCGTTAGCTTTAAAGGTAATTTTAATGATAGGGTTGTGCTGTTCAAAAGACATTTTGAAATCTGAAATGCTTTTATATGCAAATAAATTGCATTTATTTAGATTTTTTAGTTATGCATTTGTTGATTAATTTAATTCTTTATCAAGTTAGATTTAAATTCTAGTTTTCCTGTTAATAGATAATTTTTGATTTATTGTTAATCAACATTGCAGTTTGAAGCAACAAGAAAGCTACTGGCTATAGATCACGTCTTTTTAAGCCTTGATCAAGGGACGAGAATGACGTCTATGCTGACACTCGAATCTCCAAATTTCTAAGCCATTTCAACGTGAGAGTTTTAAGCCACCACAGATTTAGCGTGCATTACGCTCTATATACATCAAATCTTTAAAGGCACTATGACTCTAAAGCATAGATTCTCAACCTTTTTTTTTTTTTTGTTGTTGCGGTGCACTTTTAACAATTTCAAAATTTGGTGCCACACTAACAATAAAATAAGTTTAAAAACATTTTACTTACCTATAATACACAATTTAAAATAGTTTATGGTAGTAATCTCCAATGTTAAATAAAATAATATGTACAACAAAGGCTACAAAATGCTTATTGAGTAAATAATTACAGATTAATTATAAGAATGCATTTAACTCTAAATTAATCTCTTGATGATTTTTTATAATTTCTTTTCTATCTGATCGTAAAAATGATGATGTCCCTCTCATTTCGTTCTCTACATTTAAAAGACTGGTTCTTTTTTCATTTTTGTACTTGTTATTGGTGAAAATCCGAATTCATACAAATAAGATGTAGAAAGTTGCAACAATAATTTTAAAGTTTTTTTCTGGCTGTTATGGGATAATCACCTCTAATTTTAATCCATAATGAATTAATTGATTCTTCCAAATATTTTGAAATTATATCTCAATTATTACAGCTTAAAATTAGTTCTTCATTTAAACTTCAGTTATATACAGATGTATCCGTTATCGCAAAAGGATTACGAACCCAATCAACTTTTTTATATCTAAATTTGGGAAGTAATGAATAACACTCTCCTTTAGTGTTGTCAAATGGTGAAAAACAATTTTATGAATAGTTCAATTCTATAAAATGGCCAAATGATTCGGTTTCGGAATTTAATTTTTTTCTTAGAGTATAAATAATAATTAAAAAAAATAGCGAGACAGTGATTGAAAATCATTGCTCGAATAGCTTCTCAATTGAGGATCGTCACTGGCGTTGAATTAGTGACTTTCACCATTTGGCATCCGCGGACATACTAGATTATTATATAAGCTTCAATTGAATTATCCAACAATGAAAGATTAAGGAATCAATAACATATATATTTTCTTCGGATTTAATTTTAATAACAAAAAACAATAGCCAGTAATTCTATCTATAAAAAAAACATAAAAATGTATAATCATTATGCATTTCTATTTTTAATATACAAAGAATTTTCGTTTAATTTAGAACTAAGAGGGGCCAAAGTCCTTCAATTTGTAATTTTTTATTTAAAAAATAATTATTCATTAAATATAACGATTAACTTAGTTTTTATTTTTACTTTCCTTCTTTGACTTTGGGTAAAGCTTGTATTGTATAGATAATTTTTAATTTTTCTTATTTTTTATCATTAAACTCATTTTCACTAAGAAAAACAACTGCAATACATCTCAAGCTTTTTTTATACGCAAGAAAGAATTTTTTATAAAAAACTGTGATAAACAATTTGTAATTTTTTATGAATATTACATGCAATATTTATAAAAAATAATAATGTGGATTATGAATACTATATGCAATATTTATCAAAAAAATTATTATGTGGATTAATCAAAATGTATTCCCCTTGAACTTTTTTTTAAAAAATAAATATATTGCCATCAGATTAAAAAGTACAGCTTATAAAACTAATAAGCCATAATAATTTACATTTTTCACAGACTTCATATTTTATCACAAAAATCCTTCATGTTTTTATAATATATTTTTACACTGTTTGTACTGTGTATACATTTTTATTTTCAGTGTTTTGGAAATGTTTTATATCTTTGGATAATACAGCGATACAGTTATTTTAAAGAATTGCTTAAGATTGTTCAGGAAATAATGAGATGAAATATATATCAACTGAAATTACAGTTAAAGTTTATTTTTGATAAATAATAAAAAAGTATTTTTTTGTGAAAAGTAATTTATTTTTATTCACTTTTATTTTACTTAAATCTTGTTGAGCAACAAGAAGTTGCCACTTCTGAAAAATTAAATTAGGTAATACAAAAGCTATTTCCTGATTAAAAAATTCTTTAATTACTTAAAAATAAATACCGAACTTTCTTTAAAGTTTTAATTAAATGTATTAAGGCAAATATAAAAAATTTAGGAGAACATGACATACAATTTATCGTACTTATAAAATATTTACTAAAATATCAAATCTTGTACTAATTATTTATTGTTAACAAAAATAAATATTCTGACTTAAAATTCCTAACGTATTCACTGAATATGTTTTGCTTTATACATTTACATAAATATAATAAACATTTATTTTTATTATATTTATATTATATTTTGTTCTCTCACTGTTGATTATTTCTGTAATTTGTTTGACAATTTTATAGTAATTTAGAAAAGGAAAAATGTATATATACATTCATAAGATCAAAACATTTCTAGTTAAAATGACACAAAAATGTCAATATATAAAATACCTTTACAATACACTCTCTACACTCTCTACTACAATGCACTTACAATACACTCTCTACTTCTCTAAGAAGAAGGTATGAAACAACAAGATCAAGAAAAAAAAAGAAACGAGTCTTACAGTAGTCGCATATGATGTGTAACATCTGACATGTTATCGTGGTAAATACGCAATACTAACTTTTTTTCCTGAAAAAAATATGAATCGGGTATGATTGAAAATAATTTTCTATCGAATAATTATATCTTTAATGAAAATTGTATTTAATTATATATATAACAAAATGAGTAATGCAATATTTTATCAAAAATAATTATTCTTGTTCAATTTGGGGAAGAGCGGAGATACAATTGACTTATGATAACTAAGATATGACACATATATTTGTGATTTCAAAGTATTTAAAAACCGTTGAAAAACAGCGTCATTAACAGTACGACTGTTTGCAGTCGAAACATTTTGATTTGTATAGATTTCGAGCTTGAGTTCATCATTCATAAAAGCTATGAGCGGCTCAGCTTTTGGAAAACTGAAGTTAAAGTTAAAATCACCACTCAAAATCAGGGGAAGCGAGTGATATTTTTTTTAAAGAGCCAAACATTGCATTACAAGAGTTATACGATAAAGGTACAAAATGTAGGAAATCTTTAATTTTTTAACCGTTTGATTCGAAGAAATGTATACGACCACCGAAATCCCCACCCCAATATCGTGACTAAATGATTTAGAGTCAAGCGCTTGAGTGCTTGATGGCTACTAGAGTTGGACCCCCATGCGAGGGTAGCGAAAAGACACAGCCACGCACTCTCATTGGTCAAATAAAGTAGCGCACGCTTACGTCACATTCTATTACACACATCCGTCCCTTTTCACGAAATCACTCCCACAAATATCCTGCGACCGAGAGGGAAGATGTTACACATCAAAAAGTGTGGGGGCTTCTTTATGACCCCACGATAGAAGTGATAATTCCAAATTTTGTAATGTTATTTTAGGGATTAGTTCAGTAAATAAAAAACAAGAGAATATTAGTATTGTCCTATAAAATTATTTATTCATATGTCTGTACTCATAAAGTAATATTTTGGTGTGAAATATACAATCATATTTGTGAATTAATTATATTCTAAGAAGGGGAAACAATAGGTTAATAGCAGCCGAGATAGGTTATAAATATTTTAGATTCAAATTTTTATTTAAATATATATATATACATGTGTGCAAAACTTAAGCAGCAGGTGGGTTTATTGCCATAACTTCACGAAAAATCATCTGAGAGATATGGAATTCAGAAATGAGTAAAAGTATTATGTACATAAAGGATGACGAAAGCATCGGCGCTGAAAAAGGAATGCAATGCATACGGCAGTGGTTCTCAAACTTTAACTACTGGCGACCCAATTTTCAATCATAATTTTTATCGCGCCCCCCTAAAAATAATAATGTATTGAATGCGATAATAATACACTTTTTGGCGCTAAAGCTACAATATGATCATAATTATAAACCGTACAAATTAACAAGATAAGTATTAAATTTTGTATATGTGTTACTTTTAAGTATATATATATATTTATTTTTTGTTTTACTTTTTAGTTCGATTCACTATAAACGCGTGTTTTTTTAGTTTGTTTTTAAACTGTAACTTGTTTTATAATTATTTTTACTATTCACGATAAAAATTACAATTACAGTGAATAATTTAATTAAGAGAAAATATACTTACCTACTTTCAGGGACTTTTTAATTTTTCTTTGAGGATTTGAGAAAAAATCCAATAAAACTAAAGAAAATGTTCCAAATGTGCGTGTCCTTAATAAAGGACATAAATCACAGACACTTTTCGCTAATACAGAAACGTTATTTTCCAGTAAAATTGTCATATTTTGTTCACGTTTTGCTGTCGTTTGATGATCTACAAATAAGCATTTTGAACTTTTTCTTCCTTGCGTCTTTTTGAAGAGGCGAAGTGCTACATTTATGGCTTCATAGTTTTTTTGATTGAGTTCTTTAGGCAGCATTTGAAAATTTCAATTCAACTCAAACGTTTCATGTCTATCGCTTTTCTCATATTTACTTTCGCTATCACGATTAATATGCATTATTTCATCAGGTTCTTCAATTGCTTGATCAGTTTCATCTTCCTTCAATAAAGAGATCACAAATGACATTTTTTTATATTCTGCTCATTTACATTTATAAACCATAATAAGTCGTACAACACAGCAATCAGAACCACAAAGGTAATCATAGGGGAAAGTATAGCATATTCATAGAAAATATTTTTGATCAAAAGTGGTCGTGCAGGGAACTCGATCAAAACAAGTACCTTGATTGTAAAAAACCGTTTGCCCCTCTCAAAAAAGAGGCATACATGTGACAAATTCATTTGAGTTTCGATTAAGACTGTCTAATAGGAGGATACTGTCATGGTCACTGTTAACGAATAAACAGTTTTACCAGAGTTTGGAGTGATTCAGCGCCTCATGCGACCGCTCCCATGTAAAAAGTGAATTCGATACAAAAACATCGATGTCAGTTCTAAAAAAATAGTTTAAAACTCATAAAATACATCTCATACAACTCATAAAAATACATCTTGGCCAAATAATCCTTCAAAGTGCTCAATATGCTTATCAATATATCATAAAACTCATTTATTTGGGGAAAAAAGCAACAGAAAAATATTATTTACAGCTTTCCTAAAAGAAAAAGAGACGGAGTTAAACATGCCAGTAAGCTTGAAGGTCAAAGAGATGATAATCGAAAGTAGTATTCTAAGGGTTAAAAGGAACGTAATAAAAAAATCTCTCATCGTGGGATTACAGGAAAGCAAACAAAATATCTTTTTTTATTTGGTTTTAAGATCAAAGATAGCTAATGAGTGTTTGAAAGTGGAAAACCAGATAATATATATTAATGCGACGCTGGTTAAACTTAAATTATTTAATTTATTCCCATTATATCCATTTTATATTAACCCGGTTCTACTCTCCTATTAGCGTCACATTATAGCTTAAGTTTAAACATTAGATCTTTTAAAGACAATAAACTGTACGCTAAATCAAAAGACGTTCTTTAAATAACAATTAATTTATTAAACAATAAGATTAAAATTAAGATAATGTATAAAGTGACACATAACTGAATTTTACTTAACTCTGAGAAAGAGGCGAGGAAGAGGAGTCATGTCGCCCTTGGAGTCCCCGCGGTGTTAATTGGAAGTGACGTGTCAGACCAAATGGGTGTGAGAGAATGCGTCAGAGAGTGAGTCTAATCAAGGTGCATCTCGTTTTTATTTGGCGGCAATTTACACCTATGTGCTAGAGCGGATTCTTTTCAGTGTCTGCACAATTTTCTCCCATTGGTCTAGGGTCAGCGGATGATTACCGTCTCACGGTCAGTGACATCCCCAAGCGCGTGAAATCCTAATGGCACTCCCTATACCATGATATATTTATGGGAACAATGCCCCCTTCCAAGCGTGGGAACGCGTCCGCCTTTTTGGTGAGGTAAAAGAGACGCATTCACCAAATTCCGTTTCTTGTAAACAGCAAGAACAGGGCAGATGTAAAAATTACAGTTGTAACTTTAGGGACCGGCGATCGTTAGGAATACGTAGGTTCTTGGGGAAAATAAACGATGTTGCGAATTTAGGCAAGTGGTCAAACGATGAGAAAGTAACTATTCTGAAATTAAAATTAGCGGGAATAGATGAGGAATTTTTTTTTATCCGACCCAACCCACAGTCAATTGACAGAATATAACGATATCGCAAGAATTCTTATTGGAAGATTCGAGAAAGCTGTACCTTTATCAACGCGTCTACAGTTATTTTCATCATGTATCCATTGTCCTTCTGAGAGCGTACAAGAATTCGCAGCACGCATCAATAAACTGGGAACACAGATTTTCCAGTCAGGAAATTCGGCTCAAAATACCGCGGTGAGGTATGCGAACGACCAACTGTTACAATCTCGTTTCATAAGCGGTTTAAGAAATGACATTCGTCGCTTTGTACTTTCTCGTGATCCTTTAAATTTAGACGAATCAATCAACGCGGCATTGATTGAAGAACAAAGTACTGAACCAGGAGAAACGTGTCATATGGATATTTTCGGTACTTTAAAAACCACGCTTAAAGGTAATATAGCTATGTTTTATCTATGATAGATGCATTCACAAAATACATTCACATTGTTCCACTTCCGGATATTAGGTCGAGTACGATTTCAAAAGTTTTCTTTGATAATTACATTGTACACAGGGGTTGCCCGCATAAATTAGTCGTAGATAACGCTACATATTTTAAGAGTTCCGAATTTGTTGAATTTTGCAGAGTCATGGGTATTCACAAAAGACACATATCAAGTTATTCCGCTCACGTCAACGGTAGGGTAGAGAAACCCAATCAATCGCTAGCCAATATCCTGGCATCAATTTCACAAAACACAAATGATTGGGATGAGCAACTCCCGCACACCATGTTAACATTAAATTCAGCAATCCATGAAGCTACATACACATCTCCCTTTTTCTTAGAACAGGGCAGATGTAAAAATTACAGTTGTAACTTTAGGGACCGGCGACCTCCCATCATTCTTTTCAGTGTCTGCACAATTTTCTCCCATTGGTCTAGGGTCAGCGGATGATTACCGTCTCACGGTCAGTGACATCCCCAAGCGCGGGAAATCCTAATGACACTCCCTATACCATGATATATTTATGGGAACAATGCCCCCTTCCAGGCGTGGGAACGCGTCACCCCTTTTGGTGGGGTAAAAGAGACGCATTCACCAAATTCCGTTTCTTGTAAACAGCAAGAACAGGGCAGATGTAAAAATTACAGTTGTAACTTTAGGGACCGGCGACCTCCAATCAATATATATATATATATATATATATATATATATATATATATATATATATATATATATATATATATATATATATATATATATAAATTATATCAGTGTAAATGTGCATTATTTACTTTGAAAGAAAGCATTTTTTTACTGCATTCAAAAAATAATTTTTTAAGACTTTATATTTTCAATATGCTCGCGCCCCCTTCGCAGGGGTATCGCGCCCCCAGGGGGCACGCCCCACAGTTTGAGAAACACTGGCATACGGTATGGAATCAAACAAAAACAAGCTTTATTGAACGCATAGTATCGTGACTCGTGACTGTCTATCCAACAGGAAGAACAAAAAGCAGATGTTCCTACATGTGGTATATGCCCTCCTCTCACTGCAGTGGCTGCTTCGCACCGTCTCCGCATACTCAGAACCAGCTGGTGCAACATTTCTTGCGGTAGGAGTGCCCATTCCTCAATCAGCATCTGTTTGAGTTGTTGGGTGTTCTCCGGATGATGTAAGCCTGCTGCAATATGCTTCCTCAAAGCATCCCACACATGTTCGATGGGATTTAAATCTGGGGAGTATGCTGGTCAATCCATTCGAGTGATATTTTCACTTTCCAGCAGCTCCTCAACAGCAAGAGTCTAATGTGGCCGTGCATTCTCATCCATAAAAATGAATTCTGGGCCAATGGCCCCTCGGAGCAGACGCACATTGGGAAGAAATACCTCCTCACAATAGCGATCTCAAGTTACAGACCCTCTGTCGAAAATGGGGAGCTTAGTTCGCCAGTTCAGCATAATGCCTCCCCAGACAAGAACTCCAGAACCACCGTAACGGTGTCTTTCCTTGATGTTAATGGGATAAATCCGGGTCCCGATCTATCTTCAACCCAAAACGCGTTCAGAATCGCTTCTGGTACTGAACCGACTCTCATACGTAAAGAGGACATGACTCCATAGATCAGTTGTCCATTTGTTGTGCTCTCTGCACCACTGTAAATGATGGCGTCGGTGGCCAACTTTCAACGGGAGGCAGTGGTCAGGACGGAGGGCGAATAGGCCCCCTTTGTGGAAGCGTCTGGCCACAGTAAACCGCGACACTTGTCTCCCCGTTGCTGTACAGAGTTGCTGAGCAATGGCGCTTGCTAACTCATGTCGGTCTCTTTTCACCTGCAGGATGATATATCGGTCATCCCCTGCAGTTGTCGTCCTCAGGCGGCCACCACAAACCTTTCTAACAGCTGTACCTGTAGTTTGGAAAGCTTTCCATGCGCGCGAAACGACACTTTTGTTGATTCCAAAATCTGCAGCTACACTGGTGTCAGTACGCCCCTCCTCCAGCTTTCTGATCATTCTTCCACGTGTGAAGTCGTCCAGGTGATTTCTTCTAGCCATATTTCATGAAATGACGCACTGGCACTTGCAGCGAATATGTTGAATTGCGTCTCTGTCCTTCATTTTATTCTACTGTTGAGCAGCGCGTGCCTATATCATGCGTTTTGCGTACGCTCATGTCGCTCCTGCCGTTTCGTTCCTGATATTTGCATACGCATGACGTGTCTACTGACTTAAGTGTTCACTGTACTGATCTCCAGACCTCCTTTTCTGCAAATTCAAGGCTATCTGCTAAATCTTTACATTGTTGCTTAAGTTTTGCATACCAGTGTATATGTATATATATATAGAGAGAGAGAGAGCGATAACTCCGTCAAGCATTGTTCTGTACTTCCTCGTGCTTTCATTTGTATCATTTGACATAATTAAATTGAATTTTGTTTTTAAAAATTAACTAAAGATTTTTCTTTTTCTTTTGAAATATCTACTTTAAAATTCCAACTTAAAAGTATTGGTAATTTGTTCAGAAGACCCGATCTGGCTTTGTGAATTTTGGTTGTAATTTAACTATATTCAATTCTATCCATGAATTAATTTAAGCAAAGGGATAGTAAGACAGGTAGTTGATTGAGAAGAGAGGAATCTAGGTCAAAACCTTTAAAAAGGGATTTAATCAAAAGATTTATATTACATAATCTCTAGCTTTACTAACTCTTTTCTCATTGTATGGCAGTTTTGTACAAATATATCTGATGCTGCTGCAAAGTAAATGTTCTTAATTATATTTTGTTTTCTTGTATTTAAATTATTTCATGTAACTTTTTCTTAATACCTGTATTACTTAATTTTCTTATTTTAAATTTTATTTGTTTTAATTTTCTTTCTAGACTCAAAGTATATTCAAGTAATGCGATTAATAGAACTATTTGTTTGTTGCTATTCTGATTCACTAACAAAAATATATTTTTATTCTTAAATTCACAGCAATTTACTATTTTCTTAGTTCTATAAAAAATTGTCCTTTTTCTAAATTTTTATGTTTAATTTTAGTGTAGGATTTCTCTTTCTCTCTCTAAGCCCATTTTTGAAAAATATTACATGTTTCATTTTCATGCTTCAACTAGGATTAGAAAGAATCTCGCCTTCATTTTCGTAGAAAGAGGTGTGTGTGTGTGGGGGAGCCCACTTAGATCGAAGCTTGGAGTTTTACTTTTATGGCGTATTAGTAGGAGGGTCAAACTAACGCGTTTCATGTCGTTTCGGAGTAATGGGGGAAGAGGAAAAGTCCATACTTTTCTTTTTAGGGGTGTGAATGTCACAGACGACCTTATCCGAGCACGATTTACGAGTAAAGACGAAAAAATCCGAGTGAGCGTTACAAACCCTAACATGACGTTCATTCAAGTTCACTCTCCTGCAAAACGCGCCTATAGAAGTTATCACTTTAAAAACGATAAAAAGACATAAGTAAAATAAATTGAAATTTCAGATGTACTAGTTATTTTATTCAAGAGATGCAGCTTCATATTGTAATCTAACAAATAAAGTGTTTCGCTGCTGACGGCATTTATACAGATTTCTTCTCAACTTGATTTTTTTTCTCATATTTTTTAAATGTTTTTCATCAGGATTTCTTCCCTAACTTTTTTCTGTATTCAGATTACAAAAGCAATGTATTGTAAAAGTCTGAGACATTTGTTCATCGAATCGTAATTATGCTGCACTGAAAATGAATAGGCTTTGAAAGTCTGAAGATAATCAGTAAAAATTAATACTACGTGTGGTCTTGGAATATTATGCTAACACGTAAGAGATGAAACTTATGGAATGTTCATTATATACGAGCATAGAATATATTTTACACACCATCATTGTAAATCTATTATGAATGCTTATTCAAATGAAATGATAATATATGCTATGAATCTCAGTTGTTTGGTTACGTGATAGGTAAAGATCAAGCTAGTAACTAATTTTCGTCCTATTTATCTTTAGAACCTTCTTAATTAGTTGTTTGAGCAAAATTATAATCCATACTCATAGCTGATACCCATTCGACCTCTCCCAAAGCAGTGATACTACAAATCGAATCCGCTGAGAATATGTTAAGTATGCTTGTTGATACGTATGTCTCAGGAAAATGATGAAATAAAGAATCTCATCAAATCCCTAAGGGAAATGACCACTTGACGATAAATATTAAAATAGCGTCACTTCAAGGTCATTTCCCTGATGAAAGTAAGGGATTTGAACGAATCGCTGAGCTTTTTCAGTGAAATGATGAAATAATACTGTCGTTTAAAAGTGTTTATTTAACAAATACGAAGCATTATTAAACGTTGAAGTAATACAACAAAGTCAATGAAATACAAATTATTTATTCGAAACTAATTAACAAATAATTAGAAACTTAGGCTGAAACTTTTGACGTATAACATCTTTCCTCTCGGTTGCTCACGCACTAAAATATCAATCCCTATGTTAATCCTATGGTGCCATTTTTTTAAAGATATGGGGTTGATATTTGGGGAATCGATAGTACTACCTATACGGTTAGGAGGTATAAGGACTCGACCCCCAGGTGTTTCCCCCTTGTATAGCATTTTGCCAATGCAAATCCTGACTAGTTCATTTCATCATTTCACTGGAACAATTAAGGGATTTGATAAAATCACTTATTTTCATCAGACAAATGACCTTGAAGAGGCATTAAATTAACATCTACGGTCAAGTGATCATCCCTTTTAGGGATTTGATGACATTCCTAATTTCACCATTTCCTTTTGACATGAGCTTAGAGTCACTGAAATGTGTATCAAAGATTCAAACGAGCACTATTATCTCATGTGCTCTCTGAATCATCGGCAAAGGCGAAAACAGGTAATTACGTTTTATAACAACCGTACTGGCGACATAAAAAAAGGTAAGCACACGGTTGCCAATTCAGCGCGTACGACACATGCGATATCAGGGTTGTCAACTTGGTGAGTTACTTTGAATGTTGGCATTGTTGCGATAGTACGTAAATACCAGAAAAAAAGTGAAGAGACTCTGGTAATTGGTTTTTATTTTTATAATCTGCTTTCTTTCTTAGTTTGACGGATGAGATCTTCACGCTCCTTGCTCGTATATATCGACCAGTAAAAGCCAATGTTAAGCAGTAAGCCAGTGTTTCTCAAATTGTGGAGCGCCCACTGGGGAGGGGGCGTGAGCATATCGAAAATAAAAGATTTAAAAAAATGATTAATTTACTGGAATGAATTAAAACAAAATACTTTCAAACATACTAAAAATGCACTCTTACTCTGATATAATTTATAGGCGCACGCGGTATTAAGTCATCAAAGATATAAGCTTCTTCAATACCTAATTAGCTATCTTTGATCCTATAACCAAATAAAAAAACTTTTATTTGATTTGCTGTAATGCCATGATTACATTTTCTTTTTAAACCAAATATACTACTCTTTCAGAGAAAAAAACAGACCCCAGAACCAGAATCGAAAAAATTTAGGAACATAAAAAATTCATCACTGTCATTATTTTTGAAGTACTGCACATTAGGGCTATAATCTGTTTGACCTTCTAAGTTATTGGTACAATTAGTTCTGACCTCTCTCTTATGTGTTTGTTTCTTATTTAGGGAAGTTGTAGGTAATGTATTTCTCTGTTGCACTTTTTTCCATGCAAAAGAGTTTTATATTTGGAAAACCACGGAGAGCCCTTTGAAGGAATACTTGGCCAAGACATAATTTTATGAGTATTCTCAAACATATAAAGCATAACGAAAAACGTTTTACACAATTCTTTTTAGCAGTAACATACATATTATCATAATGAATAATACACTTTTTACCCAGAAGTGGACGCGTGGGACACACAGATCACGAAATCGTTAATTCTGGCAAAACTGTTTATTTGTTACCAAAGAAAAATTGAAAAGTCCTTGAAAGTAGGTAAGTAAACTTTCTCTTAATTAAATTAGTCACTGGAATCATGATTTGTATCACGTACAATAAAATAATTATAAAAAAATGATTGGGGTGACTCTGTAACCCCGCTCTACCATATCGAGTGCGCGCCTACTCCCTGGTTAAAACACGTTGAAGTCTTTTTGCTTTAAATATTAAAAATAATATAATTATTCTTCATCGGAATTTTATATTATTGTTCATTATTTAACATTAATTCTAAAGGCTAATTCTGTGAGGCTTAAAATTACACAATTCGCTTAAAACTAATTATAATTTGAGCAATCATTTAAAAAAATAATTTTACATTTTTGTAAACATTGTCGCACACTTGGCTTTTCTCTCTCTCCTTAGAATTCAACTATTATATCAATAATGTTTTATTTTCTTATAAATGAACTCGAGCAAAGAGCGGGCACTTCGGCCGGTATACTTTTAATGCATCAGTGCTGCACAAATTATTTTATAACTAATTAATTAATACGAAATTAAGAACAAGTTTAATAAGTATTAACGACTTCCATGGGCTTGTCTTGCAAAGTAAATTTTTCATAAGGAATGCTTATGATTAGAAATTTACCCTCTGAGTTCTTTTTCTATATTTAGCAGATATCTATATTTTGCCTTCTAAGCAACCAACGCATTTTGCTATATGTTTAATTTAAAAATTAGAGAAAGGAAAAATAGCATAATAATTATCCTATTACTTAATTAATTTTTTTTGTGCTTAAAAGTAGCATACAAAATTTAATACTTATGTTGTTAATTTGTGTGCTTTATAATTAAGATCACGCATTGTAGCTTTAGAGTATTATTATTGCATTCAGTGCATTATTAATGTATAAGGAGGGCGTGATAAAAATTGTGATTGAAAAAGGGGGCACCAGTATTGAAAGTTTGAGAAGCACAGCAGTAAGCTGAAAAAAGTTCAGGCCTTCATGTGAAACTTATAAACGATGAAACACAGAATACAAACACATATTTTATTGGCTGTTTGTGACAAATTGCTCCAAAAAATCATTTGTATGGGAAAAACATGTTCTTTTTTTGATGGGGGGGTGGCGTTATACTGCTGGTCACTATCTTTAATAAATTTGACAGTAATTTATTTGTGGAAATAAAATTTTCAGTATTTGTTAGTTTGCTTTGAAAGCACTCAGTGTAAATGCAAATGACTTTAGCCATTATGACTAGAAATCTTTCACCATCATTCGAGTCAATGAATCAATACAAGATCCTTTACCTAACACAAAATCAACCAGAAAAAAATTGGATCCAAAGAAAGGGAAAATTAACGAAATAACAAAGAATTAAGGTGTTAATAATGATGCAGAGGAGTTTTAATTACCTTCTCTTTGTAATTTGTTTTTAAAATTGTATTTATAAATTCATTTTTCTTAAAACATTCTTTTGGAAATTTTAATGATGCTTCAAATAACGATAACGATTTTTGAATAATTTTGAACGATAACGATATTTGATTGAAATTATACACACGCTATTCATAGTATTACTATGTGAGTGGATTAAAAGATATAAAATTGAATAACTTTTAGGAAAAATTTCAAAATGTGGTCAAAATTCCTTTATAGTTTAAAATTTTTGTAAAGTGATATTATTTGTATGTTATTATGGCTAACCGTATTATTATATTTAAAATGACATTAAAGATGTAAAAACTCAGATGTAAAGATGGAGATTGATGAATGAAAAAAAAATCGTTTTTAAATGTAGTTGGATACTTTAACATTGGGCAGATTCCATACGTCCGGAAATTTGCTACACATCACACTGTAATGTATTTCTCTTTGCTTTTTTAACGCTTTTCAACGCTGTGCTTAGTGTTAACAGCCAACAGAATTATATCTCGTTTCTCAATACAATCTGATGGGAGGCTGGTCGGTCCCTTTTTTTCCGGAAATTTCTATACAAGCCCCCCTTGACCGGATGTGGCAGCATTCCCTTTGAAGGGGTCTGTTAAAATCTTGCGTCCCTTTTTGGGATCAAAAACAGCGTAAATCTTGTGGAATGTAGCCTTACGCGATTGGGATTATCCAATTAGAAACTTGGCTCAGAGGACAGTAGTGAGTCCTGCCCAAGAATTTGTAAGTGATTCATTTCACTATACAAAGTGACGTGCGCTAATTTCCACAGTTTTTCTCTCCTCTAAGTTGATGATTGTTAAAATGTAGAAGTAAAGAAAGCACCACCGTTGAGACAACTGCCGACCCTTAGACACCAGCCGACCATGAGTTCTTCTCCCTAAAGCTAAGTTTTTTTATTGTTTCCTTTTCTTTAAAATCTAACTTTTAATTGTGTAATAATAAATTAATTATAATTTAAGGTCATGGTCTTCTAATCTTTGGATAATTAATTTAATTGAATTTTGCTTATTAACTTTGGCAATGATGTGACTAGGAAATTTCGAACATGGGTTTATTTAGATTGAAAATATAATTAGATTTGGCCTCGCATCAAATCAAACCAAGCCCTGAGCGTCGTGCTATAAAACAAAGGAACTCGCTTTCCGATGCACAAAATTCAGCCCAGTGCCTTCACGCTCCAAAGCCAAGACACTGTACTTTCTCTGGCCGTCTTATTCGAAGATCAACCACCTTCTCCTTCCAAAACTAGCAACCTCCCCTGCAGTTGTGGAGAATGTCACAAAAAAATCTACTGCCAACAGTATCCAGACACTACATACATAATATATTACATGGACAACAATTTCTCGAGTCATTACTGAATATTTTTCCGTTTATCAATTGAAGTATTTTTTGTCCTTCTTCGAGTCATTCCCATAATGTTTGTAGCCGTCTAGAAATCAAGGTTAAACTTCTTTTCATTAGAAAATATAATTTGTTTTCATTTGTCATTCCATGACATGGCATTTTTATTTCATTTTAATATTTCCTCTCAATGATTTTTAATAACTTTGATGTTTTCTCCCCTTTTATAAATTTTGTCTCAGAATTTGATTTAAAACTCTTCCGAATTGTGATATGTGATGTGTTTTGCAGAAACGTTTGGAAATTTGACGGGTTGAAAGCTATTTTTTTAATGGATTGCCGAAAAGTTTGTTGATCCATCCGTGCTGTCAAAATCTTTTCACTTCTATATTTTATTTTGTTTGAATCATCTTTTATAATTATGAGATAGTGAATGACAGTTTTAGATAGCTTCATTAACCAAGCTATTTCTCTTTCAGTTTTACCAGCATTTTCAAAAATAAACTTCTTTTTTATTTCTTACTCAAATAACTCTTTACCCATTAGATAGATCTTCAAACAAATCGTGAATAAAAACACAATGAACGTATACATCTTTTTTTGTCAGGTGATGCTTTGACACAATACAAACTCATGCGTTTTATTATTCCAAAGTTATGTATAATATGCTAATTTTCTCATAATTCCTAAAGTATACTTTATTTAATTTTCAAGAAAAGGAATGATTTTTTTAAAAAAATTATATTAATTTTTAAATTTGCAATTTGACAAAAAGTGTTTCCCTATCAATTTTAAATACACAAACTAAAAAATTGCATATTATATCTTTTTCAGAAATTCACTGATTGTTTAATAATTTCTTAATGGTTTAATTTCTTATTCTTAAATTTCTACAATGTTATATTCATTACTATAATTTAAACCATTCATCTTATCCAAAAAGATCAAATCAATTTTAGAGTCCAGTACTTCTTTTCTGTGTAATATTTTATGTTGCTTAAAAATAATGTGAGAAGGCCAAGGCCCACCCTGAGCTATTGAGCTACTGAGGAAGGAAGGACAAATAATTTACACATGTTCTCCTAAAGAAACGGGAGAAAAGATAATTCCTGCAAAAAAGGACTATATCCCCTACTTATTGTAATATGGACTAAAGTTTTAGATACCTTTTTCACTTAACCTTACAGCGTGAATTTTATACTTAACGTTAGATGCCATTGGCTTGATTTAGTTTTACTTTCCGCTTAGAACAAAAACATTATTAATATTTTGCTCTCCCATTTTAACTTTAAAATTAATGGTTGCAATAAATTGTGAGAAATTTTTGGATACAATACAGGACAATTTCTCTTCAAGTTTTCAAAAAAGGGATTGTAAAAGACATGAGCGTAAATGCACAATTTTGCACAAGAATTGCATGATGTAGTTTTAACCGAAAAGTACCAATAGTTTTCGACTGAATTAAATTAACACTTATATAGTGGACTAGGACTCGCAGATATCTCATTGCAAATTTATACCCAGTAGAAGGTTTAAGTTACTGTTTTGTAGAACGGAGTTCGAGCCTTTTATGCAATCAGTTTCAAAGAGCAAAATAGTTCTTCAGAAGCGAATTTTATTTTGACAAAAAAAATTTATTTTAATATAATATTTTGGCAAAAAATTAACTTAGAATAATCTTTTTTTCCAAATGTTCTCCTTTTGTGAAAAATGGTTCTATTACAATAATATTTTGTCTGTATATAGCTCAGACCTCTCTACAGAGGCTCAACTAGAATTTTGAAAAATTCACATTATCTTTAGAGTTACCACGAATTGAAATAATTATTCGCGTTTTTTTCTTAAAAATGCTCCCCTCTGTTGTCGTAAAATATGAACAAAAAATTCTAGTTGAGCGTCTGAACAGAGGTCTGAGCTATATACAGGCAAAATATTATTCTAGTAGAAGTATTTTTCACAAAAGGAGAGCATTTGGAAAAAAAAGATTATTCTAAGTTAGTTTTTTGCCAATGTATTTAAATAAATTGTTTTTGTCAAAATGTCCTTAAAACAATTTTATGCATATATTCTAATCTAAGGGACACTAAATATCATGAAAATTATCCATTTATGCGCTTTGCAAAATCACGGTTCCGAACGTAGTTGGATACCTTAAAGTAGTAATTAATACTTCATATACGAGTATATACGCAGTACGATAAAAAAAATGGGTTTTGGTGCTATTGCTGACGACGAAAGCAAGTATAAAAAGTTAAACCACTTGAAATGAATTCTCCCAAACCTTCCCTACCTGAACAGGTTGGTTTACTCCATGTCATGTGACTGATCTGCACTCGCAGCTGTTATCTTCCAAAGCTAGTTAGCTTTGCTCGGCGATGTAAGAAAAATGACTTTTCTTGAACAGCATTGAACACATTAAATTCGCTCAGCATTCTTAGGCAATGTGCCAGTGGAGAATTTGGAAATTCTAAGTAAGGAGTTTGAGAATATACCATGGCGAGATCCAAGATTTACGAATGACATCGGTGTTTTAGAAAGGACCAAAAATGCATCGAAGACAATGAACGCGTTGGACGACTTTCGACTTCACGGAACGAGAAAAATGTTGCGCTGGTGTCTGAATGTGTTCGAAAAGTTCGTCACCAAACACTTGCACAAATCACTGAGGCTACGCACTTCTCAAAGACGTCGTTTGAGGGAATACATTCGTCGTAAATGGCATAAGTTCTGTTAAAGTGACGACTGGTATTTTCCACATGACCACTCACCAGCGCGTTAATCTCAATTGGTAAAAGAGTTCCTCGCCAAAATTCGCCGTAACGTGCTCCCACATCCCCTCTATTCACCAGACTTAATTCCGTGTGACTTTTATCTGTTCCGATCAATGAAGAAACATTTACAGTGACGCCGTTTTGCGTCATCAGATGAGGTGCAAGCAGTTTCGCAGGAGGCCTTACGGGTGGTTGCGAAAAACAACTTCCAGGTGTGCTTCCAGAAGTTACACGAACGCTGGCTGAAGTGTATCGTTGCCCAAGGGGACTACTTTGAAGGTGGATGTGCTTCGGCTCTGTGAACTATTCAGAGATAGTTTTTCTACACCTTGTCCCCGAACTTTTCGTTTATACTGCATATATCATTGGTTCTTCCCAAAACCAAGTTCAATATGAAACTTCAGAGATTAGTTGAGGGAAAACATGCGTGGAACGAGCTACATTCTTTCACACGTTTTTCGATTAAATTGAAAATCTTTATACTTAACACGAAACATTTCTACAATTTTTATAACAGGATTAGGTTTGTAAATGAAATACATAGCAACCGCAAAAACAACAACTCTCTATACCAAAAAGATCCAAAATTATATCACTAAAACAATAGTTTTTATTTTAAATATATTTTGAATGTGAGCTCTCTTCATCATGCTCATATTTAGTCAAGTGCAATTTGTAGTTATAATGTTATCATTGTATCAGAGAGATTACAACTGTAGGCAATAGAGTCCATTTTAATGAGTGAAATGAAGCAGAAAATAACAGAAATTGCATTAGCTCGAGCAATCTTGGTTAGGATCTAATGGATTCTGTGACACTTCGAACGAGAAATGAGGTTTAACAGGATGATCTTGGATGATTCGAATTAAATTAGTCTCTACCCAATTAAAGGTGAATTATTCAAGAAACTAATTTAAATTAAAATACGTTATCTGTAAGGCGATCTCAAGTTGATTTGTTCAAGAACATTAATACTAAGTTTCCTCAGTCCGTGAAAGACTTTTTAATTTGCTAAATTGCATTTAATTTTGTACAAGGATAGAAGTTAATTCTTCTAAGATCATCGAAAATAAAACGGATTAATAAAATAATAAGATTGTATTAATTGATGATAGAGAACGAAAAAGAAGTAATTTTTAAAATAATTTGTAAAATTTTGTTATTATAATTTTGTAAAATTCGGAAAATAATTTGCAGATAACAAGTTTGGATGTTTTTTACAAATTCTTTAAAAATGAACATGTTGTACTAATATATTACTAGGAAAAATGTATGAAGTTCATAACAACTTTAGCTTGATTTTAGTTTTATAAAGTCCAAAATTATACGGGCTAGTAAATAATTTATAAAATGCTCTATATTTAATGTATTTGAAAAAATAGTAAAAGAGAATAAAGTGAAAAAAAAGTAAAATAAAAGTGATTCTAAAAAAGCTTAAGCTTTCAGGAGAAAATCTAAAACAGTTGTTGAAAAGCTATTAAAATTAAA